>JAVSIQ010000855.1:0-541370 GCA_038502775.1 Hippodamia convergens | reverse complement strand
GCCGTCATCAGGGTGTTGTTGGTTCTGAGAAGGACCGGTTTCTTTGCCAAACTTGTTCCGTTTGGACTTTTGCGCTCCATACTATCCAACTGAGTTCTGGGAATGCAAAAGCGAGCTGTCACCTCTGACAGCTGGGTATGAATATACCCATTTACAGGTTATCTGTAAATTAGACGAGCTAGTAGTTAACGCATACTTTACGGGGAGGGTGAATAAATCGGCCCTTAGACTTGGAACAATACCTAAAATTAGAGGTACAAATGATGAGGGGAAATTCTTAAGTAATTTTAAGAAAAAAGTCCCATAAACATGAGATCGCAAATTTCTTGTTTTCGAAATACAGGGAGTTAAAGTTTAAAGATTTTTCATAGGGGCTCACCAAAACAAAGTTCTAAAGGAAAACAGGGGTCAGTGTTCCAGAAAAAATATCACCCTGAAGATTTGCTTTCGTAATTGGCAGGTCACATAGTGTAAACTCTCAATTGTAATACCAAATTTCAGTTGAATATCTTGTGAAGTCTAGATACTACAACAAAAAAATCAAAACTAACACACTGTGACACTGAGATAGTCTTCCGGGCTTATTGGCCTTCTTAGTCTGAGGTTGTAACTCGATCGCTGAATTTCCGAAAGTGGCTGGATTCGATCCGTTGGCCCAACTTATACCCTGATCATTGGCGGGAGAAGGTAGTGGGTTTACGCGCGCGATGTTGATTTTGGTTTTTCCAACACGGCAACCATGAGCTATGTACCGAAGGAGTTTCCCTTCTGTTCATTTGTTCTTATGTTCATATATCTCAATGGCTTCCATGTTCATCCTTCCATGTCCATCTGTTAGACCATGTTCAGCTAGTGCGGATAGTGATCATTTGGTTTTTGAGTTGGCTTATGGACAGTCTCTATATTGTGCTTCTTTAGTATTCTACCTTGGAGATATATGGTAAGATAACTCTTCTATTGGGGGTGAGTTGTGCGTGTTATCATCACGTGTAGAAAGTTTTGGTCTTATTGCCCTCTGTATTTCCTTGGCATTAAGTTGGGCCAACGGATCGAATCCAGCATCAGTTTCGGAAATTCAGCGGTCGAGTTACAATCTCAGACCAAGAATCCTCTGAAGATGCCTACCGCAGTGGTGGGCGAAACGTTAGGTGAAATAAATCCTAATAGACCACGGCCAATAAGCCCGGAAGACTCTCTCAATGTCAGTATATCCGGTCGTGAAAGCCTGAAACTATTTATTTAACACACTGTATCTCGGAAACGAAGAGTTTGTAATCCCGTGTTTATGGGCCTTTTTTTCTTAAAATTACTTAATCCAGATCAGGGCAGCCTGTATTATAAAGGAAGATTCCTGAGGTCAGAAGAATCAGTTTCTCTTCTGATTTGGCCCGGTTGAAATGACACAAAAAATGTAATTTTCAAATATATAAACTGACAAAGAAATTGCAACACCCAGAAGGAACTGTTTGAATAAAAAATTTTTTTTGGTAAAACATAGATAGTATAGTAAGGACTAAATGATTAAAATTTGGAGAAAAAAAAAACGAAGAGTTTAATAGTTTTTTTTTTAAAATTTGTTAATAATGTGTTTGTCCATCGCGGTTATCTATAAACTCCCCTTATTCCCCAACATGCCTTGGCACTGATGCAAGAAGAAGGTCTATTTTTCTCAAGAAATACTATCCCAAGCTAACCGTACTTCAGAGCCGATAAAGTCCGTGGGGACTGAATTAAATTTCCAAGCCATCTACCCATGATGTCCCAAACATGCTCTATGGGAGACAGATCGGGGGATCTGGGCGGCCATGTAAAAGATTCACATGGGTCGATTCAAAAAAGTTCAAGCTAACTCTGGCAACATGAGGTCCTAGCATTATCTTGCTTAAATAATAGATTCTCGAGCTGGTTAAGGTAAGGGAGAACATATGGCTCAACTATTTCTTGAAGGAAAGCAGAACTGCCATGTTACCTCGAGTAAAGACTGAACACGCTTGTCAAGTATGTTACTGCCACGTACTCAAGAAGTACAACCGAATTGGAATGTGGTGCCAAGTATAGGAGAGCGATGTTTCACTACCTGTGATTTACTCACGGTGATTTCTCAAAATATGGTGATTGTGATTTTCACGTTGCTACTTTCCATCAGTGATTGGGATTGCGATAGCGTTAGAATGTTAGATACTCGGATGCTACGATGGTGATTTTTTTTTGTCATTTATTGCTTAATATACAATCTACTCTACAAAGGTATTAAGTAATTATGTTCCAAAAAAACAGCATGAGAGTGAAATATGGTGATATTTAGAAGAGGATCACTTACTAGAGTTATGATTCAAGTTCCTGCCGTTCTTATTGTCCGGGATTTTCACGTTGGTCGTTTCCGTTAGTGATTGGAATTGCGATCGCGTTAGAATGTTAGATACTCGGATGCCACGATGGTGATTTTTGGAAGGGGATCACTGACGAGAGTTATGAATGTTATGATTCAAGTTCATACCGTTCTTATTGTCGGTGATTTTCACGTCTATTCCGTCAGTGATTGGGATTGTGATAGCGTTAGAATGTTAGATACTCGGATATTACGTTTGATATCGTGATTTCAGGGGAATCTTAATGCCGAACAAGTGAAATAAGATTCAAAAAGGGATCGATTTTCTCGAAAAAAAGTTTTTATATCCATCTGGAATTAAAAAAAATTTGCAAAGAAGGACTACAATATTTGAGTAACAATAAATGTTCACATGAAAAAACCTTCACGATTTTTTTTATTCAAGTTTTAATCATTTACTTACTCCTTGGTATACTATCTGTTTTACAAAAGAGATGTTGAATAACGTTGGAAGATATTTTTATTTGAGGTTAGGATGTTGCCAAGGCGTTTGCAGTGAAGACTTCGATCAACTACTTTATTAACATTCATAATTTTTTTTGCTACAATTTGTATTACATTTTAGTTCTTGACATTGTACGGAATTTCTCTAATCACTCGATTTTATTTGTTTCTATGTTGATTTTGTGCAATAATCAATAAAATTATGGGCGTTTACTTGTCTTTTGAAGGTAATGTTCGAAATTTCACGTGTAAGAATGACACATTCAAATTTGAGTTCAACATGTTTTCGGATATTTCATGAATAGCAACTGATATATTGAATTTATCCCATTTGGCTTTTCCACACTTTATGCTTTATTTCATACATTGTCAAATATCCCCCGACCAGACCTCAGCAGGCTCCAGAATTGGTTGGTAGTGAAATAGTTAATAGAATGTTGAATTCCTTCTAAATTCCAAAATTATCCAGATTTTCCTGACGATTTTAGACTGAATAGCCTCAATTAAAGTAATGTATATGATTCATTTAGAACAGTTAACAATTCTGATATCTTTTGAAACTTACCGTTTGTGATAATCTGATTTGGTTCGAACGACAGCTCACCATCGTGTCCAGCTAGGCAAGTGTAAAGTGTCCGCACCCTTCTAGAAACGACAAATTTTTATTAGAATCAATGGACTAATTTATTGATTGATGAAAAATGGAAATGCATGTGGATGATTACAGACAGTCGAATGATATTTAATCTTCAAGTTCAACTGGTGTTCTTAAACCTCGAATTTTCAAGCACAGAAAGCAGTTTCAATATTTTCTGATGAAGAATATAACAGCAACATATTTCTCCGAAATCTAGGAAAAAATTGGTTGAACGAAAGAAGCAACTTATAGCTGTAAGGTATCACCCGAGAAAATTCTTATTTAATATGCAGTCTCATTTTTTTTTAATTCAAACCAATGCGCTTCTTTACTCACATACCCAGTGACTTCTGAAGTGTTACATCCGAAAGAATAACTTATTGAACTTCATTTTTTGGCAATGTGTTTGTCTTATACCAAGAATGTGACAATGACATTTCCAAAAGATGTTATAAGGTGTAGTAAATAGAAATCCATTATTTTTCCAATAGGCTTTAGTTATCTGTATCTCGCGTTGTATAACTCCGATCGAGTTCAACTAAATGGCGTTGGAAAAATGAGATTTCGTACTACAAAACATTTTTGACAGTTCTGTGATTGGTCGAGTCAGTTTAGTTTAAGCAAGCGTTAGAGATGGACACTAGCAAAGAGAAAAGTTTTTCTTTGATGAATTCTTTATGGACTTTATTCTTTTTTTCTCAATTGAGGCATCCATTTCTCAGCTCCCAAAATCTAACCTAACCTAATCCCTGCTGGATGTATCGCTTCTAATGTTACCGAGTATATGAAATGACCACTTGTAAAATGACCTGAAGCATTGCACATGTTCCTCAAGTCCCATAATCAAATAATCAGCCAGCAAGAGAAAAAGCATATGATTAATGAAAATGAAGCAGTGCATGAAGAGAATAGAAGTGTCCTTACCTAACTCGAGTTAGAATGTTAGGTTTTCCTGAAGAATTAGGAGAGTTAGGGTCCTTAGTTGCAGACCTTTCCAAGAAAAGACAACTTTTAAAAGGATTAACTACACTTGCTACAATAATAAAACTGAATATACAAGTGAAACAATAACAGTAATATAAATTTTGCAATAAATTAGCATTTTTCATTGGATATTCAGAGTTTTTGTTAGTTTGTTTAAGAAAACAGATCAGTATCAAAGTGTATTTTAGATCAATTCAAGACTAAAGAGGCGATGTTAAAATACTCACACATTTCCTGGTGTCCTGGCACTTTTTGGGTAAGCGTTGAAAGTACTTCTTTCACTCTTCTTGTGTGCTATGTTATAGGTGTTGCCTTCCTTCGAAGTGGATGAGATCGATTCGTTTGAACTACTCGAACTGTTTGGACCTGCAAACAAAAAATATGTCGTTAAAATTTGGATTGAGATACATCCGTTTTCTGCAATTTTCTCCCAAATGAAGTACAGGGTGGGCAAAATTGGTGATACTTGAACTACAACTTTTTAACATTGACAGATAAAAGAAAATAATAATAATTTAAATTTCACATACAAACTATATTTTTCATGATATCTGAAAGAATCTGAGGGCGATGTATAATGTATGATATATTTCTGAAACGGGATAAAAATGGCGATTCTTTCTAAGCCATTTCAAACTATTGTTTCCATAAGAAAAAACACAACTTTATGTTATAGCTCAGCAAGGAAACCTCTTGGGAAAAAACAAAGTACGCTACTGGATTGCTATGAAAAAAGTGCCTGAATAATGTTTTCATTTCAACATCCTAGCACAGAAACGGAGATAATGGCCAAAGTTGAAATCGCCCAAATTTCAATTTTGGCCTCGAAAACAAAAAAAGATAGAGGAATGCAGTTGATGGCATTAACAGTTTCTCCAAAAAAGACCTCCGTAACATGTCATTCATTTTTCTCTATCTCTCACGGTGTAATTCAAGTACTATTACCATTTTGCCCACCCCTGTACTTTTTAATAAATCATCACTGATTTTCAGCGCCTCTTATTTACTAATTATTCCTTCTGAACATTAAACCAAGGTTCAATCTGAAAAAATTCTAGTTTCATTCTTAATTTTAATTAGTGTTTCTTGTCAATGTCAAATGTCAATGTGACATTTCATGCAATTCCTATTATTTGAAATTCTCACTTACCCAGCCTGCTGTAACTCCTCAAATTCGTGGGACTAAAGCTGGGTAAGTTGGGTATGCTGCTCTCGGACTGTGAAGTGACAGACGACATAACCATATGCTTGTACCTGTGTAGCCTGTCGTTTGAGGCTGCGTGGTTGTTCATGGGTACCATAGGGTCGTTTCTGGGTACATTGTTGGGAATGCCGTTATTGGGGGACTCGTGAACATTGTATAAACTAGAGGAGGTGCTACCTATGGATGGTGGGGGCTCATAGTAGGTTTTTAACGGTCTGAAAAAAAAATTACAGTATTGTAGAGGGGATTGAAATGAATGAAGACAAAGCAAGTGTTGGTTCACCTTTAGGTTAGATGTAATATTAGCTTTGTTTATATAGCTATTTATTTTTTAAAATTTAATCAAAACTTAGGCGATCACATAAAAGAGTTTTGATCCTTAGTTTCTGAGTATGTAGTCTTTCGACTCGGCTTCCGAGAACAGAGAAAAGTTCAAGTTTTAACTATACTTCGCGCAACAATTAAAGGAACAGAAAAATTTTCAATATTTTTGGGCGATTTTCAACAGGCTGTATCTCATTGAAAATTGGTCGTATGGAAAATAAAAAAACTTATTTTTGAAGCTTTAAGACTCTATTTTCTCAACTTATGGGTTAACAATTCGGAGTATCAGTAGCCATGCAATTCTCGGATAAATCAGGATGAAAAAAATTGTCGAATTTTTCAAATTTTTATTTTTGCTCTACGCGCATGGAAAAATATTTTCGAGCTAGACCTACAAGAATCTGTCGTGGTTAATTTGAAAAACATTTTTTTTTACCTGCAACGTTACCGTGAAAAAAGTGCACAAAAATGCAATTTTGCCATCTTTTGGTTAATGGACTATATCTTCGTCAATATGGGGAAAAAGCTTTGGTTATGAAGAAATTTTACAGCCTGATGTTCCTCGAAGTCTCCTCTTGAATCGGTAGATCGATCGTTTCAGCGGTTTTCTAGGACCGATTGATTGAAATTTCGAAAAAATTAAGGAAACAAGATTATTGTTCCTAAAATAATCTTTTTAAATCGGTGTTTTTAACCGATTAAGTCGAAAAGTTTTCGAGAAAACTGTTTTTTAATACGTTGTGGCTCTGCAGAAAACTATTAACTCTAAATTCTTTCAATGAATTTTTTTCTGATGAAAATGAAGATAAAGCAAGTAAATATCCTGAGACATTTTGTTAGAAAGATAAAGAGCATAATTCTTAATTCTTGAGGCTGTGCTGCGGTCATCTCTGTCGATAGGACAATA
Source organism: Hippodamia convergens (assembly GCA_038502775.1). Lineage (NCBI taxonomy): Eukaryota > Metazoa > Arthropoda > Insecta > Coleoptera > Coccinellidae > Hippodamia > Hippodamia convergens. The sequence continues at coordinate 534,481 of JAVSIQ010000855.1, read as the reverse complement.
AGATGACGAAATATGTTATAGATGCTAGTAGAAATTAAAAAATAAAATAGGTTTATGTATGTGTATAAATTTTTTTTTGTAATTCTGTTTACCTATGTTAATATTGCTACTGTCAGGCACAAACCGTAGGTTTAATTGACAGTTTAGTTGGAAAATTATTGTAATAAATTTGGTAAAATGAAAATAAATTGAAATTGAATCGAAAAAAAAATAATAGCTCCAGTGGAGATGGGGCAGAAATGGTCGTTTCTTGTTTTTTTTTTTCAATTTCAACATTTTTCTTCAAACTACCGAGATTTTTAGTATTTTTAAATCTTGAAAAAAAAAACAATTTGAGTAGAAAATTAAAAAATAATGTACCTATTGATTGGATTAAAATTCCTTTTTTGTATAATGGACAGTATCCTCGTCATTATCGGGGGGAAAGCTTGGGTTATGGGAAAATTTAAAGCCTGTTGTTCCCCAAAGTTCCCCCCTGAATCGGTATATTGACGATTGATTTTTGAAAAAATTAAGGGAACAAGATTCTTGTTTCTTAAACTTGACCAAATCTATTTAGTCTATCAATAATCTCATTATTTCTTCACTTTTTACTGAAATTGGTTTTTTTGCTGAAGATGAATTATTAAATAAAAAAAAATAAAAAAAAAAATCTCTCAAAAATTCTTGTTCTTTTAATTTTTTCAAAATTTCAATCAATCGGTACAAGAAAACCGCTGAACCGATTGATCTACCGATTCAGAAGGGAACTTTAGGGAACATCAGGCTGTAAAATTTCCTTATAACCTGAGCTTTCCCCCAAATATTGAGAAAGTTACAATCATTCACCAAATAATAGTAAAATGGCATTTTTTTCTTTTTTTTTCCCGTTAACAATACAGGCGACAAAATTTTTTTTTAAATTGAGCATAACAGATTTTTGTAGGAAATTTTCTGCAGAAAAATAAGTCGCCTGTCGGCTCGCTAGGCGGTCAGTAGTTCCGAAAATATCGGCAATTGAGTGAAAAAGGGCCTTTTTACATTCAAAATTGGATATCTCGAAACAAATGGTTATATCGAAGGGTCGTGAAAAGCAAATTAGAGATGAATAAACAGGCTATGCGTTGCGACCGTTGCATTGGTCTAGCTCTAAAAAAATTCTCTATGCGCGTAGAGCAAAAATTAAAATTTGAAAAATTTCGAACATTTTTTCTTCCTGATTTATCCGAGGATTGCATGGCTACTGATACTCTGAAAAATTGTTAACCCATAAGTTGGGAAACTAGAGTCTTCAAGCTTCAAAAGAAAGTTTTTTTTATTTCCCATAAGACTTTTTTTCACTGAGATACAGCTTGTTGAAAATCACCAATCAATTTTGAAAATTCTTCTATTCCATTAATTGTTGCGTGAAGTATATACTCCATTCACAAATATAAAAAAATCACACCACTGGCCTTGGAAATTTGACATATTCCTCTCTGTATCGAACGAAAATGGAGGTTATGTCGCTTGTCAAAATATTTTTATGTTCCAAGTCAACACTATGTTGCCCTTTCTACATTTTTAGCAATTACGTATTTCTCAGAATGTGGATTTATTCGGAAAATGAATTAATTGGAAAAGATGTGATGGACGAAGATAATTAATTATATGAATTGACAGAAAGAATTCCTTTTATGGTTATTTGCAATATTTCGATTTCGAACAATATGTAAAAAAAGAAACAAACTGGCAACGTCATCTTGTCATTAACGATATTTTCTGTGAGCACACTGACTTTTCATCAGGTGCACCAACTACTGAAAACGATACCAAGACCTCTCATGTGATTTCATAAAAGTGAATGGAGTTTAGTTCTAAATTAAAATTCTGAATTATTTACTGAGGCTAATCTGGTATAATTTAACAATTAACTATGGGCTACTCACACATGTATAAGACGGCTTCCATTTGTACTGTTTCCTGGGTAATGACTATTGTTCAAATGGTCGCTGGGACTGAAATTTCTCGGATTACCCGCGTTGAGAACTTCCGTACCATCTGGACCTACATAAGTGCTGGGCATGAGTTCGTTAGGAGAACCCTGGTTTTGGACGTTGTTATAAGGTCCTGAATTCGTAGAATTATTCGGTGATTTTGTACCCTGTCTGTCTTCCGGGTAAACCCTATCCGGCTCAGAGTTGAATATCCTGTTGTAGTTCTCGATGAGGACTTCTACAACTACGTTGTAGAATTTCAAATCGGTTATTGAAGCGACTGTTTCTTCCTCTGGACGGAGTAAGGTTGGACCGAAACATACTCCAAGGTTGCTAGTGGTCATTAGGTTCTTATCGTGTTTAGCCGCTACACTGAAAACAAATTAACAGTGTTAAAACAATTACAATAAATACAGTGTGGAACACCCAAATGGAATAAATTCGATAACAAATAAATGAGAGTGTGTTGGGAAAGACGCTTGGACACGTCGTTTTGTATTTTTAGATGCGCATTTTATCAAAAAAAAAAATTATAATTATATAGAGTGTGTCATGTGACAGTGGCCGATACCAACTTTCTTATTTTAAATACAACCTCCTGCATATTACTATTTTTTTAGATTCTTCAGAAAATTCTAGACATAATTCATGTACAATGTCCCATACCTATCTTCAACTGTTTCGAAAATATTAATTGTTTTCAGATGTATTACAAAAATTAACATTAAAAAAAGAAAAATATTTTTATTTTACAAATTCACTACATTACACACATTTTGAATATCTCTTACATTGAAATTAATGTTTCTCTGTTTTTTCACATTATTTGTGAAATAGAATATTTTTCTTTTTTCAATGTTAATTTTTGTAATACATCTGAAAACAATTAATATTTCCGAAACAGTTGAAGATAGGCATGGGACATTGTACATGAATTATGTCTAGAATTTTCTGAAGAATCTAAAAAACTAATAATATACAGGAGGTTGTATTTAAAATAAGAAAGTTGGTAACGGCCACTGTCACATGACACACCCTATATAACAATTTTTTTTTAAAGAAAAATGCGCATCGAAAAATACAAGCGTTTTTTACAACACGCTCTAATTTATTCCATTTGGCCGTTCCACACTGTATATTCCCAAAACACTCATCAAAATATATCATTGCCTCGTATGTTGCTTATATAAGATATTCACTATGAAAAAACTCTTGGGCATCAATAATATTTCTCTGGACCACACTACATTAGATAATAATCCACTGTTTTGAATAAGCATGCGACTAAACAAATTGGTTTTTCAGAATGTTTTTCGCAAATTGTGATATTAAAATCTTTGTCAGTGTAATAAAAAACATAGGGAATTTTATACAGATAAAAATAAATAGAGAGAAAGAGAGAAAATTAAACTGCTTCATGTAAGTTAGGGATATTGACTCAAATTGCAAAAAAATATCGTTTAAATGAGATTTTGTGATGAAAATTTATATCAATATGATTTCAAGTTGCAGGAAATGAAATTAATTTTAGCTTGTAGGTCTGCAGCGTATACAGGGTATTTAAGAAAAATCGAGTAAAATAACGAAATTTTATTCCCAGAGAATTCAAGCATTTTAAGATTATCAAAACAATGTCATCAAAAACAGCTTGACATCTTTTTTGCATACTACACACGAGGTTGTTGAACATTTCTTGTGGAATTTGGTTCCATAAACGGGGCAGAAGCTCTCTCAGATCATTTAAGGACTCTGGGGTAGGTTGATGATTATCTAATCTAATTCTTTGGAACATATTCCATGCATGTTTTATGCAATTCAAATTTGGTGAGTGCGGAGGTATTGGTAAATGTGGAATACCAAGCTCCTCGCGCGCATTCTCAACTATGGCTGCACGGTGCGGTCACAGTATAGAAACCAACCAGTAAGTGCACTCCGTGGATTTCTTTAAACCATTTCGGACTCGCGCATACCTCAGTGAGTATAACCTCAAATTCATTTGAACAAGGGCAAATGACTCAAACGACGAATTCATTGCATTACGTAGTTGAATTTTCTCGTTGAACACTGGGACGATCACACTAAATATAAACTTTTTGTTTTTTTTTTCAATTTCATAATATAGAACTGGGATTTCTGAAGGAATAAGAAGGAAGAATTTATTGAAAGGAAAAAAGAAAAAGAATGTCTGTTGTTGCCTTCAATAATTTTTGTTTTTTTGCGTTAATCTGCACGTCTGTTGGTTTTTTTCTTCGTTATTATTCCCATACACAAGGAATTTCCTTTCCATGGGATAATTTAAGGCTGACATCAATAGACTCTTTTTCATAATTCTTATGTTGTTCTGCTCATTGTATAAGATTTTTGAAATTGTTCGAATGGTGGAATTATGTGCCTTTTGTTTATTTTGCTGCAACATGTTGAATATTCAGATTTTTTTTTAAACTAGGTTTACATGAAATTTTTTCATATTATTTACATTTAACTAAGAATTGTAAATTATTGATTGTAGATTGTTGTTCTAAATAAACTATTATTATAATTATTATTATTACGAAAATAGCAATTTTCAGTTGCCGCAGAATGAATATTATCATGTAAAGCATTTATCCAACAATTAGTTATGATTGTTATCAAATATGAACGTTTATGAGAAAAGAATTCTGTTTTTTTTCTGGAAAAAATGTGCTATGATTTCCTGGATTATATTATGATGATAATTACATTATTACTTGTTTGTGACGAAATTATAATGAATATAATGCCATTGGTATATGAATTTAAAATATCAGTATTAAAAAAAGTAACTTCGACACAAGTCTTCCCATCTAAAAATCATTAGAGAAGTGTATGAAAAAAAAATGAAGCAAAAATTATAAAGTTATATTCTTATATTAATTCTTATTTCATCTCTATAATCTTTGGAATGAAGCAGTTTGCGAAATTGACACTTCGAATATTTCAAATTACCGTTAAACTGAATGCATATTCTAGCAACTTCATAGTGCGCACCGAGGTATGCGCGAAATCTCGTTGGAGTAAAAATTTCAGTTCATTTTATCGAGAGTGCACCTACTGTTTGGTTTCTATACTGTGGTGCGGTCTAGCGTTATCGTCTAGAAATTGAAAAGTTTCACCAATAGCAGCGTGAAAATTTGGCAAAACATTGTCAATGACATGCTCCTCATAGTGTAAGGCGGACATATTTCCAAGACAAATGAGTCAGTGAAAAGGACGCTACGCCATTGATCGTTCCAATTGATATGTTGCCTTGCCCATTCCAGTCTTTGACGCTTATGGGTACGTGTTAATGCAATTTCTCTTAATGGACGTCTAGAACCTAGATTCACCTCTCTCAAACGTCGTCTGATGGTTTCGATGGAAACTTGGACCACATCTGCATTTTGAAGAGTATTCTGTAGTAATCTACACGTAGATGTAGGCTTTCTTCTCGCCGAAACGGTGATGAAACGAAGGATCGTTCCATCACTGAGGAGAGCAGATGTTGTTTTTCGTCGCCCACCAAGCCTGGGTCTTTCCAACACGGAACTTGTCTCCCTGAACCTATTCCAAAGTAGAGATATCACACTAACTGACTTGGAGTCTTTCCGCTACAACAACCTGAGTTAGGCCAGCCTGTAGAATTCCGATAGCCCTATTAGCCCTCAGGCTAATAGGGTTTGTTAATTTACGTCTTGGCATTTTCAGAAAACTCTTTTCAAATCGAAGCCGTTGATAAATTGACTCCATTTCAAATAAGAACATTCATGAAGCATATGCAAAGAACCAAACTCCAGAAAAAAGGCGACCAGATTGACAAAATGTCTCATACTAATTTTTATTGAGTCGATTCAAGTTGTTATTGAGTTTTGAATGATTTTACAGCGATTTTCTCGAAGATTACATACTTTTTAAAACGATTGAAAACGATATCCCTTACTCTTGTGGAGCAGTACCTATATAACTTTATTGTTACTAAATATCAATTGCCTAGCGATCGAAGTCTTCCTGCCAGTGAAAATAAATATTTATACATAGGAAGGAAAGTTCTACACTTACTTGGTCAAATGCTTGATAAGGATGCGCAAGACCTCCATGTTGAGCTTGGGTAACCTATAAACTAAAGTGTGTATATCGTTGACCCTCATACCAACGTCCTTATTTTCTGAAATGAAAAACAACGAATTAGAGACAAGGTGAAGTCTGTTTACAACAACTAATCTCGAAAATTAATGTATCAATTAACACAATTTTCTTTTTTTCACATGTGGATGGTTTAAAATTCTACATTTTATTTCGATTAATATCCATTCATTCTGTCTGATATTAATATATTTTTTTAAAATGCTAGGCATCTTTCCGAATACATTATTCAGATTCCGGATGATCCATACAATGCTTGATTCACAATGGACGTAATTTTAACGTACATAACGTAATACATACGTAATAGTATATTCTAAAACAAGTTGGAGAATGAGCTCCTATTCCAACACGAATGTGAAATTCGAAAACAAGCGACGAAGGAGCGAGTTTTCGAAAGTATGAGTGTTGGAATTGCCTTCTGCAACGAGTATCAGACGATATTTTCTCTATTTCAGCCAAGTTTTGTGAAATATCTTGGCAGTTGGTGTGACTTATGAAGTTTGACCGATTACGGAATTTGATTTGATTTGGAAATTGAAAGGATCGGAGATCAGTACTGACAAGCACAAAACGAAAAATAAAACTGAAAACAATGCTGTAATGAGTTTCATTACAGCACTACTTTTAGTACTGTAATGGACTCATTACGATACTGAAATAGAGGAATAAAAATTCAGATTAGTGACTTTTGTATTGTACACTGCACAAAAAAATTAACGCACATTATGGAAATCTCAAATTTATTCTACAACTGAAGGTGTTCTCATTGATAATTATTTTTATCAGAATTATGCATGCATATATTATCCACTTTCAACGTTTTTCTTCAATACAGATGTTTTTTCCAGCAGGAATAAAAAAAGATGATATTATCAGATTTTGAATGTATTGGCTCAATTCTAAAATCAGTTGTTCTCGATCAATTCTAGTGATCAATAGTTTTTCTTTCGTTTGATTTTATACACTCGATCGCTATGCAACGCGAAACATGCATTTTGACCAAAGAGGAATGTGCTCAAGCGGTAGTTTTGCGAGAAGAAGGGTGGACATACACAAGAATTGCAGAAAGGTTTGGAGTTTTCCATACAAGTGTGTCCAGAATGTTGCAGCGATTCAGGGAGACAGGTATGAATGTCCGAAGACCAGGACAGGGTAGACTACGGGTAACAAGTGCCATTCAAGAACGTCACTTGAGTTTCTTCGTTGAGACAACGGTTTGCAACCGCTCGTCTCCTCCAAAATCAGCTTGAGCAAACTCATGGGGTGCAAATTAGCACTCAGACAATAAGAAATCGCCTCAGTGAATATGATTCAAGGCCTCGTGTAGCGGCAAGAGGCCCAGCTCATCGAAGGGCGCGTTTGAATTTTGCGAGAGAGCATATCCATTGGGAAGAGGCCGATTTGGAAAGAGTTCTCTTCACAGATTTGTCTAGATTCTGCCTCTACCATTGTGATCGACGTTCCCTTGTATACAGACGTCCACATGAAAGATATGCTCAGTGCAATTTCCTGAATACTACTGGTTTCGGGGGAGGATTGATTATGGTATGGGGTGGAATATCTTTGACTGCTCGCACAAACCTAGTGGTCCTTGATAATGGAGCTATGAAGGCTGACAAGTATATAAGGAACATTCTTGAAGAGTATGTAGTGCCATTTGCCCCATACATTGGTGAAAATTTCATTTTTATGGACGATAATGCCAGACCCCATCGTGCGCGCATCGTTCAGGAGTACCTTGAAGAGGTTGAAGTCTCTCGAATGGAATGGACAGCAAGAAGTCCAGATCTCAATCCGATTGAGCTGATTTGGGACAACCTCAATAGAAGGCTGAAAAGCTCAGAGAATCATCCAGCTACTCTTAATGACTTAGTAATCCAACTCGGAGAAATCTGGGAAGGATTAGATCAGAACATTTTAAGATCACTCATTTTGAGTATGAACCGTCGTTGCCGAACTGTAATTAATGCAAGGGGTGGAAATACCAAATATTAAATCACTTATCAGCATTTCAGTATTTTGAAAATTGTTCATTTCTCTTCTTTCACATAAGATTCGGTGAAATCCTGAATTTTTCTTCCATTTAATGTGGCTTGTTTCGTTTAAAACCTTTCCGAGAGAACATAAAAAATAAGTTATAAAGTCAATGTAGAGTTAACTTTCATTAAAATTGAGATGTTCAGAATGTGCGTTAATTATTTTGCGCAGTGTATTTTGGTGTGACTTACGAAATTTGACATCAAAATATTCCGAAAACGGAATGATTGAATGATGTTCAAGTTCACTTGAAATTCTGCCTAATAAATCTTATTTAAAAAAAGTTGTGTTCAATCCTGCTTGGTAAGGACCGTGTAACTAGCACCCTCTATGAGATTCAGACATGAAAACAAATTCATTGTTCCAAAACATATCCTATAAAATTTCATTACAACGTTGTCAGTAGTTTCGACAAAATCCTGAAAAATGTGTATAATTTCTTCAAAGCCTTGAATCTTGAATAAGGATGTCGTTACGAACATTTTTCACTGAACAAACCACAATCATTTTTCAGTTTTCTATCTATACTAAAAACGGGATCATCTTTTTTTTCACCCTCTATGAAGATAAAGAACGAAACAAACTTACTGGCCGCAGCGATGAACCCATTATGGTACCTATAAGTCATGATAGGCTCAGGCAAATTCCTCAGGTAATTCTTCAGCGCGCTAGTAATAGTCTTCGACTCCCACTCCTGCGGATCGTCCAACCCGGCCAACTTATCCGATTTTTCTCCTGTCCAAACCCATCGTCAGCAGCTTGTTCACCTTGGACGTCACCCCCACCACCCTGTACAACCCCTGCTCCTCCAATCCCCTGCTCTCCAACACCTCGATGCACCTCTTCAAGAACTGGATGCCTACTTCGTCCAAAGTACGTTCTTCGGCGTTGCTTTGCGCTACTTTGTTGACAGATGGCGTGACGTAAGTCGGTTCTTTGCCGTCCATGATGTCCAGCCAGCTGGTACGGTCCTGTTCGTTGAGCGCCTGGAAGGTGAGCACGACGCCGGGTTTGGCGTCGCACTGGACGTCGAAACAAAAGCGTTTGTCTATGGAGTCGGACATCCTGCGGACGCACTGGGTGAGAATCATGGATTCGGGCTGCGATATCTGCGGAAGATGTTGAATTGTTTTAATCTAGGAGGATTATGTGAAACTTTCATATTTGTATTCAATTTCTTAGACTATCATTAAAGAAGCAATGTGGCTTCCTCCGTTCTTACCATCTATTTTGTTTTTTCTTTTTTTTTTCTCATTGTAAGTTAAAATTTATGTCAATTCCCATAGACAGCGCTGAGCTTTATGGGTATACTTGTGTATATTTTTTTGGTTTATTCTGTTTTCTTAGTGTACCTACTTGATACTGTTTGAAAAAAAAAGTTGCTAATTTAAGATGAGATTCTATTTTGTATACTGGGAGACAAATAAACTTATTATTCAATAAGGCCCATTTGCTCCGTTTTCTGGTAAAGACAGACTTATCTAATGCTAAAGCAAGTCAGACAAGTCCGAGGAAAATGCTCGATAAAGCACAGAGGCTTGCCTGTGTGTGCATCACGGGGGCCATGAGAACGTGCCCAACCAGAGCACTTGAGATCATAACAGATCTCACATCCCTTCATCTGGTGATTGACAGGATGACCCATGAGGCCATCCTCGGAATATCTAGAGAAGGTGCAGGTAATGAGAGAATTACGTGTCAGAGAGTCTGGAGCTCTTTGAGTAACTACATCCCATCTGCGAACCTTCCTAGTGATGTAATGGTCAAGAAAGTAAGTACTGAGAAAAACTTCAGTACGATGCAAAAAAGAGGAATGGGAGCGGGAATACACCGACCAAACATTCAAAGAAAATAATGTAAAATGGTATACAAATGGTTCTAAAACCAAAACGGGAGCTGGCGCTGGGGTTCACGGGGCCAAAGCCAGGTGTGCACTATCGTTAGGCTCCTGTGTGAGTGTTCTGCAAGCAGAAATATTAGCAATCGGAAGATGTCTAGACAATAATCTAGAGAGAAACTATCAGAATTGCGACATAGCTATTCACTCAGATAGTCAAGCTGTTATTAAAGCACTGAACTCCTATGTCATCGACTCAAAGTCGACATGGGAATGCCGGATCAAACTCAATGAGATAGGCAAGAAAAATAAGGTCTCTTTGATCTGGGTTCCTGGTCATTCGGGAATCACAGGTAACGAAAGGCCAACAAACTTGACAGAGAGGGTGCTCGGAAACCACTCACTGGCTCAGAACCTTTCTGTGGTATAGGAAATGTACCCATAAGAAAGAGTTTCTGGAGAAGGAGAAAACTGAAAGAGAAACACTCTGGCAGAATCTCCCAGGGTTGGATCACTCCAAAAAGTTCCTTCGGAATTTTGAAACTGCAAGATCCAAAACATATTTGGATTTCAGTAAGAACCAACTACACCTCCTCACTGGCTTTCTTACAGGGCATTGTCGCCTCAGAAAGCACTTGCGGAGAATGGGCGAATCGGACACTGACGAGTGTAGATTCTGTGGGGAGGAGGAAGAAACTCCTATTTACCTAGTCACAGAATGCTTTGGTCAAGAGACCTGTGGAAGTGAGGAATTAGCCTCACTGAAGCCTTCCGAGATACTGGATTTCATAAGATCTCTGGGACTGGAAGGCTAGCTGTAAAGCTTTCTCAGGGGGCACAATAGACCATAAGGTCGCAGTGGACTGTAACACCTTTTAAACTATCAACTATCTAACGCGTCCTTAAATGTTTAGTCAGGCTTTTCCCCGCCTTAACGGATCAGATCTTGCATCGCATATTTAATAGAAACGACTTTATTAAGGACGCGCTAAGCAATGCCAAATCTGGCAACACTGTATAAATCAGTGAATTTGTTTGTTTTGACATAGAATTGCGATATAACCATATATGGTTTCGTGTCGGCACTAAGCACAGCGAAGTGAGAAGAACACGCGAATTCATAGACAAACAAGATAATTTGTCTATGCATTTTCCTTTTCAGTATTCTGACTCACAGGTACAGGGTATCCCAAATTGCTTCATTTTGACTGTTTTAGGTACTTCTGGACTAGATAGTTAAAAACTTCGAAAGGCCTGGCCTAGATTTTCGTGAAAACACAATTAGTGAAAACCGTTTCACGATATCTTCATTTTATTTAAATTTTGATATATTATCGATTTCGATAATGCGCCATAACTTTTAAATTTACGAAAATATCTGAAAACGATTAAAACTTTCTAGAGTTTCTTCTTCACCGGAAATAAACAATATTAAATTTTTTTTCTAGTGGAATAAAACCACGTTTTCATTTTGAATACGAACGCATTTTTTTCATCTTATATCATGAAAAAAATCAAAGATGAAAAAAATTTAAAATAATGTCTCATTCCCAGTGAAGAAGTGGTTGTTCGAAGTGTTTATCTTTTTCAGATATTTTCGAAAACGAAAAAATTTCAAAATTTTGTTATATCCTCAAAACGAATGAAGAAATCGTGAAACGATTTTCACTACTGGTGTTTTTACGGAAATCGAGCCCAGGACTCCTTTCGACGTTTTTACCTAAATTAGTCAAAATCAAGCAATTTGGGATAACATGTACACTGTGTCCCGAATTGATTGGGTGAGAATGTACGGTATCTCAGCTATTATTGAAGATTGAGACATGCAGTTTTTCGCGACTCTACGTCACTTTTTTGTAAAACTTTTAAATCCAAAAACAGAAATATTCTAAGTACTTTTGTTCCAGAAATACAGGGCGAGAAAGAAAATGTTCACTTCTGGAGCGGTTATTATTTCTCGGTCCCTGTATAAGATGAAGAAAAAATGAAAACTGCTTTTAATAGAGTAGTTAAAAAATTTTTTCAGAACACTCTTTTAAGGATTGAGCACAAACTTGGAATTTTCAGATAGAACAACCTGTATATTTTAACGTCGAATTTCTGCAATTACTTTTCTGAATACATTGATAATGCCATCAACTGCATTCCTCTATCTTCTTTTGTTTGCTGGTTATAGGTCAAAATTGAAATTTCAGCGATTTCAACTTTGGCCATTATCTCCGATTCTGTTTGTGCTAGGATGTTGAAATGAAAACATTATATAGGCACTTTTTCTGTGATTAAGCCTACTCAGCAATTCAAATTTCACATACAAACTATATTTTCCATGATATCTGAATGAATCTGAGGGCGATGTATGACATATTTCTGAAACGGGAAAAAAATGGGGATTCTTTCTTAGCCATTTCAAACTATTGTTTCTATAAGAAAAAACACAACTTTATGTTTATAGCTCAGCAAAGAAACCTCTTGGGAAAAAACTAGCGTATCCAGTAGCGTATACGCTACTGGATTGCCATGAAAAAAGTGCCTCAATAATGTTTTCATTTCAACATCCTAGCATAAACAGAATCAGAGATAATGGCCAAAGTTGAAATCGCCCAAATTCAAATTTTGGCCTATAACTCGAAAACAAAAGAAGATAGAGGAATGCAGTTGAAGGCATTATCAGTTTCTCTAAAAAAGACCACCGTCAAAATGAATGGCACATTACGGTAGTTTTTTTCAGAGAAACTAATAATGCCATCAACTGCACTCTTCTTTATCTTCTTTTGCTTTCGAGTTATAGGACAAAAACCAGTGTGAAGTTAGCGGCCTCTTTTCACGGAGATAGCGGCCGTTTCACCAGTAGCGTCGGGTGAAATAAAATGTATCACAACTTTTTACTGGAACCAAGTAGCGATCTGAAATTTATAAGATATCTTTTTCGATTAATTTCCAATATTATACCAAAAAATTAGATTTTTTTTCCACTCGGAACAATAAAAAAAATACCCTCAAAAAAAACCAAAAATTATGATTAATTAGAAATAACCGAAGAAAATGGCCTCTACAGATGAAACTCACAGAATAGGTTTTTTATGATGTGAAGAACTAGTGTTATCAATTTCATTTCCTTCGGAAGGGGCTGAGGGGTGGATATCGACACCGCCGCCTCCCACAAACCTATTATCATCAGGGAAATACCGAAGAAAATGGCCTCTACAAATGAAACTTTCAGGAAACGTTTATTATGATCTAAGGAACGAGTGATATCAATTTCAACTTCTTCGGAAGGGGCTGAGGGGTGGAAATCGACACCGCCTCCAACAATCCTATTGTCATCAGGGAAATACCGAAGAAAATGGCCTCTACAGATGAAACTCACAGAATAGGTTCTTTATGATCTGAAGAACCAGTGTTATTAATTTCATTTCCTTCGGAAGGGGCTGAGGGGTGGATATCGACACCGCCGCCTCCAACAATCATATTGTCATCAGGAAAATACCGAAGAAAATGGCCTCTACAAATGAAACTTTCAGGAAACGTTTATTATGATCTAACGAACCAGTGATATCAATTTCAACTTCTTCGGAAGGGGCTGAGGGGTGGAAATCGACACCGCCTCCAACAATCCTATTGTCATCAGGGAAATACCGAAGAAAATGGCCTCTACAAATGAAACTTTCAGGAAACGTTTATTATGATCTAAGAAACGAGTGATATCAATTTCATTTCCTTCGGAAGGGGCTGAGGGGTGGAAATCGACACCGCCGCCTCCCACAAATCTATTATCATCAGAGAAATACCGAAGAAAATGGCTTCTACAGATGAAACTCACAGAATAGATTCTTTATGATCTGAAGAACCAGTGTTATTAATTTCATTTCCTTCGGAAGGGGCTGAGGGGTGGATATCGACACCGCCGCCTCCAACAATCATATTGTCATCAGGGAAATACCGAAGAAAATGACCTCTACAAATGAAACTTTCAGGAAACGTTTATTATGATCTAAGGAACGAGTGATATCAATTTCATTTCCTTCGGAAGGGGCTGAGGGGTGGAAATTGACACCGCCTCCAACAATCCTATTGTCATCAGGGAAATACCGAAGAAAATGGCCTCTACAAATGAAACTTTCAGGAAACGTTTATTATGATCTAACGAACGAGTGATATCAATTTCATTTCCTTCGGAAGGGGCTGAGGGGTGGAAATCGACACCGCCGCCTCCAACAATCTTATTATTATCAGGGAAATACCGAAGAAAATGGCCTCTATAGATGAAACTCACAGAAAAGGTTCTTTATGATCTGAAGAACCAGTGTTATTAATAGAGGCCATTTTCTTCGGTATTTCCCTGATGACAATAGGATTGTTGCAGGCGGTGTCGATTTCCACCCCTCAGCCCCTTCCGAAGGAGTTGAAATTGATATCACCCGTTTCTTAGATCATAATAAACGTTTCCTAAAAGTTTCATTTGTAGAGGCCATTTTCTTCGGTATTTTCCTGATGACAATATGATTGTTGGAGGCGGCGGTGTCGATTTCCACCCCTCAGCCCCTTCCGAAGGAAATGAAATTGATAACACTAGTTCTTCACATCATAAAGAACCTATTCTGTGAGTTTCATCTGTAGAGGCCATTTTCTTCGGTTTTTCTCTGATGATAATAGATTTATGGGAGGCGGCGGTGTCGATTTCCACCCCTCAGCCCCTTCCGAAGGAGTTGAAATTGATATCACCCGTTTCTTAGATCATAATGAACCTTTCCTAAAAGTTTCATTTGTAGAGGCCATTTTCTTCGGTATTTCCCTGATGACAATATGATTGTTGGAGGCGGCGGTGTCGATATCCACCCCTCAGCCCCTTCCGAAGGAAATGAAATTAATAACACTGGTTCTTCAGATTCTAAAGAACCTATTCTGTGAGTTTCATCTGTAGAGGCCATTTTCTTCGGTATTTCCCTGATGACAATAGGATTGTTGGAGGCGGTGTCGATTTCCACCCCTCAGCCCCTTCCGAAGAAGTTGAAATTGATATCACTCGTTCCTTAGATCATAATAAACGTTTCCTGAAAGTTTCATTTGTAGAGGCCATTTTCTTCGGTATTTTCCTGATGACAATATGATTGTTGGAGGCGGCGGTGTCGATATCCACCCCTCAGACCCTTCCGAAGGAAATGAAATTGATAACACTGGTTCTTCAGATCATAAAGAACCTATTCTGTGAGTTTCATCTGTAGAGGCCATTTTCTTCGGTTTTTCTCTGATGATAATATATTTATGGGAGGCGGCGGTGTCGATTTCCACCCCTCAGCCCCTTCCGAAGGAAATGAAATTGATATCACTCGTTTCTTAGATCATAATAAACGTTTCCTGGAAGTTTCATTTGTAGAGGCCATTTTCTTCGGTATTTCCCTGATGATAATAGGTTTGAGGGAGGCGGCGGTGTCGATATCCACCCCTCAGCCCCTTCCGAAGGAAATGAAATCAATATTACTGGTTCTTCAGATCATGAAGAACCTATTCTGTGAGTTTCATCTGTAGAGGCCATTTTCTTCGGTATTTCTCAGATGATAATAGATTTGTGGGAGGCGGCGGTGTCGATTTCCACACCTCAGCCCCTTCCGAAGGAAATGAAATTGATATCACTCGTTTCTTAGATCATAATAAACGTTTCCTGAAAGTTTCATTTGTAGAGGCCATTTTCTTCGGTATTTCCCTGATGACAATAGGATTGTTGGAGGCGGCGTCGATTTCCACCCCTCAGCTCCTTCCGAAGGAAATAAAATTGATATCACTCGTTTCTTAGATCATAATAAACGTTTCCTGAAAGTTTCATTTGTAGAGGCCATTTTCTTCGGTATTTCCCTGATGACAATAGGATTGTTGGAGGCGGTGTCAATTTCCACCCCTCAGCCCCATCCGAAGGAAATGAAATTGATATCACTCGTTCCTTAGATCATAATAAACGTTTCCTGAAAGTTTAATTTTTAGAGGTCATTTTCTTCGGTATTTCCCTGATGACAATATGATTGTTGAAGGCGGCGGTGTCGATATCCACCCCTCAGCCCCTTCCGAAGGAAATGAAATTAATAATACTGGTTCTTCAGATCATAAAGAACCTATTCTGTGAGTTTCATCTGTAGAGGTCATTTTCTTCGGTATTTTCCTGATAATAATAGGATTGTTGGAGGCGGCGGTGTCGATTTCCACCCCTCAGCCCCTTCCGAAGGAAATGAAATTGATATAACTCGTTCGTTAGATCGTAATAAACGTTTCCTGAAAGGTTCATTTGTAGAGGCCATTTTCTTCGGTATTTTCCTGATGACAATAGGATTGTTGGAGGCGGTGTCAATTTCCACCCCTCAGCCCCTTCCGAAGAAGTTGAAATTGATATCACTCGTTCGTTAGATCATAATAAACGTTTCCTGAAAGTTTCATTTGTAGAGGCCATTTTCTTCGGTATCTTCCTGATGACAATATGATTGTTGGAGGCGGCGGTGTCGATATCCACCCATCAGCCCCTTCTGAAGGAAATGAAATTGATAACACTGGTTCTTCAGATCATAAAGAACCTATTCTGTGAGTTTCATCTGTAGAGGCCATTTTCTTCGGTATTTCTCTGATGATAATAGATTTGTGGGAGGCGGCGGTGTCGATTTCCACCCCTCAGCCCCTTCCGAAGGAAATGAAATTGATATCATTCGTTTCTTAGATCATAATAAACGTTTCCTGAAAGTTTCATTTGTAGAGGCCATTTTCTTCGGTATTTCCCTGATGACAATAGGATTGTTGGAGGCGGTGTCGATTTCCACCCCTCAGCCCCTTCCGAAGGAAATGAAATTGATAACACTAGTTCTTCACATCATAAAAAACCTATTCTGTGAGTTTCATCTGTAGAGGCCATTTTCTTCGGTTATTTCTAATTAATCATAATTTTTGGTTTTTTCGAGGGTTTTTTTTTTATTGTTCCGAGTGGAAAAAAAATCTAATTTCTTGGTATAATATTGGAAATCAATCGAAAAAGATATCTTATAAATTTCAGATCGCTACTTGGTCCCAGTAAAAAGTTGTGATACATTTTATTTCACCCGACGCCACTGGTGAAACGGCCGCTATCTCCGTGAAAAGTGGCCGCTAACTTCACACCGGTTAGGACAAAATCGAATTTTGGGCGATTTCAACTTTCGTCTTTATCTCCGTTTCAGTGTGTGCTAGAATGTTGAAATTAAAACCGTATACAGGCACTTTTTCATAACAATCCAGTGACGTATCATGTTTTTTGACAAGAGGTTTCCTCGCTGAGCTATATCATAAAGATGTGTTTTTTCTTATGGAAACAATGGTTTATTATGACTCAGAAAAAATCATCACTTTTTTCCGTTTCAAGAAAATGTTATTATTTCTCAAGCCCTGTATAAGATGGGAAAAAGGAAGATATTTCTACATAAAAAACGGTGGCGTATTAGAAAAAAATCAGAGCACTGTTTTAATATTTTGAGTTTATGTTTGAAATATAGTCAAATAAATAGGTTCAAATTACATGGCGTTTTAAAAAAGTAACAATTGAATGCGCGTGAATATGAAGTTTTCTGAATTTGAAAGCTGAAAATTATCAAGGATTAGTTCGTGATACATCAGTGTATTGAAAAAAATGTTTGCCCAATCGTAAAAACAGCACCCTTAAAAGAATTTTTAAATACGCCACTAACAACCAGGTAAAAATAACTGTTATAAGCAATTTTTATTACACGGCCTGAGAAATAATAACATATCCAAAAGCGAACATTTTCGTTTTCGCCCTGTATTTCATGAACAAAAGTAATTGGAATATTTCTGTTTGTGGCTTTAAAAGTTTCGCAAATAAATGGACAAGCGGAAAACCGCATGTCTCTATCTTTAATAATAACCAAAATGGGACACAGTGTACTTAGGAATAGGAAATATAACTAATTTACATTTATATTGAAATTTTTCTCTTTAATCAGTGAACACATTCATTTTGGGTATTGAATTATCTGTATGTTAGCCATAAGTGGAATAAATAAATAAATGATAATAAACTTTCTATTTTTGAAATTATTTTATTTGAGTTTTTTTCAGGGCCTGGTAGTGAAATAAGTTTCGATCTTTTTTTACTTGATTCACAATTTTGTTTTTTGAACTCGCAAGTGTTTGAATTTTTTGTGAGCCCTTATATGTAAACGTATGTACGTTGGGTACCTATTCAAATAAATAAATAAAAATCAGATCTTCCAAAAAAAATTTCAACCGTTAATATCTCGCAATATGATTAAAACAGTAACCGAGATAATGTATTTGTTCCATTTTGGCTTTTGAATACTGTATGATTGAAGGCATATTTTTCCATATGCATTCTTACTTACCGCCTTCGAGGTTAACTGATTATACTGCAACATCGTGAATTCTTTGGTCTCTTTGTTGTAGGTACAGTAGTATTTTATCCACGTCGTTCCAAATGCCTCTGCAACAAAGAACGACTGTTTACTCCATTGATAACGGAAGTTAAGGAACACATTTCGATAACGACAATAGTCTATCTTATAATATATGCTGACAAAATTTCCTCAACAAATATCAATCAATGTGCTCATGAAAAAACAGTTGGTAATAATTTTTTTTTATTTATAACACCACTAATATACTTTCTACTTAGAAAATTTAGTGTCACTTTCGGTCAAACTTGATTCCTATCTAAATTTCTATGCCCATTTAGATGATCTGCGTTTGAAGCTTAAAACTCACAATAATATTCTTCAGAAACTAGCTGGTACTTCATGGGGCGCCGATGCAACACTATTTCGTACGGCAGCACTAGCCTTGGTATTTTCTGCTGCTGAATATCGTTGCCCTGTTTGGTTGAATAGTGTTCATTCAAAAAGAAATTGACGACCAACTGAATTTTTTTATGAATTATCACTGGTACTATTAGTTCATCACCTTTTCCTTGGTTACCAGTCCTCTCAAATATTGTACCCCCCATATTCTCCGAGAGACAACAATTTTGAATTTTTGGAATACTTAATACATGTCTACAAATCATCAATATATCGATGTTACCGCAGAACGAACATGTTTTGCAAAAATGTTGCCCCATTCATAAATTTCAGGGTACTAACGAATGCATTTCTGAAATGAGTGGTTGATTTGAAAACAATTTAATTTGTTTTCTTCTGCTTTTGTCTTTTTTTTTATCTTAGATTGAGAATTTCGGGTAGATTGGTGAAGAATATGTTTTTACGAGTATCTGTCCATGGATAAATTACATGCCTCACTTATTATATATATTATACGCAGAATTGTATGGTATCCCGTTGCACTCTCAGCTAGGAATTTTCTTCTTTAAATATGTATTGTATTATTTTGTTTAGTTTTTTCGGTGATTTTCTTAAGTATTTGAATGCTGATTTTCATTCTGGCGTTCTGAATATGTGTTTCAATTGTCATTTTGATGTAGATTCGCGTTTGCCATTTTTTCAAGTGTAATTTTATTTCCACAACAACATTCATCTTCGTATTTGTTTGTTGTTCTGCACAATTATTGTTGATGAAATTATCTTAAAATGATATTAATGATTCCAATTTTCTTGAGATTTCAATCCCTTTATTCGATTTACGTGAGAGATCAGAAAGCTGAAAAAAGGCTTCATAAAAGAGACTCAATTTTGAATTGATAACAAAATTAACAACTTTTTAGGGCCATAGACTTAGATCCTTCATTCTGATATTTAATGAAAATTATTTTCCTTCAGACGTTTGCACTATTTTTATTGAGACTAAATCGTCTGCAAAACAAACGAAAGCAATCGAGATATCTCGGACCCGATGTTTACGAATCGAGGCATCCACAGTACGGCATAGTTCCATTTGCCATACCTGCGATATATTAAGCCTATAATGAGCTATTGCTCAGAATTGATTTCTCAGCTAAAAATTTCTGGAAATACATGGAAATTCATAAGTACTATCATATTCAGCATTCACGTCTATGAAAAGTACGAAATACGAAAACATTCGTTTCAAGCAACATTGATCTGTTTAATTTGTGATATTGAATAAAAACATCGGATTTTCTGTTATGAAAAAACATTTACTTAGAGGCGAATATAATAAACTGCTCCACAAGAGTTAGGGATATCGTATTCAATCGTTTTGAAAAGTATGTAATATTCGAGTTAATCGCTGTAAAATCATTCAAAACTTGAATCGATCCAATAAAAATAAGTATGAGACATTTCGTCAATCTGGTCGCCTTTTTTCTGAAGTTTGGTTCTTTGCATATGCTTCATGAATGTTCCTATTTTGAAATAGAGTCAGTTCATCAACGGCTTTGATTCGAAACGAGTTTTCTGAAAATGCCAAGACGTAAATTAACAAACGCTGAGGCTAATAGGGCTATCGGAATGCTACAGGGTGGCCTAACTTAGGTTGTTGTAGCGGAAAGGCTCCAAGTCAGCGAAAGTGTTCTATCTCGACTTTGGAATAGGTTCAGGGAGTAAAGTTCCGTGTTGGAAAGACCAAGGCTTGGTGAGCGACGAAAAACAACACCTGCTCAGGATCGTTTCATCACCGTTTCGGCGAGAAGACAGCCTACATCTACGTGTGGAATGCTACGGAATACTTTTCAAAATGCAGATGCGGTCCAAGTTTCTATCGAAACCATCAGACGACGTTGAGAGAGGTGAATCTAGGGTCTAGACGTTCAATTAGAGGAGTTCCTTTAACAAGTGACCATGAGCGTCAAAGACTGGAATGAGCAAGGCAACATATCAATTGGAACGATCAATGGCGTAGTGTCCCTTTAACTGATGAATCCAGATATGGACGATTTTCAGATTCTCGAAGAATAAGAGCATGGACAATCCCACGCATACTCCGTAATCGTCGCTTTGTCCAAGAAGTCCATCCATTCCGAGGGGGTAGTGTTATGGTATGAACCGGGATATGTTTCAACGGGCGCACAGATCTGCTTATTTTTCCTGGAATATGACCGCCTTACATTATTGAGAGCATTTCATTGAGAATGTTTAGCCAAATTTTCACGCTGCTATTGGTGGAACTTTTCAATTTCTAGACGATAACAATAGACCGCCCCGTGCAGCCATAGTTGAGAATGCGCGCGAGGAGCTTGGTATTCCACATTTACCAATACCTCTGCACTCACCAGATTTGAATTGCATAGAACATGCATGGGATATGTTTCAAAGAAGATTAGATAATCATCAACCTACCCCAGAATCCTTAAATGATCTGAGAGAGCTTCTGCCCCGTTTATGGAACCAAATTCCTAAAGAAATGTTGAACAACCTTGTATGTAGTATGCAAAGAAAATGTCAAGCTGTTATTGATGCCCGTGGAGGCCATACATTATATTGATAGTCTTAAAATGCTTAAATTCTCTAGAAATAAAATTTCGTTATTTTACCCGATTTTTCTTAACCACCCTGTATACGCTGCAGATTTACAGGCTAAAATTAATTTTATTTCCTGCAATTTGAAATCATATTAATATGAAACTTCATCACAAAATCTCATATAAACTATATTTTTTTGCAATTTAAGTCAATATCCCCAACTCATGTGGAGCAGTTTATTTAATCATTTACATTTACCAAAATTTATCCAATCCATACAGCACATAACGGCAGCTAAAATAAAAACACCATAGCCAGATCAAATCACTTTCGCTCCATAACCTACAAAGACCAGGGAATAAGCACCAAAACAGCTAGCAATATCTACAAAATGATATGTAGACCTATCCTAGAATATGGCCACCAACTATATAAGACCTGCAGCAATACCACCTGGAAAGGAATAATGACTGGAGAAAGAATAAGCCTGAGAAGAATAACTAAGATTAGACACCCGAACAACCCTCTTCACAACCCTACAAATGAGATGCTCTACCAAAGAACAAAGGTTGAACCAATAGAAGCAAGAATCGAACGACTCAACAAGAAATTCATGGAAAAAAGCAGAAATTATTCAGCCACTACTTCTTGAATTCAGAGAAAACCATGCAACCAAAAGAAAAATCCCTGAGAAACCGCTTTACTTCTTGCTGAATGAATGTCGATTACGATAATTTTAAATCACAATCTCTTGTACCATCTAAATTTTTGTTCATTTTTATTATAGAATTTAGTTATCATTATTAGCATTGTTTGTAACAGGCTGGAAGACTTCGGTCGTTGGAGTGATCCAATAAAGATTAATAAATAAATAATAAATAATTTATCCAATCTCTTAGTGTGTAGTGTGAAAAAGTTTAGGAAATTTGTTAAATCTTTACTGTTGAAAAATTTTTACTATATCATAATCGAGTATTGTTCCGATAATAATTTGAAAAGTTTTTTATTTTAATTTACATTTCTATGTATTTTTATTTTTTTACATGGCTTATACGTCTCTGTTGTCCCAAAAGATCAATAAATTATTATTATTATCATCGTAAATACTTACTTTTCTCCAATAAATACAAATATCCCGTCTTGCAACCCTTCGCGTTTCTTATCGGCTCCTCGAGGCACTGTTTTTTCACCTCTGCCATGCGCGTCTTCAGCTTGTCCTTGTAGTCGTTGAAGTTGGTCCTCGTCTTCTGGATCTTCGTCTGCAGGTCTACCATGAAGGGGCGGAAATCGTTGGCCACCTCATGGCCCTGATGGTAGAACGTCAGCCATCCGAACAGGAAGCTCAGCAGGGTTTCGACGAACTCGAACTTTTTCCGCTCATGAAATTCTTGTATCAGGTATATGTACTCCATGCTGGCTGCGCGAAAGTAGCTCTCCGCCATGTTCACCGACGCGTCGGCCTGGAAAAGGACGTGATAATGATGAAATTAGAAAAAAAACAATAATAAAAATTATGAAAATAAGAAAGATTCATTGTCAGGCAACTTTTTTTTTATCCTGACAAATTATTGCAAGAATTTATGTTTCAAGAAAACTGTGCGTTAGAATATTCTAAAGCAACTCGAGAACATGAGTTTTGTTAGGTGGTATGTAATCTGAAAACATTTTAATGTTTCGACTTACGGTTTCACCTGAAGTGATACCAACTTTTTAAATGTATTACCCAATTTTTTCATTGATGGTTAGAATACCCATTAAATTATACATTTTTTAAGGTGTTACTTGCATATACAGGGTGAGTCTTTGACTTGTACATATATTTTAACGGGACATTCCTGAGGTCAAAAGAAACAATTTTTTTCTCTACCATTTCTTCCGATTCGGCTCGGTTGGAAAGATAGAGGCTGTTGAAAATCCATAAAAAATGTAATTCTCGAATATATCTCGTGAACGATTTCATCGAATGAAATGATTTTCAGAATATAGGTTCTTATTAATGTGGCAAATCTTTTACGAATACAAAACTCACAAGTTTTATTTTTTACTTTATGACCAATATATATCATTTCATTCCATAATTAGAGCAGAAATTCTATGATCCCGACCATTGGAAGTGAGTTCAATGCCATTTAATGAATATTTGGCCATTTTGGAAAATTAAAGTATTCTTCGTGGAACCTCGTGAAATGCGCACTCTTCGAGTAATTAATGATTTAAAAAAATCTATATCAGGGAAATTAAAAAAATTGGTTACTTTAGCTGAATGTAATTCTGTTCAGAAGATTCGCAGAAATGATTTTCTGCTACATTTTCTCGAAGGTTCAGGTGGTAGATCTAATGCTCGGAAAAATTTTAGTGTCATATTTCCAGGGGTGGTATAGCTCATTATGAAAATTTAAGATGGCTATATCTTTTTATCTGAGCTGAATCAGAAAAAATGCTATACAAAAAGTATTTCTTTTGACCTCAACAATCTATGGTTTGAATATATGTACAAGTCAAAGACTCACCCTGTATAATTTTCAGGAAATTCGTCCGAAATTCTAAAAATCCTTTGAACTTCTCTCAAAAAGGTACATTCGAATTGAAATAACTTGCAGATTTTTTCATGAGAATTTCTAGCTTCTGTCAGAAGCTACCAATATTTCTTTTTCTTCGATTAAAAATCTCAATTGAATATTCTCGTAAAATTACAACATTTTGAATTTATGGTAGTGAGAAAATCAATTTATGATTAATCTGAGTATTTTCAGAGCTCCACACTCAACATAAATTTGTCAATGGGAAACTGGTGGTTCTTAATTCTTATTATTATTAATTACAGTAGAATCCGTTCATTATGACGCCGGCTATACTGACCAATCGCTTATAATGACGCAAATGCCGTGTTATGTTTGGTTTCATTCAAAACTCCTTGGAATAGGGTCCGGATTTAATGACTTCGCTTAAATGACATGATTTCAGATACAACAACATGATTTTTCGAAAATTTTTCCGGTTTATAGTGACCGCTCGATAATTTTCTCAAGCCACCCTACCTTTTTTAATGCGATGAGGTTTGATAAGATACGAGAGATACGCATGCCGACATGCTTTTTAGTATAATCTAGTTCCTTGAAGAGATTATTGGTGTTTTGTGGACAAAATGACATCCATTGAAGCCATTTCTAAGTTGTACAATGGTGTAAGAAGCAATTATTTCAAGTCGAAAAAAAACGAACGCAAACTAAAATTTCAGATTATTTCTCTAAAAAATGAAAAAGTTCTTCATATTTAGTTTTTTTTTTGTTAGAGAAGCTATTTTTCATTTTTTCAATAAAGCAAAATCTGAATTAGTACTTCTTTTCTTAAACTTAATCCAAGAAGAATACCATTAATTTTGCTGAAATTCTGCTCTATGTGACTTATAAGCGGATTTTACTGTATAATTTTCAGGATATTCGTCCGAAATTCGAGAAATCCCTTAAAATTCTCTCAAAAGGTACATTCGAATTGAAATAACTTGCAGATATTTTCATGAGAATTTCTAGCTTCTATCAGAAGATATACCTATCAATATTTCTCCTTCTTCGATTAAAAATCCCAATTGAATGTTCTCATAAAATTACACAATTTTGAATTTCCATTAGTGAGAAAATCAATTTGTAATTAATCTGCGTATTTTCAGAGCTCCACACTCAACGTAAATTTGTCAATGGGAAACTGGTATTAATTTGTAATTTTAGGTAGTTTCGGCAAAATCGTAAAAAATGATTATGTATCTTGAATACGGATGGCGTTACGGAATTTTTTTACTGATTTTTTTTCAGTTTTCTATCTATCCTAGAGACGGGATCACCTCTTTCTGAAACACCCTTTTTCGGTAGGAGTATGTAAAGTTCTTCGTAGGACACCCTGTATGTATCCTTTTACTGAATCTTAATATATAAAACTATGTCAGCCATGTTGTTGGTTACACCATTTATAACTCAAGATTGGATGAACTGTTTGTTATGAAAGATTTTTTGTTGGATTCCTCTACGGCGGGTTAACATGAAATACATTAAAACTCTAGAAAATTTTATGAAATAAAAAAAATAGGAAATAATTTTCTTTCTTGCGAATAACGCCAGTAGGTGTCGCTACGGTTAATAGCGTTCTCGTGGAAGTATTATATTTGATATTAATTCGGTGAACTACATTTTCTAATGATATAATCGCATCTGAGTCCATGTGTTATTACACCTATCTTTCCTCCGAACACTACGGAAAATTTTATGACGAAATGTTTTGAACAAATCCCCATTCTACTCGCCATTAGTAATCAGTGACTGTGTATCTTGAGTTGCCTAAACGGTTTAGCCTTGGAATTCTAAGGTCTTTACGGAGAAGTAGGTGCCGATTCACAATGGACAATCTGCCCTATTTATTCTTGCACCCAGGAAAAAATTAAAAATGTTCATCAAAATGTACTACAATGAAGGAATTGTAACATATAACAAAGGTTACCACTTTACCTCCAAAATAAAGATAATTCTTTTGATGTATGAATAACAACAGTGGGCAAAATTGGTGATACATGAACTACAAATTTTTAACCGTGAGAGATAGAGGAAAATGAATGACACGTTACGGTAGTATTTTTTAGAGAAACTGATAATGCCATCAACTGAATTGCTCTATCTTCTTTTGTTTTCGAGTTATAGGCCAAAATTGAATTTTGGGCGATTTCATTTTTCGGTCATTATCTCAGTTTTTGTTTGTGCTAGGATGTTGACATGAAAACATTATACAGGCACTTTTTTCATAGCAATCCAGTAGCGTATTTTGTTTATTCCCAAGAGGTTTCCTTGCTGAGCTATAACATAAAGTTGTGATTTTTCTTATGGAAATAATAGTATGAAATAGCTTAGAAAGAATCACAATTTTCTTCCTGTTTCAGAAATATATCATACATCATTCATCGCCCTCAGATTCATTCAGTTATCATGAAAAATTTATTTTGAAATTTTATTTATTGAGTATTTAGTAAGCTGAATCACAGAATAATATGTCTCTATGCATGGTGTCATTATTATTCTGACATTGAATACTTGATTCAATTCTCCTTGGTTCGATCTCTGTTCAGAATAATTGTCAATTATTAGAATTCGAAGTCTATATTGCCGGCAATACGGAAATGCTCGCAAACTTCGAGAAATATGATATGTTAAAATGTTTTATTTTATCGGCAATAATGACTTCGTATTGACAGTTGTTCTGAACAGAAATCAAACCACGGAGAATTGAATCAAGTATTCAATGGCATAATAATAAATACACCATGAGTAGACATATTATTCTTCGATTCAGTCCACTTAATACTCAATAATTCAAATTTCAAATACAAACTATATTTTTCATGATAACTGAATGAATCTGAGGACGATGTATGATATATTTCTGAAACGGAAACAAATGGCGATTCTTTCTAAGCCATTTCATATTATTATTTCCATAAAAAAAATCACAACTATATGTTATAGCTCAGCAAGGAAACCTTTTGGGAAAAAACAATGTACGCTACTGGATTGATATGAAAAACGTGCCTGTATAATATTTTCATTTCAACATCCTAGCACAAACAGCAACAGAGATAATGGCCAAAGTTGAAATCGCCCAAATTCCAATTTTGGCCTATAACTCAAAAACAAAAGAAGATATACGATTAAAAAGTTGTAGTTCAAGTATGACCAATTTTGCCCACCTTGTACATACCTATTTCTATGTAATTAAATTTCTTGTATATTTCGTACTTTTGTATTTCACCTAATATATTTCCTTCTTAAAAAGAACCTATGGTTAGTACAACTTCATTAATCTCTAAGGCGAAACAAAGTTCGCCGGGTCAGCTAATAGCTTATCTGATTGCCAATTGCCACAATTGGTCCCACCACCAGATCCCTTACGCTCTTTAGTTTCTGCGATAGGAAATGATTCTAAACACTTCTTGGCCAACATTCAACAATATAACAGCTGTTTTCAGACGACATCATTTGGCGCAACACATATTATACAGGACAATTTTATGTCCCCTTTCAAGGTATTATACCATAATTGTTTATTATAATATTAAAGTTTCTTTTTTATTTATCGATTGAGGCAGTACGAAGTCTGCCGGGTCAGCTAGTATTGAATGAAATAGACAATTTTGGACCATAACAGTACCTACCGATTTTGAGTCTAGGCAGTTTTTTTATCATTTAACTAGCTGGCCCGGCGAACTTTGTTTCGCCTCAGAGATTCATAAAGTTTTATCAACAAAACTTGTACTTTTTCAAGTAGGAGGTAAATAAGACAAAATTAAAGTACAAAATATACAAAAAATTTAATTGCATTGAAATGGGTAGGTATGTACATTGTTATTTACATGAATAGACTTCACTTTATTTAAGTGTTACCTTATTATTATTTAAAAATTGTCTCATTGTTGTACCTTATGATGAACCACATTTTTAGTTTTTTCGTCATAAAATTTTCCGTAGTGTTCGGAAGAAAGAAAGGTGTGATAACACATGGACTCAGATGCGTTAATATTATTATTAAATGTAGTTCACCGAATTTATATCAAATATAATAATTACACGAAAACGCTATCAACCTCAGCGACATCTACTGGCGTTATTCGCAAGAAGGAAAATTATTTCCTACTTTTTTTTCAATTTCATCAAATTTTTCATAGTTTTAATGTATTTTATGTTAACCCCACCGTAGAAGAATCCAACAAAAAAACTTTCATAACAAACAGTTCATCCAATCTTGAGTTATAAATGGTGTGACCAACAATATGGCCGACTGAGTTTTATATATTAAGATGTGAACCCTTCAATAATCGTCAATTTCGCTTTTTGGGAATATCAGTTTGTTGTATTTCAATTAATCTATCTTGAGCTTTGTGTACAGGGTATCCCAAATTGCTTGATTTTGACTGTTTTAGTTACTTCTGGACTAGATAGGTAAAAACTTCGTAAGTTGTCCTGGGCTCGATTTTTGTGAAAACACCATTAGTGAAAACCTCGGCGAAAACCGTTTCACGATATCTTCATTTTTTTTTTAAATTCCGATTTCGAAAATGTGCCATAACTTTTTCGTTTACGAAAATATTTGAAAACGATTAAAACTTTCTAAAAGCGCTTTTTCCCCGGAAATGAGAAACTATATTAAATTTTTTTCTCGTGGAAAAAAAAACTTTTTCTATATTAAATACGAACGCATTTTTTTTTTCATTTTATTTCATAAAAAAAAATTTCGAGAATTAAAAAAAATTACAAATAATGTCTTATTCCCAGTGAAAAAGTGCTTGTTGATAGTTTTCATCTTTTTCGGATATTTTCGAAAATGAAAAAGTTCTGAATCGCAAAAATTTCAAAATGTTATATCTTTAAAACAAATGCCGATATCGTGAAACGGTTTTCACTATTGGAGTTTTCACGAAAATCGAGTCCAGGACTCCTTTCAACGTTTTTACCTATCTAGTCTAGAAGTACCAGAAACAGCCAAAATCAAGCAATTTGGGATACCCTGTACATAATGTTCGCGTTTGTGTGGATACAGTTGATCTTGCAATGACCTCAACACCGTCAGGTGCATTTCATAGTAAGAACGTCCAACGCATTTTCTGCAGAGAGGAAATTGATATTTTTTTTCAGAGTGCCATCAGAATTTCAGGTTGACCAAAATGTACGAGAAGAATCTCGAAAGACCAGAAGTATTCCTATCCTAGAACGAGAGGCAAGTCTAAACCAACCGCAACAAATCACAACAAACTAATGTAAAAATCAATTCCATGAATGGACGCATCCGAACACGCACAAAAACAAAGCTCGAACCAGCTACAACATCAATCACAAGACATGACCTCACTTACATCGTATCCCGATCTCGACATCCACGCACTTCCACAACATCTCGAAGGGAAACAGATCGCGAAAACGAAAAAAAAAAAACTCGAACTACCCCTCGGACTTATTTCCAAGAAACCAACCCGTCACTATTGAATAACAAATGAACCAGTTACAATCTGTCAATTTATAGGGCAATGTGTGGACAAAACGATGCGAGTCGCGCATGCGCGTGTATGGTGACGTCAGAGATCGATACGTCGAAGCTATGACGTAAGTGGTGACGTATTGAACGGATTTGTAAAGAGATAAGTTTCTGTCGATACTGAATACGACCAATAGGAGTGTTGTGGGTTTTGACGCGATGAAAATTGTTGCTTATGATCGATATCGGTAATAGAAGGTTCTTGAGAAGTATGAAGGGGGTTGGGTTGGTCAGAAATCCATAATCTATAAATAAAATTGAGGTTATTGAATTTTTTCGAATTGGATAATAGGGATGTACAGGGTTTCCCAATAAATTGCTTGATTTTGGCTGTTTCTGGTACTTCTAGACTAGATAGGTAAAAACGTTGAAAAGAGGCCTGGGCTCGATTTCCGAGAAAACACCAGTAGTGAAAACCGTTTCACGATATCTTCATTTGTTTTGAAGATATAACAAAATTATTAAATTTTTTCGATTTAGAAGATGTGTCATAACTTTTTTATTTTCGAAAATATCTGAAAAAAATAAAAACTTTCAACAATCACTCCTTCACTGGACATAAGAAATTATTTAAAATTTTTTTTATCTCTAAATTTTTTTTACGAAATAAAATGAAAAAAAATGCGTTCGTATTCAATATAAAAAAGTGTTTTTTCCACGAGAAAAAAAAATTGATATAGTTTTTTATTTCCGGGAAAAAAAACGCTTCTAGGAAGTTTTAATCGTTTTCAGATATTTTCGTAAATGAAAAAGTTATGGCACATTTTCAAAATCGAAATTAAAAAAAAAAAAAATGAAGATATCGTGAACCGGTTTTCACTAATGGTGTTTTCACAAAAATCGAGCCCAGGACACCTTAAGAAGTTTTTACCTATCTAGTCCAGAAGAACCTAAAACAGTCAAAATCAAGTAATTTGGGATACCCT
The DNA here is from genome assembly GCA_038502775.1 of Hippodamia convergens. Taxonomy (NCBI): domain Eukaryota; kingdom Metazoa; phylum Arthropoda; class Insecta; order Coleoptera; family Coccinellidae; genus Hippodamia; species Hippodamia convergens. The sequence goes on along the minus strand of JAVSIQ010000855.1, from coordinate 504,162 downwards.
GTAAAGGGTGGGCAAAATTGGTGATACCTGAACTACAACTTTTCAACTGTGAGAGATAGAGGAAAATGAATGACACTTTTCGATGGTCTTTTTAAGAGAAACTGATAATGCCATCAACTGCATTCATCCATCTTCTTTTGTTTTCGAGTTATAGGCCAAAACTAGCTGACTTGGCAGACTTCGTACTGCCTCAATCGATAAATAAAAAAGCAACTTTAATATTATAATAAACTATTATGGTATAATACCTTGAAAGTGGACATACAAGTGTCCTGTACAATGTGTGTTGCGCCAAACGATGTCGTCTGGAAGCTGTTATATTTTTAAATGTTGGCCAAGAAGTGTTTAGAATCATTTCCTATCCCAGAGACTAAAGACCGTAAGGGATCTGGTGGTGGGACCAATTGTGGCTATTAGAAATTAGATAAGCTAGCTGACCCGGCTAACTTTGTTTCGCCTTAGAGATGAATAAAGTTGTAATAACCATTAGTATTTTTTGAGAAGGAAATATATTACGTAAAATACAAAAAAAAACAAAAGTACAAAATATACAAAAAATTTAATTGCATTGAAATAGGTATGTCCATTGTTATTCATACATCGAAAGAATTCTCTTTATTCAAGAGGTAACTTTTTTTCAAATTTTACAATTTCATTGTAGTTCCTTGTGATGAACAACATTTTTAGTTTTTTGTTCTGGAGAATGCGAGAATAAATAGGACAGATTGCTGATTGTCCATTGTGAATTGGCACGCATAGGCAACTCAAAATACACAGTAATTTTTTACATTGCCGATAATAGTAGAATGAGGATTTGTGCAAAACATTTCATCATAAAATTTTCCGTAGTGTTCGGAAGAAAGATAGGTGTAATAACACATGGACTCAAATGCGTTAATATCATTAGAAAATGTAGTTCAACGAATTAATATCAAATATAATACTTTCACGAAACCGCTATTAACCGTAGCGACACCTACTGGCATTATTCGCAAGAAAGAAAATAATTTCGTATTTTTTTCCATTTCATCCAATTTTTCAGGGTTTTATTATATTTTTTGTTAACCCCGCCGTAGAAGAATCCAACAAAAAATCTTTCATAACAAACAGTTCATCCAATCTTGAGTTATAAATGGTGTAACCAACAATATGGCCGACTTAGTTTTAGTTTTATATATTAAGTTTCCTTGCTGAGCTAATACATAAAGTTTTGTTTTTTCATGGAAACAATAGTTTGAAATGGGTTAAAAAGAATCGCTATTTTTTCCCCGTTTCAGAAATATATCATAAATCATACATCGCCCTCAGATTCATTCAGTTATCATGAAAAATATAGTTTGTATGTGAAATTTGAATTATTGAGTATTGAGTAGGCTGAACCACAGAATAGGTCTCTGCGAATGGTGTCATGATTATTTTGCCTTTGAATACTTGATTTAATTCTCCGTGGTTTGATCTCTGTTCAGAACAACTGTCAATTATTAGAATTCGAAGTAATCATTGCCGGCAATATGGAAATGTTCGGAAACTACGAGAAATATAATATGTTGAAATGTTTTATTTTAGCGGCAATAATGACTTCGTATTGACAGTTGTTCTGAACAGAGATCAAACCACGGAGAGTTGAATAAAGTATTCAATTGTGAAATAATAATGACACCATGCGTAGACATATTATTCTGTGATTCAGCCTACTTAATAGTCAATAATTGAAATTTCACATACAAACTAAATTTTTCATAATATCTATATGAATCTGAGCGCGATGTATGATGTATGATATGTTTCTGAAACGGGAAAAAATGGCGATTCATTCTCAGCCCTTTCAAACTATTGTTTTCATAAAAAAAACACAACTTTATGTTATAACTTAGCAAGGAAACCTCTTGGGAGAAAACAAAGTATGCTACTGGATTGCTATGAAAATAGTGCCTGTATAATGTTTTCATTTCAACATCCTAGCACAAACAGAAACGGAGATAATGGCCAAAGTTGAAATTGCCCAAATTTCAAATTTGGTCAATAACTCGAAAACAAAAGAGATGATGGCATTATTAGTTTCTCCAAAAAATACCACCGTAACGTGTCATTCATTTTCCTCTATCTCGCAAGGTTGTAAATTTGTAGTTCAAGTATCACCAATTTTGCCAACCCTGTACAGGGCAAAATTAATGAGTCTTCTTTTTTTCCCGACTAAAATTATTTCACGTGATTTTGTCAATTTGTGCCGGTCAGTTCTTTAGAAGAAAAAAACAGATTTTCCTTCATATAGAATAAAAAAGAAAGATCAGTAAATTGAAGGAAAATCAGCATACCTGGCAACAGTGTGTGTTCTCCCAGAAATTTCAGACAAATTTCTCTCGTGCTGAATTGTGCTAGGTTCGAACTGTTTCCTGACGTTGAATTTTTTTTCATTCCATACGTTTCTCAAGTTAATTCACAGAAAGTGTGTTGAACGAACACATGCTTTGAAAAACACATATTGTTGAATATCTTGAAAACCGTATGGAATAAAACCAGCACAAACCTAACACAATTCAACACAATAAAAAAAATTCGAAAATCCAGAAGTGCTGGGCCAACTTCACACACACTGTTGCCAGGTGTGTTGATTTTCCTACAATCTACTGATTTTTCCAATTTTCTCTATATTAGGAAATAACCTGCCGATTTTCCCAGAAAATCTGACCGACCCAAGTTGGCACAATTCCATTAAACAATTTTCGTTGGAAAGCAAAAGAAAGTGCTGGGGAAGCTTTTTTAAAATTTCTCTATTTTTCAGGTGAATCAGAATCACAATTTTTTGAACATATTCTCTCAAGAAAAACAGAAAAATGGAGACTTTTTTCATTTTCGTAATTGGCCGGAAAATCTAAAAAATTCACGACACAAGACAGCACAGATATAGTACAAATTTTTCCATTCAATTGTGAGAAAAAAAACCAAGATGCTGGGCTATCTTTCTTCAAAATACTCACTTCTTGCAAAGAATGCGTGGTTTTCTTGGTGGTGAGGTTGAGGTACATCTCCTGACCCTTGCAAAATTTGGCCGTCTGCTTCTCGAACTTTTTCTTCTCGTTTTTCACGTTTCCTATGTGAGTTTTCCTGAAGTCCTCCAGCGGTTTGACAACGTTGGAATACGCATTGGCCAGCTGAAAAAAAATTAGCTAATTCAAAACAATGTACCTATATGAATAAAATAAACACACGTGACAGAAATCTAGAGATAACTCTATAATCTTCATTCTGATTTAATAACACGATGTTAATAGTTATTCACACAACAAGTGAGTTTGACGGATGTTTATTCATGAGAGCAAAGTTAATTTATTCGATTGAATAAAACATTTATAACTCAAGTCTTGTATACGAGATTTTAGCCTATTTTGACGAGGATTCAATTGATGATAACTACACTTCGCGCAACAGTTAAATAACAGAAGAATTTTCAACATTTTTTGGTGATTTTCAACAGGCTGTATCTCAGTGAAAATTGGTCGTATGGAAAATAAAAAACTTTCTTTCGAAGCTTGAAGACTCTAGTGTCTCAATTTATTGGTTAAGAAAATTTTGGAGAACCTATAGCCATGCATTCTTCGGATAAATCAGGAACAAAAAATTTTTCACATGTTTATTTTTGCTCTACGCGTATAGAAAATTTTTTCGGGCTAGACCGATGCGGAGGTCATATAGCCTGTTTATTCAGCTCTAATTTTCTTTTTACCACCCTCAGATTTGTCTCCGGGATATCTGATTTTGAATGCAAAAAGATCCTTTTTCACTCAACTGTCGACATCTCAGGAATAGAAATATCACCAGAAATAGAAGAAAATTTTTTAGAGTTGAGGGTATAAACCCCCAAATTTGAAACTGTATGCATTTCTCAAAATTCGAAAATAATAATCGGCGGGTAGGAGGATATCTCTCAACATTTATCATTACAAGAACAATAACCTGACACCAATCACAAATTGCTAATTTTGTAATGAAAAATTCTTTTTTCAGTCACACCGCTCAATGTGCAATCGAATATACTTTTATTTAAAACACATCGCGCAACAATTAAAAAAAACAGGTGATTTTCAACAGGCTGTATTTCAGAGAAAAATGGTCGTATGGGAAATAAAAATACTTACTTTTGGAACTTGAAGACTCTAGTTTCTTAATTCATTGGTTAACAATTTTTCGGAGTACCGGTAGCCATGCCAATATTCGAATAAGTCGGAAAGAAAAAATTTTTTTATTTTTTATTTTTGCTCTTCTAGCAAAGAAATCTTTTTTGAGCAAGACCGATGCAAAAGTCGCATAGCCTGTTTATTCAGTTCTAATTTGCTTTTTACCTCCCACGGAGGTCTTCGAGATATCTAATTTTGAATGCAAAAAGATCCTTTTTCACTCAACTGCTGATATCTCTGGAACTACTGAGCGCCTAGCGAGCCGACAGGCGGATTCTTTTTCTGCGAAAAATTTCCTATGAAAATCTGTCTTGGTTAATTAAAAATTTTTTTTTTCGTCCGTCACGTTCTTGAAAAAAGTTCAAAAAAAATGCCATTTTGCCAATTTTTTTAATTAATAGAGTGTATCTTCGTCCATATTGGGGGAAAAACTAAGTTTATAAGAAAATTTTACAACCTGATGTTCTCCAAAGTCCCCTCCTGAATCGGTAAATCGATTGGTTCAGCGGTTTTCCTGGATAGATTGGTTGAAATTTCGAAAAAACTAACGGAACAAGGTATTTGCTCCCTAAAATAATCATTTTAAATCAGTGTTTTTACCGAATAAGTCGAAAAATTTCCGAAAAAACTGTTATTTAATACGTTGTGGCCCTACAGAAAACGGAAAAATTCTGTCACTCAGAATTTCTCTCAACGAGTACCGTGGGCAGCTTTGGGCTCAACTTTAAATTCATTCAATGAATTTGTTTCTGAGGACAATGAAGATTTGAATGTGTCCTTAGTGTCAGTGGAGGTGAAGCAGAAATGGTCCATTGTTTTGTTTTGAATAAAAAAAAATTTTAATTAACAAAATTCTTGAAATTTTTTATTATTTTTTTCAATAATTTTGTTAAAAATTGAGCCCCTCAGACGTCATCCTCAACTACGCCTATGGTCCGAACGCACCGAAACGTCAAGACGATTTCTCATCTCTATGGACAGTCAAGTTAACCTAATTCTATGTGCTAAGCAGTTGACAGATCAACTCACGCTCATTATTAATTGTATCAATTAATTAACCTTTTCTTTCGGTATCGAATCTCTCTAGATTACCTCTGTTTTTAGTTGGATAATTCACTCTGAGTTTTAAAGATGACTTTAATATTGTATTTTTTACTGTATTAACTTCATGCGGGTGACTTATTCATTTTATGATTGTGAATGATGTCAATAAATGTTTTTCTCTATTTCAGTATCGTAATGGGTTCATTACAGTACTAGAAGTAGTGCTGTAATGAAACTCATTACAGCATTGTTTTCAGTTATATGTTTCGTTTTATGGTTGTCAGTACTGACCTCCGATCGAATTAGTTTCGAATCAAAACAATTCAAATTCCGTGAACTGTCAAATTTTGTATGTCACACCAACTGCCAAGATACAAAACAAAAGTCACTAATCTGAATTTTCATTTGAATTTCGAGAATATTTCACAAAAATTGACTGAAATAGAGAAAATACCGTCTAATACTCGTTGCAGAAGGCAATTCCAACACTCATGCTATCGAAAACTCGCTCCTTCGTCGCTCGTTTTCGAACTTCGCATTCGTGTTGGAATAGGAGCTCATTCTGCAACTTGTTTTAGAATATACTATTACAATACCATCTCTAACTCAATTATCTGGATACAGTCCTAAACTTTATTTTCCAAAATCAGAACAACCCCGATTTTGTACAAATTTATTTCTAAAAAAACCAAAAATTTATATAGGCGCATAGAGCAAAAATAAAAATTTGAAAAATTTTTGTTCCTGATTTACTCGAAGATTGCATGGCTACCGGTACTCCGAAAAATAGTTAACCGATGAGTTAAGAAACTAGAGTCTTCAAGTTCCAAGAGTAAATATTTTCATTGCCCATACGAGCACTTTTCACTGAAATCCGTTGAAAATCACCAAAAAAATCTGTTCCTTTAATTGTTGCGCGAAGTATACCTACCACAATCCATATACATCTATTTGAAAAAAAAACATTAAAAGTCGTAGAATGTAAAAAGTGAGATATCTCAAATTCAAAAAAGCATAGGGGGACCTGCTTTCGAAACTACAAATCCATGGATTCGTTGATTTCCCTTATCAATAATTAGTAAAAGAATAATGGTCTGATTACAGTACTCTCCAATAACAAATTGTAAATTATTTCCCAATTTTTTAAACAAGAAACGGCAGAAACAAGTCTGATTTCAGCCACATCGTTGAATATGTAATAGAATTACCTTTCATTTGATGCATCACAATCCATATACAGGGTGAGTCGGGAGGAACGGCCCGAACTTCAGATGTGTATTGTGCAGGTCGAAATAATTTCAAAAAAATTATATGTTGTTATCCGATTCTCATTTGTTTTCAAACTATAGGGTAATTAGAATATCATTATTGCTTATTGAAGGATGACTCGAATCGATCAGAAAAGCAACATGAGCCCTTCGCAGACGAAGTCGAATGTGTTTGGGGGTAAATTGCGGGATTTTTGAGCATTTATTGAAATAATGCTATAACCTTATTAATGTAGAAAATGTAGTTTGAAAACAAATGAAAATCGGATAACAACATGAGTTTTTTGAAATTATTTCGAGAATTCTAGGGGGCCAAGACTTTTGACGTCATTAATTGTTTCCAGGTTAAAAGATGGCGCCAAATGACGGAACCAACCAGTATTAAGCTACTTTCCAATCTATTATAGTGCTCGCATTAATCTACGGCTCAAACCAAACCACTCCCGACCTGACACTGTTTTGACGTGAGGTCAATAATGGCGGACACCAGCGCCATTCTCTACCGACCAAAGCGCCTCACTTCGTGCCCGAAATGCCCCCGATGACGGCAACCTGTCATCGCGGCCGAAACGTGGGCAATTACAGGTTCAGGCGAAGTCGGTCATCGCGGTTCGCGAACACTTCCAACCAGGGATGTTGCGGATATTCGCATCCGCATCCGCAAATGCGGAGCTTCCGCATAGATTTCTACTTCCGCATCCGCATCCGAATCCGCAAAAACCAATGCGGATTTTCATGCGGATGCGGATGTAATATAATTTGTGAGTTGTGCAGTGTCGCCATCTCAGGGCCAACAAAATATGTTAGTGTTTCGTTTAGAAAATGCTAAATATATACTTTTTCAATTTTTAAAGTGTCAGAAAGATGCTAGTTTTTCACTGTTACTTCTTTCTGTAGCTATTTCTGAAACCGAAACATCTGCATCCAAGAGGGTGGAATTTCCGACGCACCCCTCTATTCTGTTTATATTCATACTGGTAATTCTCTTTTCGAAACACTTTCCAAATACATATTTTATTATACCATCTGTTTTTTTTCCGGTCAGTCCGAAATTCCAATCCGTCCCCTTTCTAACGATCGCCTGTGGTCCCAGTCCCAAGATTTCTTATCGCCCGTGATATTGAAATGTTATATTTTTGCGATACCCGTTGTTTCAGAAGCATTTGAAATGTTGAAGGAAAGTTCAGCCAAGCGTCTTTGAACATGAATTATGATTCGCGAATCGGGAGAAACATTTTCATCTGAATTGCGTATTTTTTGGTTGTTGCGGTTTTTTTTTTGATTTGACAGAGATCTCCCCAAGAAAAAGAGCCAGATGTTCGTCCGATCAGTGAGAATTGTCTACGTTTGTTTACCTAAACAACCCGGGTTGTTGCAAGCTCATAAAACGTTTATAGGGGCTATAAAATTCGCCTAGTTTGACGATTTTCGGTCATCTGTTGATGATAAAGAAAAAAAAAATTTATTTTTACTTTCGGAATATGGCATATTGGAAAACGTGAGAGTTGCGATAAGAAAAAATGGGCGTGTGCTCTTCGCATTTGACCAATGGGAACGAAGAAATTGGTGAAAAAGGTTCCGATGCGTTTGTTATGGTGCAATACTTATTTATTGTAAATGAACCATAACGTGTTTTTTGGCCTTGTGGATTACTTGTCGAATTGTAAATTTTTGTGAGATTTTTAATGATATTGTGACTATTATGATACAGTTGATCATAGTGAGGAGTGTACGTGTACTCGAATTATTGTTTATTGGGAAATATTAAGGTGAATGCCATTATATTTCTCCGGTAGTACGTTTCATTGTTTAAGATATTATCACCGATAGCACGAAGAATTTTGTCCACTCCACCAGGCAGTGTTCCAAGCGAGCAATTATTCAGTAGCGCGAACCTCTGCGTAACCGCCTTGAAGCAGAAAAGGCGGCAAAATTACTTTTTATAAAGTATAATGCTCCAATTTTTAACTTCTCTTACTAATATAAAAATAAGTAAGTGAAGTTAAAAAAAACATGTAGGTAAATACTTACACTTGATATACTTAATACTAATTTACTTCAAAAATGTTAATAACTGCTTTATCGTTGTTTTAATTCTTTACTCGTATACTATTTTTAAATAAGATCTTAAACATCCGCATCCGCATCGCATCCGCATCCGCGGATGTGAGTTTTCGAAAATCCGCATCCGCATCCGCATCCGCGGATGTGAAAAAATCGGCATCCGCAACAACCCTGCTTCCAACGGACCCCTGCAAGGTCCGCTTTCGCTGTTTTGACGAATACTGGGTCAGATGTTGCGGTCGTTTACACCGCGCGATAATATCTGTCACAGTCGAAAAGAACAAAGCAGGCACAAGTTAAGTTATCGCGGTTACCGATGCGACCATTCTTCGGGGAATTGGGCGTCGAGCGGGCGTTTAACCGCAATGTTTTCGAATCCGGTGATCCGGAATGGAGGACCAAATTTGAGATGCGGTTACTTTCGGATAGAAAATATTTATTGATAGATATTTAACATTGGACGTGAATGAATGTCTTTGGGAAATTAATTTTTGGGCAATGTTGGAGTCTTACATCTGATATCTTAAGATATCAGAAGGATTTATATCCGTTGGAGCCTCTTCAGGATCATCAATCATTCTCCGTTAATATGTGTTCAGCTCTACGTTCTATTATTTATTCTGAACTAGCCTACCCGGCAGACCTCAATCGATAAATAAAAAAGCAACTTTGATATTATGATAAACTATTATGGTATAATACCTTGAAAGTGGACATAAAATTGTCCTGTACAATTAGTCCAGTCAATGAGGTCAAAATATGGCATTACTTCGGAATTCTACCAAGATGCTCCGATTTTATTAACATTTTGGATATAAGCTATACTTGTCTTCTACTCCTACCCTATGCCGATTTATGCTTATTATTTTTAAGGGGCGAAAACAATCCCTTTATCCAAAATTAAAATAAACTTGTTCTAACGTAAATCAAAGTAATTTTTGGGCCTCAGTAGCGTTTTATGAAGTTTAATGAAGGTCTTCATATACTTCAAGACCGTATAAACCACCCCCTTTTAGCATAAAATGTGAAAAAATGGGCCTTTATTAATATAATTAATTAATTTCAATCAATTTTTTAACAGTATTATGGATCAATGTTAGTTTTAGTTATTTTTATTTTCCAACCCCCAAAAGCAACCCCTATCTGTTCAAAATAACAAAATGAAAATATCATTCAAACATTTCATTTTTTCATCACTTTATTGACGTGAAATTAATACTTTTTGGGACAAAAAATTAATCTGATTCTGAGTGGCTGTCGCCATTGTCAATTATTTCTTCATCTCTGCCAAAGATTGGACAACTGTTTCGGCAGGTAACACCTGCACATTCCCCACACGTAGCGTTACACTGCATTCATTTTTGCAGTTACAAAAAATCATTTTCAACAATTTTTGTGGTGCAGGTATTTGTTGCATTTTTGTGGGCTGCAAATATCTATTGGTACTATTCCAACCGCAATCAACTAAATTGAGAGCTTCATTACCTAACCAAATTTGTAGTTGATGATTTTAGGCAAGCATTTATTTCATCGGCAGCCGTCGATTTTGGAATTACCGGTAATGGTTGTCGGAAGTCACCAGACAAAAGAATCAATGCGCCCTCAAAACATCCGTTAAGCCAACTCAAAATACACAGTAATTTTTTACATTAATAATAGTAGAATGCAGATTTGTTCAAAATATTTCGTCATAAAATTTTCCGTAGTGTTCGGAAGAAAGATAGGTGTAATAACACATGGACTCAGATGCGTTAATATTATTAGAAAATGTAGTTCACCGAATCAATATCAAATATAATACTTTCACGAAAACGCTATTAACCGTAGCGACACCTACTGGCGTTATTCGCAAGAAGAAAAATTATTTTCTATTTTTTTCCATTTCATCAAATTTAGTTTTAATGTTCATGTTAACCCCGTCGTAGAAGAATGAAAAAAAATCTTTCATAACAACCAGTTCATCCAATCTTGAGTTATAAATGGTATAACCAACAAAATGGCCGACTTAGTTTTATATATTAAGATAAGGGTTCGAACGGGAACTTCGACCGCAACTCGTTCATTTAAATCCTAAGGAGGCCGTCAATGGCATTGATTAATCCAACGACATCCTTAGGTTAGGAGCTTTAGCTGTTACCTCATGAGGATCCAGAACCGACTTCCCCATGTGAATGGTTCTTAGTTCCGCCAACTCTGGACACTCGCATACCATGTGTTCAGCCGTTTCTTTCTCTGATCCACATAGCCTGAAGGTTTCATTTGCTGATTTTCCCATGCGATACAAAAGATATTTGTGTCCCGTCAGCAGACCCACCATTACTCGAAGCTCAGCTCGTGACAGCTTTATTAGCTTCCTAGTGTAGGTCGGCGAGAATTCCACAAATTTCTTAGCCTGCGCAAGTCTAGGAGTATTTCTCCATAGCGTTGTTTTGTTTGCCGCTTCCCATTGTTGGACCGCTTTCTTGTATTGGTCTTTTCCCAGCCCACAGAAAGGTTCAGGTCCAACAGGCTTCAGCCTTGAAGCTTTCTTCGCGAGTTCATCGGCTATTTCATTTCCTTCAATACCACAATGTCCTGGTATCCATTGTAGAGTCACCTTATTGCCTCTAGCCAGTTGCTTTATGGTATTACGGCATTCCCATGTCAGAGGAAACTCCTGGCTATATGATTCCAGTGATCTCAGAGTGGCCTGACTGTCTGTGGTGATATGTGCTCCTTTGAGAATCCTTTGAAGGCACTCTTTAGCGCAGGTATAGACAGTTAGTGTCTCTACCTGTGAAACAGAAGGTTCACTTCCAAGGGGCTTAGATATCCTTAATTCAGGTCCGCATACCCCAATACCTGTACCCCTTTCTGTTTTCGATCCATCAGTGTACCATATAGATTACCTTTTGTCTACACGATTCACGAAGTTCATTGCACTAAGACGGTCACCAATGACCGTTTCGAATGGCATTTCGAAATCGTATATGATTGGCATCACATCTGATGGTTTTGCCAAGAGGCTTGAGTTTAGTTCATTCAGTATCCTCATATGTTCAACCCAGTTTCCGGATAGGAGGTTCCCCTTGAGGGATATTTTGATGGCTTCCAGCAGGCTACATTTCCTTACGTACAGGTGTAGGGGAGGAAAATCAAGTATGACCTTGAGCGCTGATGTCGGAATTGTACACATAGCTCCTGTGGCCCCAACACAAGCTAGACGCTGCAACTTTTGCAGCTTGTTGCGAGTGGTGACCTCTTCAGGTCTTGTCCACCATGCTAGTGACGCATAGGTGACAACGGGGCGTACTACTGCAGTGTATAACCATAGTACCATTTCTGGTCTCATCCCTCAGGTTTTTTCAAAGAACCTCTTGCAGCTTCCCATGGCCACAGTGGCTCTGGAAAGGTTTTTTTCCACATGCTTCTTCCAGTTGAGCTTGCTGTCCAGGATGACTCCCAGATAGTTACACTCGATGGAGAAGTTGAGAGTATGTCCATTCAGAATCGGAGCTCTCAGTTTAAGATTCCTTCTTCTGGTGAAGGGAATCAAAGTGGTCTTAGAGGGATTGACTGTCAGTCCCTCCTCCTCACAACACTCCTCAATTATCCTGAGGGCAGATTGCATTCGGCTTCTCAGTGTGTCTTCAAGCTTACCTCTCACAGTTACCACTATATCGTCAGCGTATGCCTGAACGTTGTAACCGTCCGCCGTAAGCTTCTCCAAGAGACCATCCATGACCAGGCACCACAGCAAGGGTGAGAGTACCCTTTCTTGAGGGCATCCCCTGTAAGCCTGTTACCTCAGTTTCTCCCAGATAGACTGTGACAGTTCGCCCTTTCAGCATTGCCGATATCCATTTTACAGTTGAGGGTTCCACCCCTTAACTTTAGCAGCATTGTATATGGAGGCATGTAGGGTATTGTCAAAAGTCCCTCCAATGTCCTCTAACATTGCAAGCATCCCCGCCCTATAGGCAAGCTGTTTATTGTGGAGCTTCAAACTTCCCCTTATGTTTTTATCAACAATTTTCTCCATGGTCTTCAGGAGAAAGGAGGTAAGACATATGGGTCGATATGATTTAGGTTCTAAGGAACCTTTCCTCCTCATTTTGGGTATGAATGCTATCCTTGCTTTCCTCCATGCTTCTGGAATATAGCCCCATGCATAGCTGGCTGTGAAAAGCTCTACCATATAATATAATGAGATCGCCACCCTTCTGAAGCATGGCCGGGAATATACCATCCATGCCTGCAGATTTGAAGGGCTGAAAGCTCTTTATCGCCCATTCAACCCTTTTTGGTGTGAACAATCTCCCAGCTTTCTGAAAGTCCCACTTGGAGGGCCTATGCCATTTCCTGTCAAGGACTGAATCGCTTGTGCTAGTCTGTTGAGAGCCAGGAAAGTGAGTTTTAACAAAACTCTCGGGCTCTCTTCAGGATCACTCGTGTAGTCCTCACATGTCTTCTTTATTTGGCCGATTGGGTTAGGAATGATCCTTGGATAGTGCCTTTTGAAGTCTAGTTGCGGGGGCTGTCTTATCTATTCCCTCGCAGAAGCTTCTCCAGGACTGCCTTGTGGCTTTTCTGACTTCTTTATTATAATTTGTCAGAGCCAGAGATAGGCATCCCAACTACCTTCTCGCTTGGCTCTGAGGAGGCTTTCCTAGCCATTCTTTTGAGGTTGTTTTCTTACTGTTTGTTTCACCAGGGAACGTCCCTATGAATCTTTTTCTTCCTGAGTGGACAGCTCTGCATGTAAGCACTGTCACCTCAGTTTCTCCCAGATAGGATGTGACAGTTCGCCCTTTCAGTGGAGGGTTCCACCCCCTTACATTTAGCAGCATTGCATATGGAGGCATGTAGGGTATTGGCGAAAGCCTCTATGTTCAAGATAAATCAATGATTATGACAATCAGCTGATACAGACAATATGAGATGATTTATGTCAGATTTGCGTTTTCGTTTATTCTCGAAAATCGTATACTCTTTTCTCGACATTTCCTGTCATGTGAAGAAACCTTAAAAACAAACTTCAATTATTGTAGCAAAAATCCGCAGTTATTCGGAGGCAGTACAACCTCAAGATGTTAAATTACTGGATGAACCACGACGTTTTCGACGTGAGAACGACCGAAGACCTCTACAAACTGTTCTTTTTTGCCACGTCTTCTCCTGGATCATAGTGCTTTGGAAACTGAAGTGATGCCTCCATCGATATTTTAACGCGAATTTTATGAAAAAGAAGCTTCGTAGAAATAAACTCTGTCATATTTTATTATCGTACTAATATAATGATCATGAGGTATGTGTGTTACTCCATACCATAACGAAGAGCAATTGGTGACTGATTTTCGTAAGTTCCTATTGTATTGCAATAATTTGTTAGGACCAGATCTGTTAAAAAAATCGATCCTCAACAATTAATAAACAAGAGAATTACGAATTCTCGAAACGGGTAAGGTTTCAAGTCTAAATTCTTACGAATTTTCGAAATCTTATACACTGCGCAAAAAAATTAACTCATATTCTGAAAATCTCAATTTTAATGAAAGTTAACTCTACATTGACTTTGGAACTTATTTTTTATGTTCTCTCGGGAAGGTTTTGAAAGAAACAAGACACATTAAATGGAAGAAAAATTCAGGATTTCACCGAATCTCATGTGAAAGATGAGAAATGAACAATTTTCAAAATACTGAAATGCTGATAAGTGATTTAATACTTGGTATTTCCACCCCTTGCGTCAATTACAGCTCGGCAACGACGGTTTATACTCAAAATGAGTGATCTTAAAATGTTCTGATCTAATCCTTCCCAGATTTCTCCAAGTTGGATTCCTAAGTCATTAAGAGTAGCTGGATGATTTTCTGTACTTCTCAGCCTTCTATTGAGGTTGTCCCAAACCTGCTCAATCGGATTGAGATCTGGACTTCTTGCTGCCCATTCCATTCGAGAGACTTCAACCTCTTCAAGGTACTCCTGAACGTAGCGCGCACGATGGGGTCTGGCATTATCGTAAATAAAAAAGAAATTTTCACCAATGTATGGTGCAAATGGCACTACATGCTCTTCAAGAATGTTTTTTATATACTTATCAGCATTCATAGCTCCATTATCAACGACCACTAGGTCTGTGCGAGCAGTCAAAGATATTCCACCCCATACCATAATCGGAAATTGCACTGAGCATATTTTTATGTGGACCTCTGTATACAAGGGAACGTCGATCACAATGGTAGAGTCAGAATCTAGACTCATCTGTGAAGAGAACTCTTTCCCAATCGGCCTCTTCCAATGGATATGCTCTCTCGCAAAATCAAAACGCGCCCTTCGATGGGCTGGGGTAAGAGCTGGGTCTCTTGCCGCGACACGAGGCCTTAAATCATATTCTCTGAGGCGATTTCTTATTGTCTGAGTGCTAATTTGCAACCCATGAGTTTGCTCAGGCTGATCTTGAAGGAGGCGAGCGGTTGCAAACCGTTGTCTCAACGAAGAAACTCTCAAGTAACGTTCTTGAATGGCAGTTGTTACCCGTGGTCTACCTTGTCCTGGTCTTGGGACATTCATACCAGTCTCCCCGAATCGCTGCAACATTCTGGACACACTTGTATGGTAAACTCCAAACCTGTCTGCAATTCTTTCTTCTTCTCGCAATCTACCGCTTGGGCACATTCCTCTTGGGTCAAATTGCGTGTTTCGCATTGCATAGCGATCGAGCGTAGAAAATCAAAGGAAAGAGAAACTATTGATCACTAGAATTGATCGAGAACAACTGATTTTAGAATGGAGCCAATATATTCAAAATCTGATATAATCTTTTTTTATTCCTGCTGGGAAAAAAAAAATCTGTATTGAAGAAAAACTTTGAATGGGATAACATATGCATGCAGAAACCTCCTCTTTTAGAAGGATCACCAAAATGAGGCACCCAATGAATGCGCTCCACAATCCACCCAACAAGCTCTTGTATGAATTAACAAAAACTACTCCAATATAACATAGACTGAATGACTTGTCAAAAAGATTTTCAACAAGGGAAACCAATGTACAAATATCAAGTCAATCTGCATTGATAGAGAACCAACCAGAAGAGCAAAGAAGAAACACACACAAAACGATATGGGAACTGATCAAGGACATGAACATCTAATCGAATAAGATACACAAATAATCATATCTGTATATAAGTTTTTTTTTCTTTTTTCGTACAATTTGTCAACTCCACCACTGTATCAATATTTATAATTTAAAAAGCATGTAACTGAAGGACCTCGGTCGATGGCCATTTGGATATGTCCAACAAAGAACATTTTTGATTGATTGATAATTATCATTGAGAACACCTTCAGTTGTAGAATAAATTTGAGATTTCCATAATGTGCGTTAATTTTTTTTTGCGCAGTGTTTTATAACTTGGCAGAAGTTTAAGTCTTATCAAAAACATCAGTTTCTATGCGTCTCTTAATTTTTCGCCTAGCTTGGATCACCCTATACATGCAGATCGATTCAACCAGATCAGTGTTTCGTGAGATTCTCATATCAGTCATTGGGATATTGGGTTGACCTTGCATAGGATAACAGCGTATCATAATTTGTAAATAATAGTCCACATGCATAACGCCTATTTAGCGAATTGGCTAGGATAATGTTGTTAATCACGGATAACGTCATCCACTTGCAGCAACCAAATAGCAATTAAGGTGTCAGATAACAAATTTTTATCTGGAATGTTATCTGAAATTCCATCCTCCTAGATCAATGACGAATTCGAGAGGAAAATCTAGGAGCAGTGGAAATCGATGATTAAATATTTATTAGATCAATTGGAAACTTTTCGAAATACAAAGATGAAATTATACTGCTCAACAAAAGATGTGGCCGTTCGGAAATTACGAGATTGTTTCAAAAGTTAAAATTTTTGTTCACACTCATAATTCCTCTGATTTATGAGAGAAAACAGTTCTCCCAATCAATTTTTTGAATGCAGATATCACCGAACAATATTTACGGAAATATTCTTTAATTTTCAATAAAAATTCAATGAATTAGAAAAAATAATATACTCGTACAGAAGGCTCCATTCCAACACTAATTGATTAAAAAACTGGCCACTTCGTGGCTATATAAATACTATTAATATTACACATTTCTCAGTGAGTTCTAAAACGATCATCATCGATCTTAGTAACAAGAAATATGACTTCAGTATTGTTGTTACGAATCATTGTACTCAACTCCCAAATTTCATGAACGTATTACATTATACTTTTCGTTTTGAAGATATTCATTTGGTTCAATAACCTGTTATGTATAGGAATTGAATTGGAAAATCGCCTAACACAAAATGAAGAGGATTACGTATGAAATTATTCTGTGGGATCTAAACTCAAACAATGCATGAATAATGTATTCCATAGGACGTTGAAATGAGGTTTAATGAGGAAGTTCACTAATTTTCACTATGTCATAATGTGATTGCATGCACTATATTGTTCGTTCAATGTATGAATGAGTATTTGCACACGATCCTTGAATTAGGTAAATTCGAAGAAATACACTTCGCGCAACAATTAAAGGAACAGAAAAATTTTCAAAAAATTTTGGTGATTTTCAACAGGCTGTATCTCAGTGAAGACTCAGTGAAGTTATGGATATCTGGTATTGTTGGTAAATATTAATTGTCAAGTAGCATATAATTTTTGTAGTAGTTTTTACGCTTCTTTCAAAATGAATCCCGAACACGATGAAAATATACCTGCGGATATTTTGGAAAGTGCCGAAGCAGTATATCTAAATCTTTTGCCACCCAAATCTCGCCAAGTTTATAAACTTGCATATCAGCGATTCATGTATTGGTGTAAAAAAAAATGTGCAAAACTATGCGGAGAGTGTTCTCATGGTGTATTTCTCAAATTTAACGAAGACCGTCAAGCCATCCACTCTTTGGTCACAGTATTCAATGTTGGGATGTACACTGGATATCAAAAATGGTGTGTATATTAGTAAATATTCAAAATTACGAGCATTGTTAAAAAGGCACAGTGATGGATATATACCTAAAAAGTCTAGGGTTTTTACAAAGGAGGAAGTGGATCGGTTCCTGGATATGGCACCTGATAATGTATATTTGATGATAAAGGTTGTTCTAGTATTAGGAATTGGAGGTGCTATGCGTTTTGATGAACTAGTTCATTTGAAAATTGGTCGTAAAAATTTCGCAGACAAAAAACAAGAAACCTCGTTTGTTTACCATTATAGGCGATAATTATTTTCTTGATATTTAATATTTTATGTTATTTTTTTACGGGGAGACAGGTTTTTTCGGCTGAGGTTTTTTCTCCTGGCTGTATAGTATCGTATGATACTAGTGATGATAGTATCGTATGATTCTATAGTATCATACGAAGAATGTTATGATACCCCGTTCTTTTTTTACCTCAGCTTAGGTACTTTCTGTTTCAACATTTATTATATTATTTTAGCTCTCTTTTTCATAAGAATATATATAATATATATATTATTTGCGTATATTATTGAGTATGTTAATGAGAAGTGTCAAAGAATGGTTGATGTTATTCACAGGTTGCCGCAAGAAATTTCAACATTTTTGAAGTTAGAAAATTGGAAGGAGTATACTGGACATTCGCTAAGAAGAACATCTGCTACACTTCTCATTGATGGTGGCGGTGACCTAACTTGTCTTAAAAGACATGGAGGTTGGAAATCGAGTACGGTAGCAGAAGGATATATTGAAGAATCACGTATCAACAAAGAGAATACTGATAGGAAAATATTGCAACCGGACAAAGAAGGTACAAGTACTTGTTCAGATATTTCATAGAATGTTTCATCAACAGTTATCGAGAATATTTTGAGTTGTTCTAACATTAATGAAAATCTTTTGTATTGTTCGAAAATTGTTAGTTATAACTTCAGTGGTGCTTCGAATTTTGGCAATAATTGTTCCAATTGTACATTCAATATCACTATAAATAACAAATGGATACCTACATATAGTTGCCCAATTATGTAGTTTGTTTTACTTAGTTTGTAAGAGACGATTTTTTTTTCTCAAATTTCAGTTAGAGAGCTCAAATGCAATTACTTCCAGTCCTAGGATTGAAGGTGGGTTTCACAAAACTTTGATTGTGCGATCAAAAATCTTACGTCAATTCGAACCAATCGAATCCCTCGTTTTGAAATGTCAACGAATCGCTGTGGCTTCAATTAACTTAACGGTGCAATTAAACTTTTGTGAAATCTAGGAATAAAAGTGTTGCTCAGCAACGAGCAAATTTTTGTACGGTAAGGGAATTTTTCTATTCCTTTAATTGTTGCGCGGAGTGTATTTCTTGGTTTCAGGGGAAGATGCCCTAGCTTAAGGTATGTCATGACGCCATTTCATTATAATTTTTGTGAAATATTTTGGAATAAAGAGATTTACTCATTTATTTACAGCACCCGAATCTTCAAGAACTTTTTTTTTTTCGAAAAACTCGATTTTCATTACTATAAATCAAATATGCCGAACTTAACATTAAACTGGCAACCGTGCAACAACATCACATCCTCCAACCTAGCGAGAGGTAACAACAAATTTAGGTTATGTTATTCGCTTCCTGAACCGAATACATTTATGCCTAAGTAGAACGTAATTAACCGTAAAGTGGTCATTATTCTGATGACCTTCGTGACCGCCACGAAGATTAACCCGCATCGCAACGGCTCTAAATAGGTCCCGTCATACCCGTCATAATCTAGATGGCGTAGGAATGGGACGACCGGCCAGGTAATTGTGGCGTTTTGTCATCGACGACCGGAACTGGAAAATTGACCGGAAACTCGCGATAAAACGTAGTCAGGAATTTCGCCAAACGTTCCCCAATATTCGTCCCGATATCAACTAGGTATGTCGATGAAGATAAGCTTGCCGAGAAAGTTGCTACAACCTAAAATAATCTTTAACAATCACGTCAAAACGACTGCTCCAATTTGAATGATTCTTTTTTTGTTGCGTTCGTTTTAGTCTGGAGAAGGTTTATACAACGTAATATTTGAGGAAAAAACAGGTACAAGAAAGAAAAAACCTAATTTAATTTTTTTTGCAACCATAAAGTTGAAATTGTTAGGATTTTGACACTGACAGTGACAGTTAGGTTATATCGGATGGATGGAAAATTGAGAATATTATTATTGACGATTTCAAAGTTACAATGTTTTTCCGAAAAGTTAAACTGGATACCCACACTAGAAGATAATGTGAAAGAATATTATAGGGATAAGGAAAAATGTGAATTATACGCAAATCATTACCGAAACACTTTCTAACTGAATACTGAATGTTTAGATGTCAACTTTGGTAGGAATCAAATCAAATCCAGTAAAGAACCCATCACACTAACTTTTTATATGTGAGCCCAGTGAATTTTTCCAATTTTTACATATTATATTCATACAAACCTTAGGAACAATATATAAGGTTTTCACGAAAGTCCTACATACGGTTTGTTCTATAGGGCGTTACAAAATTGCAGCTCTGAAAAAAATTATTTTTAAATTCTTATGATAATTCTTCTAATTTTCAGAATTTCATCATCATACCTTGGGTTCTGAATAACAAGAGATCACAGATTTCCAAAACACCTCTCACTTCATTAAGTTTCCTTATACAGGCTGTTTCATGAAGTAACTGAATGTAACTTTGTTAGTGACTTTTGGACCACCCTGAGTTTTTCAAAATATGATACCAAGAAGCATGTCATTCTGTGTGGAAAGTTTCATCAATGTGTAAAGAAAAGTTGCAAAAGTATTCGGCTTTTCATTCGGATTTCATAAAATTTTTCTTCAGCTCTGACAGGCCCGTAGCCAGAAATTCTTTCCGGGGGGGCTTATTTGGGTATAAACCTATGAGTATGAAATAATTCACGAGTCTATAAGTATAATTCAACACAGGTTTATGATATTCTGATAGTTAAAGGAAGGGGAAGCTTCAGCCCCTTAGCGCACCCTCTAGCTACGTACCTGAGCTCTACAAATACGCAGATTAGTGACAAATTGATTTCCTCATTATCACAAATTCAAAATTTTGTAATTTTATGAGAACATTCAATGAACATGATCTCGAGAATGAAGATGCAAGTTATCATTTTCGACAAATTCACAACTTTTTCAGATTTGTTAGAACACCATGAAACGTTCAGGGGTGTGACAAAAATTTGAATGATTGAATTATGTTAATGTGTTTATGCATTTCGAATTAATGTAAAACAAAATTCAAAAATAGGCCTATAGGAAGGTCATTTTCACATCAGCAGTCAAAATTGATGTTTCTGAGTCCGGCACTGGAAATATGATATTCTGAATACTTAATCCAATAGATGCTGATAAGAGTTCCAACCAAATACTGAAAAAATAATTAAATTCTCTTTTACGGTACCAGAAATAGAGTCGATTGAAATTTCGTTCAGAACGAATAAAACATCCTGTATATTGGCAAGGAAAGATAGGAGACTTTTTTAAGTCGACCCTATAAATGGTAAGAGTATATAAAGTTCCTCGTGGGACACCCTGTTTATATTAGTACTCAATGCTATAATGTAGAGAATTTATTTTGGGAGGTTTTCATGAAGGGTTCATTCCTATACAGGGTGGCCATTTGAAAACGAAACAGACGAGATTACAGACGAAATAATTTTTTTAGATAGAAATGCTCGGACAGGTCGATTTCTGTTTCGAGGGGGACAACTTAAGATGTAGGTTACGGACGCATAGTGCTTCAACCCTTGCTACTACCCCCAATTTTTGAATAGGGAAGATGGGGTGAGTGATACCTCATTTGAAAGGTATTTTTATACTGATTTCAGCACAGTAATTGTTTTTTCATTTTATGCATTAGTTCTCGAAATATTCTTGACTAAGCATTTGAAAATGAAGTGGTGTTTTCATGGCACTTGTAGTGTTTTTGTGAAAAACCTTTCAAATGAGGTATCACTCACCCCATCTTCCCTATTCAAAAATTGGGGGTGAGGGTTGTAGTAGCAAGGGTTGAAGCGCTATGCGTCCGTAACCTACATCTTAAGTTGTCCCCCTTCGACCTGTCCGAGCATTTCTATCGAAAAAATTTATTTCGTCTGTAATCTCGTCTGTTTCGTTTTCAAATGGCCACCCTGTATTTCGAGAACTAATGAATAAAATGAAAAAACAATTACTGTGCTAAAATCAGTATAAAAATACCTTTCAAATGAGGTATCACTCACCCCATCTTCCCTATTCAAAAATTGGGGGTGAGGGTTGTAGTAGCAAGGGTTGAAGCGCTATGCGTCCGTAACCTACATCTTAAGTTGTCCCCCTCGAAACAGAAATCGACCTGTCCGAGCATTTCTATCGAAAAAATTTATTTCGTCTGTAATCTCGTCTGTTTCGTTTTCAAATGGCCACCCTGTATAATGAAGAAATGATAAAAAATATCGAGTTTTCATGAAAAAGTCGGTAATTAAACAGGTTTTTTCAGGCTTTTACGGCCTACGCTGGGTAGACTATAAGAGATAGAGAATCACAATTTTGTAATGCTCGAAAAGTTCTTCAAAAAAGTCCGCGGCGGCATATTTCTTAACTGCTGAGGACAACCCACGATAACCATTTTCAATATTTTCAGTTCAATTGAAAATAATGTTCAATTTGAAGAGGGCTTCCGACTGGCATGGAATTAATTCATATAAAAATGAATGTGATTGTTATCTGCGACATTTATTCCTGATGAAAAATGCACAGTATAGTTTTCTATGGATACTTTAAAAGTTACTGCAGATTGAACGAATGCGAATTGAAGCAAGAAATTATTGAATCTACGCGAGATCGCTTTGTCACGTAGTCAAGTGCCTGTCTCTGCTTCGACACGAGGTTATGAATGTGGGGTTGCGGACCTATCAGTACCGTTTTAAATTGAAATATTACGCGAGCGGAGCCGCAAGTTTGAGCTAGTATTGATCATTACTTCATAATTTTCAAATTGAAATATTCCGAAAACGGTGCACAGCATCGAGTTTCATCAAGACTACCTTTTTGATGTGAAATTGAAAGATGTTTAAGATCTCTCAAAATATAGCTTAATAAATCTTATACCAAAAAAGTTATGTTCAAAACAACTTGGTACGAACCGTGTCTCTAGTGCCCCCTATGAGAGTCAGAAATCAAAACACACTCATTAGATGTATCAGCTTCCAAAACATATTCGTATAAAATTTCATCACAACGTTGCCAGTAGTTTCGGCAAAATCGTAAGAAAAATGTATATAATTTTTCATTTTCAACGCCCTGCATCTTGAATATCGATGGCGTTACAAACATTTTTTACTGAACAAACCCCTATTATTTTTCAGTTTTCTATCTATCCTAGAGGGGGGGTCATCTTTTTTTGAAACACCCTGTAGAACTTTATGCTTGAGCCATTTACTAGCTTTCTCACAGAACCTCCAAATTAAAAAATCAATTCCAACTCACCATATTGTCCCTCTCATCTTCAACCATATTAATGAGGGAACCGAACTCGTGCAGAGATTTGGAAATGACCCTTTCTTCATCCGTCTGCGTCTCTCCTATGGACTGGAATGTGAAGCCGTTGAGGCAGTTGGCGAAAGACCTCTGCGCCATGCCAAGCTCTGGAAATAAACGCACGGTCAAGGCCCACAAGCGCAGCCATCAAAGATAACAATCATTCCAATTTCTTTGGAGTTCATCGACAAACATAAACACAAAATATTGTCACGATTTTACAAAGTTGAATGAAAACTATGAGGAATGTTCACATTTTTCAATTTCTACATATTCCTATTCTCCGTTGAAAATGAAAATATTGTGTCCAAAAATTATTTGAATACTTCGAATAGCGCCCGAGATATCGAGTTATAAACATGAGTTCGATGGATCCGTGTGACGTCACTTTACATCCAACGACTTGCGAGGTTCAGTACGTAGCCGGGTCCAATATAAGGGTCTTTCGTCTTACGGAGTGCGATTTGCGAATGTAGTATGACGTCACATCGCCGCGAGGAATTGAATATTTACGGGGTTGTAAAATACGAACTACTAGGTCTTTTCGACTGAAACAAAAACTAGTGATTTCATATACATCTAGGTTATACTGTGACGAAGTTTCGATCGATTTTGCACACCTGTGAACATTCCTCATTATCTGACGAAGGAGTCTGATTTAGACTCCAAAACGTTACGCTTAAGAGTTCAAAGTGTTTTCATTTTGTTCATTGTTAGGCAACAATTTCTTCCCGTGAAGATTTGGCCCCTGACAAATTAGTGCTCAAATTTTTACGCAGGGGCCTTTCTTATATTATTAAAAAAATTTTCTTGTTTCAGAGACTGGGAGAGAAAACCCAAATTAAGTTTTCAGGAAAATCCAGAGACCTCCCTGACAATATTTCAATAGATATAAGAGATTCAATTGTAGAAAAGTAATAACGAGCATTCAGTTATGTCATAGGGTCTCTTTACTTTATATTGAGTACTAGCTGAGCCGGCAGACTTCGTACTGCTTCAATCGATAAATAAAACAGCAACTTTAATATTATAATAAACATAAACTATTATTGAAAACTATTGTTGAAAGCTGACAAAAAATTGAGGAATGTTCACATTTTTCGATTTCTACACATTCCTATTCTCCGTAGAAAATGAAAATATTGTGTCCAAAAATTATTTGAATACGTCAAATAGCGCCCGAGATATCGAGTTATAAACATGAGTTCGATGGATCCGTGTGACGTCACTTTACATCCAACGACTTGCGAGGTTCAGTACGTAGCCGGGTCCAATAAAGGGTCTTTCGTCTTACGGAGTGCGATTTGCGAATGTAGTATGACGTCACATCGCCGCGAGGAATTGAATATTCACGGGGTTGTAAAATCCGAACTACTAGGTTTTTTCGATTGAAACAAAAACTAGTGATTTCATATACATCTATGTTATACTGTGACGAAGTTTCGATCGATTTTGCATACCTGTGAACATTCCTCATTGTCTGACGAAGGAGTCTGATTTAGACTCTAAAACGTTACGCTTAAGAGTTCATAGTGTTTTCATTTTGTTCATTGTTAGGCGACAATTTCTTTTCGTAAAGTTTTAGTCCCTGACGAATTAGTGCTCGAATTTTTACGCAGGGGCCTTTCTTATATTATTAAAAAAAATTTCTAATTGTTTCTTGTTTCAGAGACTGGGAGAGAAAACCCAAATTAAGTTTTCAGGAAAATGCAGAGACCTCCCAGACAATATTTCAATAGATATAAGAGATTCTTTATATACTTTATATTGAGTACTAGCTGACCCAGCAGACTTCGAACTGCCTCAATCGATGAATAAAGAAGCAACTTTAATATTATAATAAACTATTATGGTATAATACTTTGAAAGTGGACATAAAATTGTCCTGTACAATTAGCATTGTGAATGAGGGCGAAAATTAGGCATTATCTCCGAATTCTATCAAGATGCTTCGAACTTGATGAAATTTTGGATATAAGCTCTACTTGACTCCTACTCCTACCCTATGCCGATATATGCTCATTATTTTCAAGAGGTGAAAGCAACCCCTGTATCCAAAACTAAAAGAAATTTGTTCTAAAGTAAATCAAAGTAATTTTTGGGCCTCAGTAGCGTTTTATGAAGTTTAATGAAGGTCTTCATATACTTCAAGACCGTATAAACCACCCCCTTTCAGCATAAAATATGTAAAAATGAGTCTTTATTAATATAATTAATTAATTTCAATCAATTTTATAACAGTATTTTGGATCAATGTTAGTTTTAGTTATTTTTATTTTTCCAGCCCTAAAAGCAACCCCTATATGTTTAAAATAATAAAATGAAAATATCATTTAAAAATTTCATTTATTCATCACTTTATTCACGTGAAATTAATACTTTTGGGTCGACAAATTGATCTGATTCTGAGTGGCTGTCGCCACTGTCAATTATTTCTTCATCTTTGTCAAAGATTAGACAACTGTTTGCGTAGTTGACACCTGCACATTCCCCACATGTAGCGTTACAAAAAGACACAGTTTTCTGCAGGTGCATGACGCATTGCATCCTTTTTCGTAGTTACAAAAAATCATTTTCAACAATGTTTGTGGTGCAGGTGTTTTTTGCATTTTTGTGGGCTGCAAATATCTATTGGTCCTATTCCAATCGTAATCAACTGAATTTAGAGCTTTATTACCTAGCCAAATTTGCAGTTGATGATTTTAGGCAAGCATTTATTTCATCGACAGCCGTCGATTTTGAAATAATTGGTAATGGTTGTCGGAAGTCACCAGACAAAAGAATAAATGCGCCTCCAAAACATCCGTTGAGGCAACTCAAAATACACATTGCAATCTAATGGCGATAATAAAAGAATGGAGATTTGTTCAAAACATTTCGTCATAAAAATTTCCGTAGTGTTCGGAAGATGGACTCAGATGCGTTAATGTTATTAGAAAATGTAGTTCAACGAATTAATATCAAATATAATACTTGCACGAAAACGCTATTAACCGTAGCGACACCTACTGGCGTTATTCGCAAAGAAGAAAATTATTTCCTATTTTTTTTCCATCTCATCAAATTTTTCAGAGTTTTAATGTATTTTATGTTGACCCCGTCGTATAAGAATAAAAAAAAATCTTTCATAACAAACAGTTCATCCAATCTTGAGTTATAAATGGTGTAACCAACATTTTTGTTGGCCAACTCAGTTTTATATATTGAGATTTAAACCCTTTTTCACGGAGTATGTTATGAATTTTATTGATCATTTGATGTGTTCACAAGTTAATTTCATTGTAGGACAGAT
This sequence comes from Hippodamia convergens, assembly GCA_038502775.1. Classification (NCBI taxonomy): domain Eukaryota; kingdom Metazoa; phylum Arthropoda; class Insecta; order Coleoptera; family Coccinellidae; genus Hippodamia; species Hippodamia convergens. Next base: position 477,784 of record JAVSIQ010000855.1, on the reverse strand, counting down.
AATTACTCTTAATATACACACATGGTCAAAAGTTTTGGTAACTACTAGGTATCTCAAGAGATAAACAATCTCCATATGAGTTAGGGATATTGACTTAAATTGCAAAAACATAGTTTTAATAAGATTTTGTGATGAAAATTCCTATTAATGTGATTTCAAATTGCAGGAAATAAAATTAATTTTAGCCTGTAGGTCTGCAGCGAATACAGGGTGGTTAAGAAAAATCGAGTAAAATAACGAAATTTCATTCCTAGAGAATTCAAGCATTTTAAGACTATCAATACAATGTATGGCCTCTACGGACATCAATAACATCTTCTTTGCATACTACACACAAGGTTTTTGAACATTTCTTGAGGAATTTGGTTCCATAAACGGGGCAGAAGCTCTTTCAGATCATTTAAGGATTCTGGGGTAGGTTGATGATTATCTAATCTTCTTTGGAGCACATCCCATGCATGTTCTATGCAATTCAAATCTTGTGAGTGCGGAGGTATTGGTTAATGTGGAATACCAAGCTCCTCGCGCGCCGAGGGGTCTCCCACTGGGGAAATTTGGTGTACACTTAAGGGGTAATGAGGGGGAAATGAGAGGTAATGAGGGGAAATGAGAAGGCAATGAGAGGTAATGAGAGGCAATGAGAGGTAATGAGGGGTAATGAGAAGGAAATGAGAGGTAATGAGAGGAATTGAATAGGAAATGAGAGGAATTGAATAGGAAATGAGAGAAAAAAAGTGGAAACCGAGGTGGAAACTGAGGGGTAAGTCGAGCTTTTGAGGGGTAATTCGGTACCTATGGAGAATCAGAATAATACAAATTATGTAGTACAATGAATGCAATACAATCAGAGGCGGCCTTAGCCATTGCGAGGCTCCGGGCGGGAAGTCTTCGCGAGGCCCTTTTTCCTTCGTGAAAAGTATGTGATGCGACAGTAAGTCCGGTTGTTTGGTATAGGTTATTGTCATATTTGACAAGAAATGCTTAAGTTCTATAAAGATATAAAATTTAAGGTTTAATTAAAATATAATAAAATAATATAACATATAAATATAATATAACTTTGGAAGATTTACAAAATTAACAAATACAGAAATGATAAATTTCAAGTTCATGATTGCGGCTTTTCCTAGCACTGAAGTCTTTAATTGAAGTATCATAATAGATCGAATGAGCTACGTCATTTTCTATTGATAGAATAGCAAGGGCTGAAAGCAGATCTTGTGTCATCGTCATCGAATTCCTTAAATCTGTTTTTATGATTTCAAGTCTAGAAAAACTCCTTTCAGCAGACGCAACTGTAACAGGTGTGGTGGCAATGATTCTCAAGACAGTTAAATTTTTTTTCAATTATGTATTTCAGCACCTAGACAATGTCTTCGTTTCCTTCATACACACGGATGAACATATTCAGTTCTTCGCACAATTCATGTCCATCGATATCACATGATTTCCCCACCGTCATAGATATTTGCAAGTCGCTGCAATGTTTCAAAAGCTCACTATCACTAATTTCCACTGTTTTCATCTGGATCAGGATTAGAATCACTTACAGGCAATGAATGATTCGTAGAGATTTTTTGATCATCATATTTCATAAATTTATTTAAAGATCCACTTAGATTTTCTTATTCCTGCTTTCTTTTGATTGCTCGTTTGTTTTTTGAACTACCCGACTCGAATTTTCTACCGGCATCTCGATCACGCGAACTCATTTCGAAAATCTTGTTGAATTTCGCACAAAGCGTCAGAAATAGTTTTTAAGTAACACACAGTTTTTTCACACTTTTTCGGTTCTTCACTATGAAAATGAACCGTTTGCTCATTCCGTTCTTATGAACCAAACCAATTGAACCACAAGTCTTGGACTTTGATCTACAGCGGGGGTTGAAAAAGAGACGGGTAGCAGAATTCCCACAGATGGTGAAAATAAATGATGAAAGTATATTATGTATTTTGAAAAGAAATTTTCGGTTTCGAAGAGAAGACCATAAAAATAAAACTGTTTATTTTCATGATCCAGATGAACAGAATAGAAAGTTTCATGAGAAATGGAACCATCTTGTATGCATATTTCTATTGGAAACAGTGGTTTTTCACGATATTTCTATCGAAAATTTCTCTACAAATTCCACCATATATGACTTTTCCTGGGATTGTCCGAACGATAGAGGAACCACTTATTATGAGTTTGATTGAGGGCGTGAAGTCCCAGTTGTATCAAGTCCTAAAGCTCAGAGCAATTCGTGGTAGTGTTGTGCAACTTGGATACTTTTGAGTATCCGATATACTAAAACAAGTATTATATATTGGATAAATTCATTGGATAGTTGGTACTCAAATTTATACTTACAAGAGCCACACTGAAAAGAACGGCTTGAGAAACCAACGAATTGAATTAATTTCTCAATTCAATGACAAAAAAAATTCTAATTTTTTCGAAAAATAAGAATATGACCACTAAATGAAAATGAAGAATCAAAAACAATGGAAGTTTACCATCAGAAAAAATTGAATATAACACAACCGAACCCAATATTCTTATCCCTAATCACTAGATTTGAAAAAAAAAAACAGATTTCGCTTTCCTCCTTCCGTAATTCTCCACAATGGAATGAATTCATTCATAAGACGACAATTCAACGAACATTTCAAAGGGACCGCCAAAGAACGGTCAACAGGGCAATAAATATTTTATGAGGTTCCAACATCTGGGATAAGTAAACATTGTACCTAAATACTCAGATAATTTCCACCCTGATTGTGTTGTGTGCATAAATACAATTCTATTCTATCTACTGATCTAGTGGATCGGACATCTGGTGCCTCAATTACCCATTCTGACGTTCCAACAAAGCACAATATTCAAAATCTACAAAATGGTTTCTTCAATTTTGTTCTGAATGAATGTATTGGTTAACTTTTTTCGAATTTACCCTCATGTTCAAATGATCTAAATTTGCTCGGGTTGTCGCGCGCGAGGCCCCACCAAGAGCGAGGCCCCGGGCGATTGCCCCGTTCGCCACCCCCAAAAGCCGCCACTGAATACAATTCTTTCATTGCAAAATACCCTCGAAAATACCCAATAATCATTAATACATTATATCGTGCATTATATACAGGGTGATTTTTTCAGGAGGAAATAATCAAGTTGTAACTATTATATTATTGGTCCCTCGTATACTTCTTAAAAATGAATCACAATATGGAATATTTGTTGTATCTTGCGCTCCTCTCAGAAATTTAAATGTATTTGGATGGGATAATTAAAAATGAAAATTTATTTCTGAAATATCACCGAAGCCTCCCCGAAACCAAATAATGGTAAGACTTCGGGCAAGAACTAAGGTAATGTTTATATCGTTAATAAGTTGTTTAAGATCTGGTGCCCACTACAATGAGGAACAGACTGCCATATTTACCTGTATAATAGGACGGTGGAGCCTTTGGTGATGATACATTTCGTGATATTTCCCTTTATTACGATTGCATATTCCTTTAATGCTATAAATTTTTTTCGTCGCTTAGAATGCCACAAGTAAGTTGGTTTTTGCCAGATGTAGTTTGCCATTTGAAGAGAGTACACCAAGCGACACCAAGTAACCCAGCTTCCAAAATGTTGTTGTGCGAGTATAGTGTTATTGAGTGAGTGATTGAATTGTTCGAGTTCGAGAATCAGTTCTAATATTCGATAAAGGTGAGTTAAAGATTCATTATTCGATTTTATGTTGTTCTGTCATAACAGGATGGTGATATATTTTTTTTTATATTCATGATGCACTTTCTCTTTCGGGTTCCTATATACCTACACGTTTTTGGCTAAACGAATACAATCAACATAAGAAAAGAATATTGGACATTGAAGGGAAGACTGATTGGAATTTGAAAAACTTTTTGTTTTGTCTTGAATGTTTTTTTCCATTCATATATTTTTACTCATATTTTATTTTCATAAAATGTTGTGGGCTCGGTTGTGCCAGAAGTTTATATGTTATATTATCATGTATTTATGCATATCTACTTTATTCTAGTTATTGTTATGAGAAATAAATATTGTGTTGCTATGTTGGTGTTATTTCGTTTATTTCAGGAGCAGGTTACCACTATACTGCCGTGTTAATTGAAAAGGGCGTATCTGCAAAAAAGCACTTTTGAGATATTTGACTTTAAAGACTTCCATTTATGCCATCAACAACAATTTTAATTGAATTGAAATGAAAAAGCAATGCATGATATGCCATATCATGCATTGCTTTTTCATTTTAATTCAATTAAAAATATCTTTAAAGTCAAATATCTCAAAAGTGCTTTTTTGCAGATACGCCCTTTTCAATTAACACGGCAGTATATCGAGCACTACACTAAATTCAGTGTTCAAAGTCACAAATCAGATGAGCGCGCAACTTCAGTACAAAGTTTAAATCTGGAAACCGTAGCTATGTGTGTAACTGATATATTCAGTTCAGCGTGAAGCATTGTAAAAAAGCATAAATTAGGAATAATCCCTAAAACGCAGAACCCGGGGTAAAACCTAAAAAAGTTATGTAATATCTTCTCGATTTTCATGTCCTTAAATCATTTTTTCACAAAACTTCGTAGCTGAACTTTTTCTTGTTTTTCTTGAAAATTCAATGAATTAAAGAAATGTTAAAGAATAAAACTATTCGACAAGACATTTACAAAAAGAAATCAGAAAGTAATGAGAGGAAATGAGAAGGCAATGAGAGGTAATGAGGAGGCAATGAAGGGAAATGAGAAGGTAATGAGGGGAAATGAGAAGGCAATGAGAGGTAATGAGGGGAAATGAGAAGGCAATGAGGGGTAATGAGAGGAAATGAGGCAATTTTGGGGGTAATTAGGGGAATTTTTTCTCGAAGAGGCAATTTAGTGTACACATTTTGGTCAGTGAGAGACCCCTCGTCGCGCGCATTCTCAACTATGGCTGCACGGTGCGCTCTAGAGTTATCGTCTATAAATTGAAAAGTTTTATAAATAGCAGCGTGAAATTTTGGCAAAACATTGTCAATAACATGCTACCTACATGTAAGGCGGTTATATTTCCAGATCAAATGTGTAGATCTCTGCGCCCGTTGAAACATATCCCGACCCATACCATAATACTACACCCTCGGAATGGATGGACTTCTTAGACATAGCGACGATTACGGGATATGCGTGGGATTGTCCATACCCTTAATCTTCGAGAATCTGAAAATCCTCCATATCTGGATTCATCAGTGAAAAGGACACTACGCCATTGATCGTTCCAATTGATATGTTGCCTTGTCCATTCCAGTCTCTGACGCTCATGGTCACTTGTTGAAGGAACTCCTCTTAATGGACGTATAGAACCTAGATTCACTTCTCTCAAACGTCGTCTGATGTTTCGATGGAAACTTGGACCCAATCTTCATTTTGAAGAGTATTCCGTAGCATTCTACACGTAGATATAGGCTTTCTTCTCGCCGAAACGGTGATGAAACGATCCTGAGCAGGTGTGGTTTTTCGTCGCTCACCAAGCCTATTCCAAAGTCGAGATATCACAGTTTGGCTGACTTGGAGCCTTTCCGCTACAACAACCCGAGTTAGGTCTTTAGCATTCCGATAGCCCTATTAGCCTCAGCGTTTATATATTAATTTACGTCCTGGCATTTTCAGAAAACTCGTTTCGAATCGAAGCCGTTGATAAACTGACTCCATTTCAAAATAAGAACATTCATGAAGCATATGCAAAGAACCAAACTTCAGAAAAAAGGCGACCAGATTGACGAAATGTCTCATACTGATTTTTATTGGATCGATTCAAGTTGTTTTTGACTCTTAATAGTATATTCTAAAACAAGTTGCAGAATGAACTCCTATTCCAACACGAATGCGAAAGTCTCAGAATTCAATGGAGAATCTATTTATTCTAACTATGACAAAGAATTTGTGCCTCCTGTATCATATTCTGAAAATCACGCTATAGGAAAAGAAGCACCAGCCTTTCTCCTTGGAGATTCTCAAAAATGAGAATTCTTAATGAAAAATCCCCGAAGTTGTCTTATTTCAACAGAGTTCAATTTTGAGATTTTTTTCTCGTATTTTTTCATTTAAAGAGAATTTTCTAGGGAAAAATCAAACTTTTGGAATCAAAGAGACTCAGAATTAAATGGAGAATCTATTTATGCAATAAAAAATGGGTCTTCTCATTTGAAAAACGAAAGTTGATGTCATAGAACCTTCAAAAAATATACGAGAAGTCGTCTTCTTACTTGAAGCTCACCTTTGAAATTTCAATCCTGAATCTTGTGTCTTTCCTAAAAATATTCTATAGAGCCATATTCGTGAACATGATACAAGGAATACAAGATATGATCTTGCGCATCTTGCTGTGACGTCACCTGGAGAGTAAACAATCCCGACAAATTCAAACATCTGTCATCTGCAAGATTTGTTATGGCTTAATGTTATAAAATAAGTTATCGTCGCTAACTTTTGAAAGATATGGAAGTATTTTTACAGTTCTTTCTTATTTTTTGTTCTGAAACGGCCACGACAACAATTTGTTTCAGCAAATTTCAAATATGAGATGTGAAGTAGCTTTGTGTACCAGCGATAATCAGCCCAAAATGTTCGATCAAAATACCATATTCTTTCGATTTCCAAGACACCCAGAAATCATCAAAATCTGGGATAATGGCTGTAAACAAAATGAGGTAGTTATTCCTTCAATCAGCAGAAGATGTTCGAAACATTTTTCAGGAAACAGTTATGTTACAGATTTGCAGTTTAAGCCCACAAGATCGTAATCTAAAGAGTGTCATTTTTTGAAAGAAGATGCAGTACTTACAGTAAATCTTTCTTTTCCAAAATAATCATTGAGTTACAAAAAGTAAAATCATGTTGACAGAAGCCTCGATAGAAGCATACGTTATAAATTGGTTCATATCAAATTCTTTGGTTACTAAGTGAGTAATTAGAAAATTAGGGGATTGAATCATTAAGAAATTATAACAATATTTATTTGTAGTGATTACTTAAATGCTGATGATTGAATAAGTCCAGAATTCATCACCACGAATACCTATCTATGAAATTGAGGTGTTATCATTATAATCCCCACTATCAAGAAAGTTGGGTACGAATGCTCATAAAAGGAAAAGGTTAATGCAAATTTCAGATTTATAGAATATGCTGTTTTCAGAAAGATACATAAAAAAAATCTTTTATGATGTCACATCAGATTCATTTGTTAACTAGGTGAACAATGAAACTGTACCGATCGAATCTTTAAGAAACTACTTGCTGTTGGTGAAGATCAGAGCAGATAAAACAGAGAAATCACTCAAAATGGTTGTGTTTGCTGAAAATGCAGGCTTTTCTATCAGCAATGGTGTCAGAGCTAGGTGAAGAAAATTGAGCACTTCATAGGGAATTGACTATTAACTTGTCGAATACATATTTCGTTCATATGACGATATCATTAGCGGGTGGAAATAAATTGAATGTAGTTCACAAAATATCTTCTGAATCATTGAATGGGAGTGGGTCAGAAAGGCAAGCTTGCTACAAAACGAAACTTTTTTCACATTCAAACTCTAGGGTAATTTTTGAGATGTGGAGTCCTAGGAAAATTTGATGATAATAACTGGATGCAGTGCTGTTTTTTCTTTAATTGTGAGAGAAATTTTGTCACATTTTCTCTTATGATTATGAAACGATTTGTTGATTTTAGGTCAATGACTGATGGTTTGATTACTGTAATGCAAGAGTGCCCGAAGAAGATGCAAGGAATAGAATTAGCATAAGGATTATGCTTCTTCGATATGATATTTTAGAGAAAAAGGCATTCTACTGAAAAATGATTCTTCATTCAATTGTTTGTTGAACTCGAGATTTCAAATGACATCAGCTATTATTGGATGAAAATGTGTAGAATTGAAAAATAAGAACTAGAATCCAAGAAGACAACATGTGTTTATCTCTGAAGAGAACAGAAGGACAAACTTATTTTCTAAATGAAACATTATTTTATTTTCATTCATTCAACATTGTATATGTAAATATTGATATTGTTGCTTACAAATTCTGGAATTTTTCAATTTTGTGCATTTTGAAGGAAAGAATTAATAAAATATTTGTAGAATTGTGATTCTGAACTTGGAAACAATAGTTTTAGGAAATTCTTGACTGTCGGTATTATTCGTTTGATAATTTTTAATTTATTTTCCATTTTTTAATTGAAATGATTACTACATTTATTTGTACAATGCAGTTCAAGTGTTGGGCGTTGGGAGCCTGTAGTCCGAAACATTTTTTAATTGTGTCAATCTTCTTACAGCAATATAGGAAAATATCAAAATATATTTGTTCTTTCTTCTGTTCCTTTGTCTTTAACTACAATAATCCTGAATTGCTTATTGTAGGTAATAAAAAGAGAAAATTCTTGAAAGCCTTTTACAATACGTCTTATGTACTACTTCTAACAGATCTTTATTGACAAAGTCAACAGGCAATCGACCGAGGTCCTTCAGCCGGTCTCATATATTTTCATGCTATTTTCAACAATTAATTATCTTAAAGACTGATTTGGTCAGTGCAATATAATGTCTCAGAAAACAAAGTTTCTCAAAAATAAGCCAGATTTAAACAAATTCAATTGTATTAAAGACTGATATTTTGATGACAATATCAAATTCAATTACAGTAATGGCTGAGAATTTATTACATTCATTTATCAGTGGCTAAATGAATATAACATTGAGTGGAGACTAATATGTACATCATAAATTAAGAGTATTCTTCAAATTAAAAAATTTGTCGTTCGAAATCAGACAAATGAGTCACAAAATATAAATAAATACTTGCTTCATTCCTGGCTAAATCAATTCTATTACAAAATTTGCCTCATGACAAACAAAATAATAACAGTTCTTTATTGGCCATCGAACTTAGGTCCTTCAGCCTCATGAAAAATATAATTCAAATGAAACCAGAATTTTTGTGTTTAAAATCTGGAATGATTCTCAAAATATTAATCAATTATTGCTATGTTCTTAGCTTAATCAATTCAATTAGAAAAGTTGCCTCAAAAGAACGTATATCTGATAAAAAAATCTCTATGAAGATACAATTCGCATTATGTTAAAACCCGAAGTTGTTTGAAATTCAATTTACGCGCCCGAGAATACTCTCCAGATGACGCGGTGCGCAACTGGTCTCATTTTCGTTCGCCGGAAGATCATATCTTGTATTCTTTGTATCATGTTCGTGAATAACCCTGTATATTAGGCATTAATGACTACGACAATAAAAGGATATCTATCATTACAAAAATAAACACATTACCAGTCGAAACTCAAAATTATTAAGTAAACCTAAAACTAACCTTTCCGAATTTCATTTGACGCTTTCTGAAATACATTATTTGAGGCATTCAGAAATACATATGATACTTTCTGAAATTCATTCACCGTTTTCGGGAATACAATTTACTATTCTGAAAATCATTTGACGCTTTCTAATATACATTTGACTAATCTGAAATACATTTGACGGCTTCCAAAGTATATTTGACTATTCTGAATAGTATATTCTAAAACAAGTTGGAACACGAATGCGAAATTCTAAAACGATCGACGAAGGAGCGAGTTTTCGAAAGCATGAGTGTTTGAATTGCCTTCTGCAACGAGTATTAGACGATATTTTCTCTATTTCAGTCAAGTTTTGTGAAATTTTCTCGAAATTTAAATAAAAATTCAGATTTGTGACTTTTGTATTTTATCTTGGTAGTTGGTGTGACTTACGAAATTTGACAGATCACGGAATTTCAATTGATTTGATTCGAAAATTGATTGGATCGGAGGTCCGTATTGACAACCACAAAACGAAAAATATAACAGAAAACAACGATGTAATCAGTTCATTACAGCACTACTTTTAGTACTGTAATGGACTCATTACGATTCTGAAATAGAGAAATTATTTCACAGCGATTTTCTCGAAGATTATATACTTCCCAAAACGATTGAATACGATATCCCTAACTCTTGTGGAGCATTATATTTCTCGCATGTTCGTATTCGATCCGTTCGTAACTCAAACCAAACGATAAACTTAAAAAAAAATTCGAGGCCTTGCACGCGCCCGTTCAATCAACCTGTTATCCTTATCTCGGAAAACCGCTCCTCTCTCTTATCTGCAGGTGAACTTTCCTTCTTGGAGACCCTGAGCGAACCAAGATGACTCATGCCGAGATGGAGATTGGAGGCGCAATCGAGTCAGCTGGAGCGGCATCTGTGCGTTTCTCTTCTGTGCTCTCCGTCACTTCTTCGAAACGGTCGGGCACGTTGCATCGATTAGACGGCCGTACGAGAAGGAGGAATTCGGAGTAGACAATGGTCTCGATCTCAGATTATGTAACCAGCCAGTTCGACCGGACTGAAAGCGATAGGTTGGTGACTTTATCTGTTGGTTGGAGTGATTCCTAATCGGTTCTTGGTATTTGAGCAGTCGCAGATGTAAGAAATTTCCGCGTAGAATATGGAAATATACTGCTTTACAAGAGTTAGGGATGTCGTAGTCAATCGTTTTGAAAAGTATATAATCTTCGAGACAATCAAATTATTGAATGTAATAAGGTTCAAGAAAATAGTAAAATTTGGATTGCTCAACAAGAGCTACTACAATATTTCTGAGTATTTATGCGATGAACATATTTTTGTAGATTAGTTATGATGTGATTTTTCTTTTTTTGTCATATCTTATACATATCTATTTGTATGTCTTATGAGATTAATAAAGATTATTATTATTATATTATTAATCGCTGTGAAATCATTTAAAACTCAATAACAACTTGAATCGATACAATAAAAATCAGTATGAGACGTTTCGTCAATCTGGTCGCCTTTTTTCTGAAGTTTGGTTCTCTGCATATGCTTCATGAATGTTCTTATTTTGAAATGGAGTCAGTTTATCGACGGCTTCGATTTGAAACGAGTTTTCTAAAAATGCCAAGACGTAAATTAACAAACGTTGAGGCTTCAGGGTGGCCTAACTCATATTGTTGTAGCGGAAAGGCTCCAAGTCAGCCAAGTGTGATATCTCGACTTTGGAATAGGTTCAGGGAGACAGGTTCCGTGTTGGAAAGACCAAGGCTTGGTGAGCGACGAAAAACAACACCTGCTCAGGATAGTTTCATCACCGCTTCGACGGGAAGAAAGCCTACATCTACGTGTAGAATTCTACGGAATACTCTTCAAAATGCAGATGGGGTCCAAGTTTCCATTGAAACCATCAGACGACGTTTGAGAGAGGTGAATCTAGGTTCTAGACGTCCATTAAGAGGAGTTCCATTAACACGTGACCATGAGCGTCAAAGACTGGAATGGGCAAGGCAACATATCAATTGGAACGATCAATGGCGTAGAGTCCTTTTCACTGATATGATAATAATAATAATATTAATTTGGAATAGAATAAAATTACACGATCAATTCTCACGAGATATTCCACATCAAAATTTAACACAAATAAATAGAAATTCTCCCCTCATGGATAACCGCTCGAGGGGTAATATATAATTAAACAGTTTATTAATGCATCCAAGTAAAAATTCACAATTCTAATAACAACTACATATACACAAATATAGAAACTAATAAAATCCCTTAGTCAGAAGTTCTTTACCTCTCCAAGTGGGCGTATAAAGGATCTGTTGTTAGCCCTTTTAAATTCCTTCACCCTCTTCCCAACCCATTTGTTGACCTAATGTTCTTAAGTACACCCGGATACAGATTATATATCCTCGAACCCAGAAACACAAAACTAAGCTGTCCTATGGACTTATTGATCTGTGGGACACATGTAGATTCCTGCTTATACCGTGTGTTAAAGCTATACGAAATGCGGTCCTGTTCTCTGATATTCCGGTGATGATAAATCAACAAAGGCCTTAAGTATTAGTATAGTTGCCCTGATGAATCCAGATATTGACGATTTTCAGATTCTCGAAGAAGGATATGGAAACATGACCGCCTTAAACTATAGGGAGCATGTAATTGACAATGTTCTGCCAAATTTCCACGCTGCTATTGGTGAAACTTTTCAATTTCCATACGATAACGCTAGACCGCACCGTGCAACCATAGTTGATAATGCGCGCGAGGAGCTTGATATTCCACATTTACCAATACCTCCGCACTCACCACATTTGAATTGCATAGAACATGCATGGCATAAGCTCCAAAGAAGATTAGATAATCATCAACCTACCCCAGAATCCTTAAATGATCTCAGAGAGCTTCTGTTCCGTTTATGGAACCAAATTCCTCAGAAATGTTCAACAACCTCGCGTGTAGTACGCAAAGAAGATGTCAAGCTGTTATTGATGCCCGTGGAGGCCATACATTGTGTTGATAGTATTAAAATGCTTGAATTCTCTGGGAATAAAATTTCGTTGTTTTACTCGATTTTTCTTAACCACATATTATTTTGCAATTTAAGTCAATATCCTTAACTCATGCGGAGCAGTTTATTTTGTCAAATGATTAATACAGTCCCCGTCAATAAATTCCGGACAGGAAAATTTTTGTCAAATTCAACACTCTGTATCTTTTTTCGTGGTTCTCCGATTTTTTTGAAATTTACTTCGCGAAAATACCTGTAGTTCATCCGGTATACAGGGTGAAACAAAACCTTGTTTTATACCCTTCATTTCTAAACACCCTGTGGTGAATTTGAGGCGGAAAATTTGATATCATTCAGTTTTAATTTGAAGTGTGACCCTTACTTAACAAAATGTTTTTTGATTTACGTCAGTATCTGCTTTAAAAAAAGATACACATTTTGAAAGAAGTGTTGCAATTTTTCAATTTTGAAAACAATATAAAACATTACAATACCTTATCGATTAGTAAACATAAACAAACATCTGAAAATTAATAGCGTGTATTTCCACCTCGCTTTCTCATCACTTCTACCATACGACGAAGCATACTTTCATTGCATTTCCGAATTGCTTCTGGGGGAATATTTTCCTGTTCTTCAAGAAGGGCTGTTCGTCAATCGGGCAAGCTGTTGGGCTGCCGATTTCGGACATGTCTACCTAGCATATCCCATACATGTTCAATTGGATTTAAATCCGGCCTTCTGGCTGGCCACACGAATCGTTGGATATTCGCTTCTTCGAAGTATTCTGTTACAACCCGTGCAAAGTGAGGCCAAGCATTGTTCTGCATTGAAAGAAATTGTTGCTTCCCCCAGAAGCAATTCGTAAATGCATTGAAAGTATGCCACGTCGTATGGTAGAAGTGATGAGAAAACGAGGTGGAAGTACATGCTATTAATTTTCAGATGTTTGTTTATGTTTGCTAGTCAGTCGATGATGTATTGTAATGTTTTAAATTGTTATAATAATTGAAAAAATGCAACACTTCCTATCTTTTTTTTTAAAGCAGATACTGACGTAAATCGAAAAATATTTTATTGAGAAAAGTCACATTGAGTCAAATTAAAACTGAATGATATCAAATTTTCCGCCTCAAATTCACCACAGGGTGTTTAGAAATGAAGGGTATAAAACAAGGTTTTGTTTCACCCTGCATAACGGATGAACTACAGCTATTTTCGCAAAGTAAATTCCAGGCTAATATAACAAGACCCAATACTATACCTGGTGAAAACTTCAACAAAATCGGAGAACCACGAAAAAAGATACAGGGTGTTGAATTTGACAAAAATTTTGCCTGTCTGGAATGTATTGACGGGGAGTATGTGTGTGGATATATGAAAAAAAGATTTTCTGGAATGGATTCCTCATAGTTAATGACAATGCAAATTTTTCTCAGACAACAATTTAAAAAGCTCTTTCTGGATGTTGCAGTTTCTTTGTCAGTTAGAGTACTTATTTTTATTTCGAATTACCGGAATTCATGCCGATTAATGAAATTATTTGGTGTCAGGATTTTCATCATCATGTGTAAAGCTAAAGCTATCTCGTTTTTTCGCTGATATGACAATTATGCAGGTGCGTCAAGTTGGTGACTCACTAGTGGAATTTCGATATGAAAATATTTTGGGAATTTTGTGCTTATTTTGTGCCAAATTGTGCCGTATGTTACGAATTTTGTGCCCATTCAGTTTTCGAGATATTTCGAAATTTCAATATGAGTCACCAACTTGACGCTGTGACTCATATGTGGAATTTTGTTATGGAAATATTTTAGGAATTTTGTGCTCATTTTGTGCTAATTTGTGCCGTATGTTACGAATTTTGTGCCCAGTCAGTTTTCGAGATATTTCGAGTTTTCACAATGAGTCACCAACTTGACGCTGTGACTCATATATGGAATTTTGGAAATTTTCTTTTTTCGATGAATTGTGTCTATTTTGTGCCAATTTGTGCCGTATATTATGAATTTTGTGCCCATTCAGTTTTCGAGATATTTCGAGTTTTCTTTGAGTCAAGCGTCAAGTTGGTGACTCACATATGGAATCACTGAATTTTTATTGAAATTAATTTTCATAAATATCGTTCATTAATGATTTTTGCATTTAAAAATGTTGGTCCAGATTCTGCATCGAGTTGCTCGAGCTTTTTTTTTCTTTTTTCCAAATCCTTATTCGATGTTGTCTCCCTCAAAACATGCAACGTCTCTCCAAAATGCTTGCAAATGCATCTCTGAATGATGGCCGCGACAGCATCCATCAGAAGGAGCCTTCAGCATCCCGATGCATTTTCAGAAATCGGCGCGCAGACATGATCAACTACGGAGATATCGACCCAAAGCATCCAGGGGTCGTTCACCCTGCAGCCAGGACGGTCTGGTGGTCCAATTCTTCAATTCGAGAAATTGCCGACGATAACAACAATGGAAAAGAAGTAAAAAACAGGGTGGTGGAAACCTGGAAATTCGTCGGGCATTACCTTCTAATATGCCCGCCACCCTTGCTGCTTTTTGCGTGTTTAGATCTCAAATTATAACCCAGGAAAATGAGGGTTTTGGTTTCTGATTCCTGAGAATTGCTGACAATCTGGAAATGGCGAGGAGAAGGGTTTCAAACGACGAAGACAATCTCAAATACACTGCGCAAAAAAATTAACGCACATTAAGGAAATTTCGAATTTATTCTACAACTGTAGGTGTTCTCAATGATAATTATTTTTATCAGAAATATGCATGCATGTTATCCACTTTCAACGTTTTTCTTCAATACAAATGTTTTTTCCCTGCAGGAATAAAGAAAGATGATATTACCAGATTTTGAATGTATTGGTTCCATTCTAAAATCAGTTATTCTCGATCAATTCTAGTGATCAATAGTTTTTCTTTCGATTGATTTTCTACACTCGATCGCTATGCGACGCGAAACACGCAATTTGACCCAAGAGGAATGTGCCCAAGCGGTAGTTTTGCGAGAAGAAGGGTGGACATACACAAGAATTGCAGAAAGGTTTGGAGTTTCTCATACAAGTGTGTCCAGAATGTTGCAGCGATTCAGGGAAACAGGTATGAATGTCCGAAGACCAGGACAGGGTAGACCACGGGTAACAACTGCCTTTCAAGAACGTTACTTCAGAGTTTCTTCGTTGAGACAACGGTTTGCAACCGCCCGCCTCCTTCAAAATCAGCTTGAGCAAAACTCATCGCATCGTTCAGGAGTACCTTGAAGAGGTTGAATGGAATGGCCAGCAAGAAGTCCAGATCTCAATCCGATTGAGACGGTTTGGGACAACCTCAATAGAAGGCTGAGAAGTTCAGAAAATCATCCAGCTACTCTTAATGACTTAGGAATCCAACTCGGAGAAATCCGGGAAGAATTAGATCAGAACATTTTAAGATCATTCATTTTGAGTATGAACCGTCGTTGCCGAGCTGTAATTAACGCAAGGGGTGGAAATACCAAGTATTAAATCACTTATCAGCATTTCAGTATTTTGAAAATTGTTAAATTCTCTTATTTCACATAGGATTCGGTGACATCCTGAATTTTTCTTCCATTCCTTCCATTTCCAGTCCTTGCGCACTGTATAAGATAATATTTTCTCGATAACAGAGATTTCCAAAAATTTCACTTGACAGCTAATTATTTTCCAGTAAAAAACACACATTCGGAATGAGATTGAAAATTGAAGGTAAAATCGTTTTTCCTGAATATCTCGAAAAATATTAATTTTGGGATAAAAGCGAGGATAAAAGTCTTGGACGTATGCTCCTATTATTTCTTGACGAAGATTTCGAAAAAATGGGATTCCAATTTGAAACATACGATTTTTGATGTTTCTTCACTTCTAACTTTGACGGAGAATTTGTGAACTCCTGGATCATATTCTGAAAATCACGCAATCGGAAAAGAAGCATCAGCATCTCGGAGATTCTCAAAAATGAGAATTTTTAATGAAAAAACCTCGAAGTTGTCTGTATTTCAACAGAGTTCAATTTTGAGATTTTTTTCGTATTTCCTCATTTAAAGAGAATCTATTGATGCAATAAAAAAATGGTTCTTCCCTCGGTTCTTCCCATTTGAAAAACGAAAGTTGATGACACTTCCGGAAAAACAGGAAGTCCTACAACCTTCAAGAAATATACGAGAAGTCGTCTTCCTACTTGAAGCTCAATTCCAATCCTGAATCTTGTGTCTTTCCTAAAAATATTCTATAGAGTTATATTCGTGAATAACTCTTTATAATTGTGCTTTCTTGTTGTTCTCAGAAAAAATCAACAGATTTTTCTTCATCTGAAGAAAATACGAAAGATCAGTAGATTTTAGTAAAATCAATATACCTGACAACAGTGTGTCTGTGGAGTTAGCCCAGCTCGAGGCCCAGCACTTCTGGATTTTCGAAAAATTATTTGTTGTTTGTTGTTTGCTGAGTTGTGCTAGGTTTGTGGTGTTTCGTGCCGTTGATTTTTTTTTAATTCATACGGTTTTCAAGGTATTTCACAAAATAAGTTTTGTGAAATATCTTGAGAAGCGTATGGAATGAAAGGAAAATTTCATCGGTAAAAAACAGCGCAAATTCCTGAAAATCCAGAGTGCTGGGCCAACTTCACAGACACTGTTGCCAGGTATGCTGATTTTCCAACAATCTACTGATTTTTCTTATTTTTTTCTATACGAGGAGAAATCTATTGATGTTTGAAAATCTGACAAGCACAAGTTTGCACAATTTCATCACAAAAAAATCAAACAATTTTCGTCAAAAAAAAAGAAAATGCTGGGGTTTCTTTTCTCAAATTTCTTTAGTTTTTGGGTTAATTAGCGGGATATTCGTGAAAATAACAAAGGCACAACTTTTCCAACGGGTAACGCAATTTTTTGAACAAATTTTATTTAAAAATGCCTTTTTTTAATTTTCGTAATTCGACGGAAAATCTGAAGAATTTAGGCGGAAATATTCAAGCCATAAGACAGAAAAAATGTAGCACAAATTTTCCATTCATTTGAGAGAAGAAAAAACGAAATTGCAGTGCTATCATGTTTTTCAATTTAGATTATTCGGGAAATTAGATAGACATTCGAAAAAATTCATTGGAATCTGATTTTTCGAAAAGTGCTGGGCTGCCCAATTTTTTCGTTTCTCGAAATATCCCGAAAACCACATGCAATTGAAAAAAAAACTCAACGGCAAAAAATTTTCAGAAAAATTTTTTTTTCGAGAATCCAAAAATGCTCGACCAACTTGACACACATGCCTTCACGGGGTCACAGAATAATACCCCCGGCAAGCCATAAAGTAACAGCGCTCGTCGTCGAAAACGAAAGGAGCTAAATCGTAGTCGAGGACAAAAAAGATCCTTGTTTAATCCATTGCACGGCTGAACGTGATCTTATAAATCCACTTATGGATCTCCGATGTTCGGATCGTGTCCGAACAAAGAACAGCCGAAGGTCGTTCGATCAATGTTATTCTAACCGTGCGACGACGTCTATACATGAAGTATTAGTGATTGTCATTAGTCATACGTAACGTTTTAAACGAGCTTACTAATAAGGTTCGAAAACACATTCTCGTACGTCTAGCGCTTATAAATGAGCGGACGAAAGCTTTGGCGCGATATAGTACAGTGCATCCCAAATTCGCTGTCCATAAGGGGGGTGCTGCGAGAGTACAAAAAAAAAAGAAACACACACATGGGCGCCCGCAGAATTTTTTCTCAGGGGGGGCAAAAAAAATCGTCGAAAAACGATAAGGCGCATGCGACATCAGTATTCCATTTCTTTCTATTTCGTTTTTTATATTCATGCATGAGCGCCCGCAGAATTTGTTAAAAATGATTAAGTTTCCCACCTCAACATTTTTTAACATCAACAATATAAGGCGATATGTATAAGATAATGCGGTAACTGTTTTCTAAAAAAAACAATCCATGAAAGAATATTAACAGGAAAATGAAATATAAATAATATGAAGAAAGGAATGAAATAAATTGTATGATTGCTAAAAACTACAGATACATCAACCAGTAATAACGAAATAAAAACAAATATACATATACGCTCGATAAAATGATATTCATAAAAACCATACATGAATAATAATGAAATATGAAATATATAAAATATATATAAAATAAAATATATAAATTATAAAAAAATAATAATAATAATTCTGAAAATAAAATACCGGAATCGTAATACCACCCATATTTTATTCTGAACTAAAAACCATTAATTTTGATTTACAAAAGAAGTGTTTATGATCAGGGATCAAGGAAGTTCAAATTGATCATTAATACTTCCTCACAAATCAAAAATTATTCGCAAATAATAACTTAATGAGTCGACGCTCTACGATACAATTCACGTGTTACTTTGTTTTCACTTCTATCCGCAGACCCCAAAGGCTGCCACATTTCGATTTTTTTTTACAGTTCTCATCAATCATCTACAATTATAATAGTTGAAATTTCACATTGAGAGGCGCCGAACGAAAAAATCATCTACTTAAATAATCAAAGAAGTTACCCTCGATAACACAATTTGGAGTCAAAGACACTAAAAACGAAGAATACTCTCTGAATAGGATTGTTTCGAATTCGAATACATCTTTCTCTAGAATGAAAATACTAATGAAAAGATTATATATTTCCGCCTTCTCGGAAAAAAATATTCTGATTGAATGGACAATAATTATTGAAATATGAGAGTAGTCCCACTTGTCGCATGAAGAATCCCCCATCAAAGAAGCCGCCTAAAAAAACCGGTCATAAAACGAACATCATTGAAGAGAATGCCGATAAGCATGGGGTAGTTTATGAATTTATTACTTCGTTTTAGGTAAACAAAAACATGAAATTCATCATCTTCGAAAACTTTCCATGATTTTTTTCACCCAAAAAGTGCTCAACACGCCTCAGGGAGTTATCAATTCGATAGAGGATCACAATCTCAGGAGGGGCCATGGCCCCCCCCCTGCGGGCGCCCAGGAACACACATGAGACATGAAAATAGTGATCGAATAACATAAATTGCCAGGAAGTCGAATTTTTGTTGTGAGCTATAATTTTTTATAAAAATTAAAGTTTCAAAAGTCTCTATCGATCCTATGTGTGCGACAAAAGTTATTCGAGATAAAAGGTCGAAATTTTTGTTTTTTTGAATTTTTCTCATTGACGGTACGTTTTATCGAAAAAAACCTCAAACAAAAGTTTGCAAATACAGAATACTTTACAAAAATCGTCTCCAAGATTGTTTTCCTAAGAGATATCGCGATTCTAACAATCACATTATAAACAGGTGTTTGGGAAAATGTGAGAAATCTCTCGTATTAAGATTAAACGTGAAAAAATGAGATAACAAGTTCCCATACTTTTTTTCCTAGCGGTCCTCCCTACGGAGATACGGCCTCCTAAATGAGCCCACTGGGGATCCATTTTACCAGGCTTGGCAAATATTTATATAAATATCAAAAATTTTATTCTTTAGCTAAACTGCAAAAAACCGTTCATTAAACATACATATGTATTGAAAGACCATTATTCATAGAATTTTAATTAAAACAAGTAACAAAACAGAAGAAACAAGACAAAAAACAGAATATTTTTTCTAAATAAAAATAAAATAAATAACTTCAATAAATATAACAAGAAAGAAGAAACGAGACAAAAAACAGAATATTTTTTTCTAAATGTAAATAAAATTAATAACTTCAATAAATATAATGAATATTTTTAGCTAGGACAAAATCGGGCCAGAGGAATATTATCTTCTTCAACTTCATCATTTTTATATTTTTATATTTCTTAACTGTGAGTGAAACCTCTGAATCCCCGAGACAGGAGATCTAACCGCAGACCGCACTGTTGTCACGTTTCAATTTTAACCAAATATCAAGGATTTTTTTCTGCGGTATTTATTTCGTAAAAAAAGTGAATGATATATATCATGATATATATCAAGTCAATAAATATCAGATATATACTCGGATATATATCAAGATATATATTATGATGTGTATTACTCGATATACAGGGTGGCCATTTGAAAACGAAACAGACGAAATAAATTTTTTCGATAGAAATGCTCGGACAGGTCGATTTCTGTTTCGAGGGGGACAACTTAAGATGTAGGTTACGGACGCATAGCGCTTCAACCCTTGCTACTACAACCCTCACCCCCAATTTTTGAATAGGGAAGATGGGGTGAGTGATACCTCATTTGAAAGGTATTTTTATACTGCTATTGGTGAAACTTTTCAATTTCTAGACGATAACGCTAGACCGCACCGTGTAGCCATAGTTGAGAATGCGCGCGAGGAGTATGGTATTCCACATTAACCAATACCTCAGCACTCACCAGATTTGAATTGCCTAGAACATGCATGGGATATGCTCCGAAGAAGATTAGAAAATCATCAACCTACTCCAGAATCCTTAAATGATCTGAGAGAGCTTCTGCCCCGTTCATAGAACCAAATTCCTCAAGAAATATTCAACAACCGCGTGTGTAGTATGCAAAGAAGATGTCAAGGTGTTATTGATGCCCGTGGAGGCCATACATTGTATTGATAGTCTCGAAATGCTCGAATTCTCTGGGTATAAAATTTCGTTATTTTACTAGATTTTTCTTAACTACCCTGTATACGCTTCAGACCTACAGGCTAAAACTAATTTTATTTGCTTCAACTTGAAATCATAGCAATATAAATTTTCGCCACAAAATCTCATTTAAACTATATTTTTTTGC
Source organism: Hippodamia convergens (assembly GCA_038502775.1). NCBI lineage: Eukaryota > Metazoa > Arthropoda > Insecta > Coleoptera > Coccinellidae > Hippodamia > Hippodamia convergens. The sequence continues at coordinate 456,613 of JAVSIQ010000855.1, read as the reverse complement.
AATTTAAGTCAATACCCTAACTCATGTGGAGTCTTAAAATGCTGGGAATGAAATTTCGTTATTTAAGCTGCAGACCTACAGGCTAAAATTAATTTCATTCCCTTCAACTTGAACTAATTTAAACTATATTTTTTCGATTTAAGTCAATATCACCAACTCATGTGGAGCAGTTTATTTCGATGGTGTTATACACTGCGCAAAAAAATATAACGCACATTATGGAAATCTCAAATTTATTCTACAACTGAAGGTGTTCTCAATGATAATTATTTTTATCAGAATTATGCATGCATATGTTATCCACTTTCAACGTTTTTATTCAATACAGATGTTTTTTCCCAGCAGGAATAAAAAAACATGATATTATCATATTTTGAATGTATTGGCTCCATTCTAAAATCAGTTGTTCTCGACCAATTCTAGTGATCAATAGTTTTTCTTTCGTTTGATTTACTACACTCGATCGCTATGCAATGCGAAACACGCAATTTGACCCAAGAGAAGAATGTGCATAAGCGGTAGTTTTGCGAGAAGAAGGGTGGACATACACAAGAATTGCAGAAAGGTTTGGAGTTTCCCATACAAGTGTGTCCAGAATGTTGCAGCGATTCAGGGAGACAGATATGAATGTCCGAAGACCAGGACAGGGTAGATCACGGGTAAAAACTGCCATTCAAGAACGTTACTTGAGAGTTTCTTCGTTGAGACAACGGTTTGCAACCGCTCGCTTCCTTCAAAATCAGCTCGAGAAAACACATGGGGTGCAAATTAGCAATCAGACAATAAGAAATCGCCTCAGAGAATATGATTTAAGCCTCGTGTCGCGGCAACAAGCCGAGCTCTTACCCCAGCCCATCGAAGGGCGCGTTTTTATTTTGCGAGAGAGCATATCCATTGGGAAGAGACCGATTGGGAAAGAGTTCTCTTCGCAGATGTGTCTAGATTCTGCCTCTACCATTGTGATCGACGTTCGCTTGTATACAGACGTCCACATGAAAGATATGCTCAGTGCAATTTCCTGAATACTACTGGTTTCGGGGGAAGATCGATTATGGAATGGGGTGGAATATCTTTGACTGCTCGCACAGACCTAGTGGTCATTGATAATGGAGCTATGAATGCTGATAAGTATATAAGGAACATTCTTGAAGAGCATGTAACCACTTCCGAAATCGATGTACCTTTGAAGCCCGAAATCCCGAAATCATCACCGAAATCACGAAATCATCACCGAAATCTCGAAATCATCACCGAAATCCCGAAATCATCACCGAAATCCCGCAATCATCGCCGAAATCACATTTCTCGCAATCATTATGAGCGTGCGCACTCGACTCGGCATCGGCACTAACCTATTCAGTCTTGCGCGTGCTTTCGATACTTTGTTTACATTAATAATTAGACACGAGTGTTGCATATTTACAGATACGAATAATCGAAATTTTCATTTTTACGAAAATTGTTTGTTCTTAATATATAGGTATTTAGTGTTATGTAGATATTTGCACAGGTTATATACAGGATGTTCAAAAATCACCCGGATTTAAATCATTTCGTTTGCGAAGTGATTTTGGTAATCTACAGGAAGAAAATTCAAGAGAAGTTTTTTCGTACGCTCGAGATTACCTACGTTGCTGTTGTACGTATCCTGAAAAACAAAATAAACCAAATTTTAAAAATCTTTATTTTGAATCACATATCTTAACGACGTATTCGTGGACATCATTTCCATCGATAGAAACCTATCATTTTGCTCGTTATTTTGTCTTTAAAATCTGGATGTTGAGTTTCGAATCGGAACACTTTGTACCTATATTTATTTTCGAAATCTATTAATATTTTATTAATTTTCGATGTTCAATAAATATCGAAAAGTTCAATTCAAGTCTTAAAAAAACATCAAAACTTTTGACCTTCAAAGATATTTATTAATTTTTTTTCAAAATATAATTAAAACATAACATCATAACATTTTTTCAAAAAATCAAAGATGACGACAGAATTGGAAGATACGATATTGAACGAAATTTTGGAAAAAATTGGGCTATCAGATTTTCTTTTGTCTTAATGCGCCTCGAATTTATTGAAATATTGAATTGAATATTGAACAATATTCCCGCGTTAGCGTCATAAAGCGGAGACAAAGTGTTTGCAATATTTGCAGAAAATATTGAATTATCCAAAATTTAGCTGGTACCACTTTTGGATATTTCATCTTCATAGCTTTGCAAAAACTATTTGAAAAAGGAGACAGCCGCAGAAAGAGCAATTCTTGGAGCAACATCAGAATGTTAACCATAATAAAATAAAATAATATTCGGAAAATAATGGCTCACCTTTGAGATCACCTAAAGCCGCAAAGGTTGAAAACCGACTAGAAAACATTCTTCCCACCTATTTTGAAAAAATAAATATAACATATTACTAAAATAGCGGAATCATACTAAATGAAATATTCGAATATATGTATATAACAAACAAAAAAAAAAAACTGAAAGAAAAAATCAAAGGATATCCTTTTGTAAGGAATAAAAGTTTCAAATAAATAGAGCTGTTAGCGAGTGTCGGTCTATGTGTTCTCTTTCAATAATGATTTGTGATGATATCTTTTGTCATGCCTAAAATAATTTCAAGTAACTAGAAATCGTATGGATTCATTCGAAATCTTTCGTAGTAATACAAAATCATCTGAAATCTCCCGAAATCCTGAGAAAAATACTCACGAAACAAAAAGACTGCATAAGTGAGTTTCAAATGAATAGAGCCCTCAGCGAGTGAAAATCGATGTTTTCGCTTTCAATAGTGATATGTGATTATATCTTTTCTTCCTAAAATAATTTTAAGTAACAAGATATCGTCTGCAATCATCCGAAATCACTCGCAATCATCCGAAATCTCCGAAATCATCCTAAATCACCCCCGAAATCACTTGATTTCCGAAATCAATGTACATTTTGCACCGAGTGGTTACCCCCTCGGTAGTGCCATTTGCCTCATACATTGGTGAAAATTTCATTTTCATGAACGATAATGCCAGACCCCATCGTGCGCGCATCGTTCAGGAGTACCTTGAAGAGGTTGAAGTCTATCGAATGGAATGGCCAGCAAGAAGTCCAGATCTCAATCTGATTGAGCAGTTTTGGGACAACCTCAATAGAAGGCTGAGAAGTTCAGAAAATCATCCAGCTACTCTTAATGACTTAGGAATCCAACTCTGAGAAATCTGGGAAGGATTAGATCAGAACATTTTAAGATCACTCATTTTGAGTATGAACCGTCGTTGCCGAGCTGTAATTAACGCAAAGGGTGGAAGTACCAAGTATTAAATCACATTTCAGTATTTTGAAAATTGTTCATTTCTCCTCTTTTACATAAGATTCGGTGAAATCCTGAATTTTTCTTCCATTTAATGTGTTTTTTTTCGTTCAAAACCTTCCCGAGAGAACATAGAAAATAAGTTATAAAGTCAATGTAGAGTAAACTTTCATTAATATCTATTGAAACATTATCTGGGAGGTCTCTGCATTTTCCTGAAAACTCAATATGGGTTTTCTCTCCCAGTCTCTGAAACAAGAAACAATTATAAAAAATTTTTAATAATATAAGAAAGGCCCCTGCGTAAACTTTCATTAAAATTGAGATTTTCAGAATGTGCGTTACTTTTTTGCGCAGTGTATTATTCACAAATACCTAAGCTTATTGTATGACATTTACGATCTCTTCATTTCAACTACCACCCACCGCTACAGCCAGCTATTGCAAAACGACGGAAGCAAATTTGTTCACCTAATACATTGTGTGAATGTAACTGAATGCAAATCCTTACTTTCTACCAACATTTCTCCGAATGAAAATAAATCTTCGTGTCAATTTGCAGATTCACCAACAAAATCTCTTATTCCCATCCCCAGCTTTCCTCGTCTGTCAAACACCGAACAGAAAGATGCAACGAAAGTCTAGCGTTAATAATATCAGTCTCAGAGACCGTTCCTATCTCTTTGTTTGCTCTCATTAATGCAAACCAATTATTCCGAACACAATATTAAACTTTCACTGGCGTTTCTCAGAAACACCGTTGATTAAATGCGAATAAACATTAAATACGGGTATCTAATTGTGAGAGCCCGTTCGTATGTTGTGCGGTAATCCTTGAATTTGTTGAAAACCAACAAATATGCGCGATAAGATTGGATTCCATTGTTATTCGTTAGAAATATTCTAGTAATCTCGGTGAATAATTGCTGGAGTAGGATGTGAACGAATTTTACAATACGCTGAACAAAGTGAATGACAAATTGGCGAGAAACATGAGCATAACGAGGGGCTGCTTACCCTCGTAATGTATACACATAAAGTCTTTTTTCCACCCTGGGTTCTCAAGATATGAACAATCCATGATCTGGAAATGAGATCAATATTTTCCCCCATTTCAACTGCAATATATTTGAGAGAAAATCTTTGTTTTATGCAGGATGAGACAAAAAAGGAAGAATGGGAAAAAATCTAAATTTATCGATTTATCTTAATATATAAAACTAAGTGCACCATATTGTTGGTTACACCATTTATAACTCAAGATTGGATGAACTGTTTGTTATGAAAGATTTTTGTTGGATTCTTCTACGGTGGGGTTAACATAAAATACCATAAAACCCTGAAAAATTTGATGAAATGGAAAAAAAAGAAAATAATTTTCTTCCTTGCGAATAATACCAGTAGGTGTCGCTACGGTTAATAGCGTTTTTGTGAAAGTATTTTATTTGATATTAATTCGGTGAACTACATTTTCTAATAATATTAACGCATCTAAGTCCATGTGTAATTACACCTATTTTTCTTCCGAACACTACGGAAAATTTTATGATGAAATGTTTTGAACAAATCCCCATTCTACTATAATCGGCAATGTAAACAATTACTGTGTATTTTGAGTTGCCTATACGTGCCGATGGACAATCAGCAATCTGCCCTATTTATTCCTGCATTCTCGGAAAAAAAATAAAAATGTTGTTCATCACAAGGTACTACAATGAAGGAATTGTGAAATATAAAAAAAAGTAACTTCTTTACCTTTTAAATAAAGAGAATTCTTTTGATGTATGAATAACAATGTACAGGGTGATGGTTTATATTTTACTCAATAGCTATCTCAGTTAATATAAGTCGTACAAAATCGTTTGAATGGGCAAATTTGAAGTGTTTGGAAAATATAGGTTTTTTTCGTCTTAATATGAGGCAGCTATGTAAGGCCACTCGAGAATATGTAATTTCTTTATATAAAAGTTCTATTCTATGGCCTCCTGTTAGTCCCTACTTAACCTCCTTGGAGACTTTTTTATGGGGATATTTGAAATATAAAGTGTATATGGCACCTCCGCAAAATATTAAAGAGATTAATTTCAGAATAGAGGAAGAAATAATTGAAAGCCTCAATATATTGCATAAATGGAAAAATAAATCAAAAGATATCGACTGTGTGTAGACGTATACGAGGCTCATTTGAACACTTAATTCAACTTTTAGTTAATATATAAATGAAATAAATATCAGTTGTTATTTTATCCACGTTTCCTTTGATATAAACAAATCGTATCGTTATCGTGTGGCATTCCACAGCTGCCATAGATTTAGACGAAACTATCTATATTTTTCAAAAACTGCCGAAATTAACCTCAAAAAAGTATATATATTTGAAATTTTAAATCAAAAGAAAGAGCTCTACCGATTAGAAAGATGAATACAGGGTGTACGATTAAAAAAAACAATAGTTCACAACAAATTTTCAGGTTTTCGATGCCTTTATGAATTTCTTAGTACTGAATTCTGAATGCCCATAAAAAATATTTCAAATTTGCCCATTCAAACGTTTTCGTACGACCAATATCAACTGAGATAGCCATTGAGTAAAATATAAAGAATCACCCCTGTACGTACCTATTTCAATGCAATTAATTTTTTGTATATTTTGTACTTTTGTATTTCACCTAATATATTTCTTGCTTAAAAAAAAACCAATGGTTAATACAACTTTATTCATCTCTAAGGCGAAACAAAGTTCGCCGGGTCAGCTAGCTTATCTAATTGCCAATTGCCACAATTGGTCCCACCACCAGATCCCTTACGCTCTTTAGTTTCTGCGATAGGAAATGATTCTAAACACTTCTTGGCCAAAATTCAAAAATATAACAGCTTCCAGACGACATCGTTTGGCGCAACACATATTGTACAGGACAATTTTATATCCACTTTCTTTTATACCATAATACTTAATTATAATATTAAAGTTGCTTTTTTTATATTTATCGATTGAGGCAGTACAAAGTCAGCCGGTTCAGCTAGTTTTTAAAAAGTTTAAGGCTTTCACGACCGGATATTCTGACATTGAAAGAGTCTTCCGGGCTCATTGGCCGAAATTATTTTACCAAACGTTTCTTCTAAAACAACGATAGGCATCTTCAGAGAATTCTTGGTCTGAGATTGTACCTCGGACGCTGAAATTCTGACACTGACGTGTTCGAACCGGAAGTGTTATCTACACCCCGGTTAATGGCGGGAAAAGGTGGTGAGTTTACGCGCGCGATGTTGATTGGCCCATCGCTCCCGATCCGTATCGGCTTAATCTCTAGGTAAATGCACCCTTTACAGTAGTAGTATTATGACAATTCCCGTTCAGGGTGATTCACTTATCTTGGTAACCTAATTTTTTTCGAAAAGGAATTAATTTTTTTTTCTGTTGACGGCATTTTGTACAAGTCAATGTTGACTTGAGATGGCCGTGAAAGTCGAAGAGAATTTATAATAGTTGCTATATTTAAGTCTGTATTGAAAACTCGTTTTCTGATTTTTTTTGATATGCATGCTTCACATGTTTTTTTCGCAAATTCTTCTCTTATCTTGAAAATATTTTTCAGTCGTTGATGTTTCACACAGGATATCTTATTGCGTAAAGTGCGCGTGCAGCTACAGCGTTTTTGTTGGTTTCTTCAAAAATTTTACACCTTTTCATATTTGAAGGTTTTCAATTTGTTTCGAAAATCCAAGAATTGGTGAACAAACTTCACACACATTCTGTGAAATAACTTGAAAGCCGTTTGTAATAAAAGAAAAGTTCCAAGGGCATAGAACAGCACAAACATAGCACAATTCACCACTACAAACTTTTTTCCGAAAATCCAAAAGTGCTGGGCCATCTTCACAAACACTATTGCTAGGTATACTGATTTTCCTAGAATCTACTGATTTTTTTTTATTTTCTCCATACGAGTAGGAATCTGTTGATTTTTTTAGATAATCTGACCGACACAAGTTGACACAATCATTCTTTAATTCCACGATTATCTGTAATTAAGTAAAGATGATACCTAGTAAGAGAAGGTGAGAAACATTTTTTCTGTTCAAAACACATTGAAAAAGATAACGCAATTGTCATACAAAACATCGCGCGAAAATCTTCTGAAATATTCAGAAAAAATCGGATCGCAATTTTATGATCACAGAAATAGTAGATACACTATAGAAGAAAATTTTGACAGGTGCGAATTTATATTAAATGATCATAGATAATGATAAACATCTTCGAATTGTAATCACCAGAGTTCTCCTGAACAAATAAACCTTCAGTTCAATGTAATTAATCGACAAGAACTTGGTCACATCAACTAATCAAAATCAAAATAAAAAAACACAATCAAACGGTACCTTTAAGAAGTTGTTCAAGTTGCTCGGTGTCGAAACTACTTAATTTCGAAAAAGATCGGGTACTGAAGTTTTTTAGATATTGTTAGATGATTGGATACATCGGAAGAAAGAGCATAACAAATCGAAATCGTCACCGTGAAGTGAAAGTTATAATCATTTAAAAAAATTAAGTAAGTTGATTAATTCAAAAAATGCAATCAATACAAAACAAGGAATCGAATATTTCTTAATATTCACCTTCGTGTCCCCAATTATTATTATTTTTTTAATTCATTTCCAAATAGGAATCTAGGTTTTTAAAACAATCCCGAATTTTTCACTCGTGTTTTAATTTGAACAAAAGCAGTTGAAGCCAGGCTTATTCTTTTCTTTGTAAATTAGGATTAGAGGTATCTGTCTCTGGAACATCTGCTTTCATTCATTCCATGAAGCTTTCAACATCTAAAAACACGACAAAAAAACCTACGTTTAGCTGCTTGCAGTAAATCCTTAACCTCCTTGATAATCCTCTTGATTTGTTGGTTAGTAATCTCCAACTCGCATTCATGTTTCCTCAAGTTTTCTCGAAAATACGGGCTATCATTGATGCACTCGGTAAATTCTAAAGGGGGTAGTGTGACCCCCATTGTATTTGGGATAAATCCAGTGTTCACTTCACACTATATGAACACAAAAACACTGTTATCACACTGCAATTGACATTACACGATCTTGTTCCCAAACAGTACGCGACGAAATTGCAAAACAATCAGCACACCATTCGTTACCAAACGCATAACTGAGGAAACGAAGAAATATCAAATTAAACCAAGGAACGCAAAACAACTACAACAACCTGTATGATTTTTCAACGGGGCGGGGATTGATTACAGGACACGCATGTGCACATATGTCAAAGAGGAGGATCTCCTGTCTTCTTGGCTGCCTGGCTCTCTCTCTGTCAGTTTCAAGACGTTGACAGTCGACACAAAGTAATGAACATAGACGAATAAAGGTTTATTTCTAATGAGATTAGAAAAAGGTTTAATATTCGGTGACCGGGAATTTGTTCAAAAAATAATTTAATTTTTTCTGATCGACCGTTATCTGGCGGTTGTCAATTATCAAAATTATGTTGGTAATTTTCGTTTACAATATTTAGGTTGGTGTTGGGCAGAATCCATTGACCTTAGGGATGGGAAATACTTGTTTATTCCAATACCAGGGATGACAAGTATGAGTATCGAGAAATACCAAGTACTGATACCAGGTCATGATACAAGGAATACAAGATATGATCTTGCGCATCTTGCTGTGACGTCACCTGGAGAGTAAACAATCCCGACAAATTCAAACATCTGTCATCTGCAAGATTTGTTATGGCTTTTCTCAGAAATAAGTTATCGTCGCTAACTTTTGAAAGATATGGAGGTATTTTTACAGTTCTTTCTTATTTTTTGTTCTGAAACGGCCACGACAACAATTTGTTTCAGCAAATTTCAAATATGAGATGTGAAGTAGCTTTGTGTACCAGCGATAATCAGCCCAAAATGTTCGATCAAAATACCATATTCTTTCGATTTCCAAGACACCCAGAAATCATCAAAATCTGGGATGATGGCTGTAAACAAAATGAGGTAGTTATTCCTTCAATCAGCAGAAGATGTTCGAAACATTTTTCAGGAAACAGTTATGTTACAGATTTGCAGTTTAAGCCCACAAGATCGTAATCTAAAGAGTGTCATTTTTTGAAAGAAGATGCAGTACTTACAGTAAATCTTTCTTTTCCAAAATAATCATTGAGTTACAAAAAGTAAAATCATGTTGACAGAAGCCTCGATAGAAGCATACGTTATAAATTGGTTCATATCAAATTCTTTGGTTACTAAGTGAGTAATTAGAAAATTAGGGGATTGAATCATTAAGAAATTATAACAATATTTATTTGTAGTGATTACTTGAATGCTGATGATTGAATAAGTCCAGAATTCATCACCACGAATACCTATCTATGAAATTGAGGTGTTATCATTATAATCCCCACTATCAAGAAAGTTGGGTACGAATGCTCATAAAAGGAAAAGGTTAATGCAAATTCCAGATTTATAGAATATGCTGTTTTCAGAAGGATACATAAAAAAAATCTTTTATGATGTCACATCAGATTCATTTGTTAACTAGGTGAACAATGAAACTGTACCGATCGAATCTTTAAGAAACTACTTGCTGTTGCTGAAGATCAGAGCAGATAAAACAGAGAAATCACTCAAAATGGTTGTGTTTGCTGAAAATGCAGGCTTTTCTATCAGCAGTGGTGTCAGAGCTAGGTGAAGAAAATTGAGCACTTCATAGGGAATTGACTATTAACTTGTCGAATACATATTTCGTTCATATGACGATATCATTAGCGGGTGGAAATAAATTGAATGTAGTTCACAAAATATCTTCTGAATCATTGAATGGAAGTGGGTCAGAAACGCAAGCTTGCTACAAAACGAAACTTTTTTCACATTCAAACTCTAGGGCAATTTTTGAGATGTGGAGTCCTAGGAAAATTTGATGATAATAACTGGATGCAGTGCTGTTTTTTCTTTAATTGTAAGAGAAATTTTGTCACATTTTCTCTTATGATTATGAAACGATTTGTTGATTTTAGGTCAATGACTGATGGTTTGATTACTGTAATGCAAGAGTGCCCGAAGAAGATGCAAGGAATAGAATTAGCATAAGGATTATGCTTCTTCGATACGATATTTTAGAGAAAAAGGCATTCTACTGAAAAATGATTCTTCATTCAATTGTTTGTTGAACTCGAGATTTCAAATGACATCAGCTATTATTGGATGAAAATGTGTAGAATTGAAAAATAAGAACTAGAATCCAAGAAGACAACATGTGTTTATCTCTGAAGAGAACAGAAGGACAAACTTATTTTCTAAATGAAACATTATTTTATTTTCATTCATTCAACATTGTATATGTAAATATTGATATTGTTGCTTACAAATTGTGGAATTTTTCAATTTTGTGCATTTTGAAGGAAAGAATTAATAAAATATTTGTAGAATTGTGATTCTGAACTTGGAAACAATAGTTTTAGGAAATTCTTGACTGTCGGTATTATTCGTTTGATAATTTTTAATTTATTTTCCATTTTTTAATTGAAATGATTACTACATTTATTTGTACAATGCAGTTCAAGTGTTGGGCGTTGGGAGCCTGTAGTCCGAAACATTTTTTAATTGTGTCAATCTTCTTACAGCAATATAGGAAAATATCAAAATATATTTGTTCTTTCTTCTGTTCCTTTGTCTTTAACTACAATAATCCTGAATTACTTATTGTAGGTAATAAAAAGAGAAAATTCTTGAAAGCCTTTTACAATACGTCTTATGTACTACTTCTAACAGATCTTTATTGACAAAGTCAACAGGCAATCGACCGAGGTCCTTCAGCCGGTCTCATATATTTTCATGCTATTTTCAACAATTAATTATCTTAAAGACTGATTTGGTCAAAGTTTCTCAAAAATAAGCCAGATTTAAACAAATTCAATTGTATTAAAGACTGATATTTTGATGACAATATCAAATTCAATTGCAGTAATGGCTGAGAATTTATTACATTCATTTATCAGTGGCTAAATGAATATAACATTGAGTGGAGACTAATATGTACATCATAAATTAAGAGTATTCTTCAAATTAAAAAATTTGTCGTTCGAAATCAGACAAATGAGTCACAAAATATAAATAAATACTTGCTTCATTCCTGGCTAAATCAATTCTATTACAAAATTTGCCTCATGAAAAACAAAATAATAACAGTTCTTTATTGGCCATCGAACTTAGGTCCTTCAGCCTCATGAAAAATATAATTCAAATGAAACCAGAATTTTTGTGTTTAAAATCTGGAATGATTCTCAAAATATTAATCAATTATTGCTATGTTCTTAGCTTAATCAATTCAATTAGAAAAGTTGCCTCAAAAGAACGTATATCTGATAAAAAATCTCTATGAAGATACAATTCGCATTATGTTAAAACCCGAAGTTGTTTGAAATTCAATTTACGCGCCCGAGAATACTCTCCAGATGACGCGGTGCGCAAACTGGTCTCATTTTCGTTCGCCGGAAGATCATATCTTGTATTCTTTGTATCATGATTATCAGGTATGGCAACATTGCATGAAGAGTGCTGGCAATAATATTTTGATACTATTAATTTTCCATTCAAAACTCAGTTTTTATGTGATAATTCTGAATTTATAAACAGGTGGAAGTCAGACAACTCATTTCTAAAAATATTTCAGTTACATTTCTGTGAGAAATTTGCGATAGTAAAGTCGAACCTTCAAGCTTCCTTCATTTTTGATATTTCAGGACTGAGAATGAGAATGTCTCAAATTTAAAATTGCGAAGGTAAAAAAAAGCAAGGAAATGTAATTTTCCGCCGGATATATGTAGGCACAATTTTAAAAATAGCTACACAGTGTCTAACCATCGAACAGTGACAACTTTATTATTGTTTTTGCATTGCAGAGCGACTTTTAGCTGAGAATGGAACTTCCAACCGAAATAATTGAGAGAATTCTTCTAAAATGCGACGGAAAAACTTTGAGAACTGCCAAAGATGTGTGTGCTGAATGGAAAGATATTGTAGAATTTTTGTCTAAAGTAAGTGGAGTGAAAATTTTCAGATTTGTTCCACAATGGAACAAAAGATCCATTGTTAAATTTTCTTATAAGAAAATGAAAGTTTTCATACTTCTTCAGATATAATTTTTTCAGAGGACAAGCATTTGGAAATGGTGCTGTAATGAAGAAATTCCTGAAAAAGAACTTATAGATTACGTTGACAAATATGATAGAACTGACTTCAAGAAATGGGAAAAAATATATAACAATTGGTCATCATGGCAGAATTTACAAGAAGATATTAGATATGTGGTTTTGAGAAGTCCAGCAGAATTGCCTCGAATATCGTGCATAGCAGTCTCAGGTTTGTTTCTCTTTTCTGCCATTATGTGTGGATTACTTATTGGATTCTCCTGTAAGATTTTGGTCTTGTAAATTTCTGTGATTATCCTTTGTATGTTTGAGTATTAAATCTCATGTCAACAATAATTATTCATTTTTGATTGAGTTTGTGAATTGTTATTTTAAATAAAGATTGCCACTGTCTTTGTTCGAAGTTAGATGTTTTAAATAGAAAAATTTTTTGGTATCTTCGAGACAAGGTTCTCGAACATTCCAATCATATTTTATCATTCGAAATATTTATTATGAAACATAGAATTAATACACTACTGGAAAAAATTTAAGGATCAAAACATAGTCAAAATAGTTTCGACAAGCTGTAACTTCAAAAGAAATGGTCATACAAAAAATAATAAAGGAGAAAATTGTAGCTACAAGTTTCTTGTTTTTGGATTAGAACTTATTATTTCATATAGTCAGTTGTTTTTAAGAGATATTAATTTTTATTTTGATCGTTCAATTTTTTCCTGTAGCGTATATTCAAAAGAAAAGTCATCTGTTCTAATTTCTTTGTCATACTTCGATCTCGACATTTCTGATATCTTAATCAATTTCATAGAAGAAATAAATTTTTCTTTTATCAGAGCAGATGTTCGATGATTTAATTTTTTTTAGGGAGATTTATCGCTGTTGGTTCTGAAGACGGAAGGGTTAAAATATTCACTGAACATTGGAAACCGTATTTTACTTCCCGCAACAAAGCAACAAGAGTGAAAAAAATTGATTTTGTTGGTAAAACGAACATGTAATATGAAATTACAGTCTCTTATTTTACCGTTTGCAGCTGCTGAGAACACTAAAATTTGTTGTGTTATTGCATATCCTAGAAGTTTAGTTATTGAATGTTTCAATGAAATGGATCACACATTTATAGAGGATGTTATTAATCACAGGTAATAATAACATACTAACTGACGAAGAAACTGAAACACACAGAAGGAGCTCTTTCAATTTCAAATTATTTTTGGTAAAAGATATACTTCTCGCAACAATTAAAGAAACAGAAAAATTTTCCAAATTTTTTGGTGTTTTTCAACAGGCTGTATCTCAGTGAAAAGTGGTCGTATGAGAAATAGAAGAATCAACTTTTGAAGCTTGTTTCTGAATTTATTGGTTAACAATTATTCAGAGTACAGGTAGCCATGCAATCCTCGGATAAAGCACGAAGAAAAATTTTTTTTTGCTCTGTGCTCATGGAGAAATTTTTTTCAGCTAAACCGATGCAAAGGTCACATAGCCTGTTTATTCAGCTGTAATTTGCTTTTCAATACCCTCGGAAATGACCTTTTGTCTTCGAGATATCCAATTTTGAATGCAAAAGTACCCTTTTTCACTCAACTGCTTATATCTCCAGAACTACTGGAGGCCTAGAAAACTGAGAGCTGGTTTCTCTTTCTGCAGAAAATTTCCCACAAAATTCTTTCATGTTTGATAAAAAAAAAAAAATTTTTACCTGCTACGGTAATGTGAAAAAAGAGCAAGAAAATGCCATTTTGCCATTTGTTGATTAACGGACTATATCTTCGTCAATATTGCGGGAAAACCTGAGGTTATAAAAGAATTTCACAGCCTAATGTACCCCAAAGGCCCTTTCAAATCGGTAGATCGATCGATTCAGCGGTTTTCCTGGACTTATTGATTGAAATTCTGAAAAAAATAAGGGAACAAGGTTTTCGTTCATTAAAGTTGACCTCCTTTTTTCAAGAATCAATTATTGATTTTTTTCACTTTTTACTCAGTTTTGAATGTTTTGGAGAATATAAAAAAATTGAAGAAAATTTTTTCAAGAATTTCAAATATTTGAAAATGCCTTTTTTACGATTGTCGTTCATTATAGTTGACCTCTTCTTTTTGAGAATCAATTATCGATTTCACTTTTCACTCAATTATGAATGTTTTGGAAATTATAAAAGAATTGAAGAAAATTTTCTCAAAAATCTCGAATATTCGAAAATGCCTTTTCTTACGATTGAAAAAAACTGGTGAATTATCTTCTGAAAATATCGAGAAAAAAATAGAAATTCTCACTGAAGAAAAGTTTTTGTTTCAATATTTTCAGAACAAAATGCAACTGTTTCTTTTCAATCGTAAAAAAAAGGCCTTTACAAATTTTTGAAATTTTGAAAAATTTTTCTTGCAAAAAAAATGAGCGATAGAATTTTTCCATTCTCATAAAATACTTCGACCTCTCTCAAATTCTCTTAGCTGGCTATAAATTCCGCGTAAACGTGCTCTAGGTAGTTTAACAACGACTGTTTGTTGTGAAATTAAAAAAAATTTCAAAAAAAGAAAAAGAAAATAAATTTAAATTTAAACAGATCCTTCTGGGTATTACAGTTTCTTTTTCAGTTAGTATACAAAGAAAACTTGAACATTACCCAATTTCAGATTTTTGGAATTTGATTAATTATCAAATTACTTTTTTTCAGTGTATACAAAAATTACGTATGTTACGAAAAGGCAAGAGGTCGAATCAACATAGTAAAAATCCTCAATAACGGCAATACCCACACATTAATTCAGATATGGTTCTCCAGAATCTATTCGTCGGTTTATCCCAACTGTTTGAACGTGTGGAATGGAATTTGTTCCATTGTGATCAACAATGAAGTTCAAACCTTTCGGTATAATCCAAACGAAGATTCCACCCAAATGGGAGACCTTACGAAAAAGGCGAAGCTGAAAACAAGTCTCAGCTTGACCGCTAGGATAACCTACCAAATTTTGAGGGATGACGTGATTATAGCCCTAGGTAAGCTTTAACATTCATCCGATGGATTTTTTTTATCAATTTGAAAACTCTTCTATGAATTCATTTATTCCGTTCAACACACTTGAAAATATAAGATTTTCGTTTTTCTAGGGATATATGTAAATAATTTCATTTATTAAGAATTTTCAGAGGAGAAACCTAAATATAACAATAATAATACATCACCAATATCTTAAATGAAAAAAACCATTTGAAAATATTTTCACATGTTTTGGGAGCTAGTTCAGATCTCAAAATAATTATAAGAGAGTTCATATTTGACATGGAAGAAAAGTTCTTTTAGTGAATTTGAAATGAACAACTGCTGAAAAATATACATTCAGAAAGATTGAAGTTATGAAATGCTTTTTTAGGCAGAGATGAATCTTATTCCAGAGAGGAGTACATAGAATTTTTCATATTAGGACCAAAAGATGAATGCAGTAGGAAACTTTTCAATACATGGGAGACTCTCAGATCCTTTATTACTTGCATTTTTGTTTATGGAAATACCCTTCTATTAGGTGTTGATACCGGGGATGTAAGTATAAATCATTTCACAACATCGTTCATAAAAAACATAAGATACAATCATCTTTTAATAATGAAAATGAGAAGAAAGAACACCACGTTCAAATCTCCACTAAAGTCACTGATATAATTTTAATATTTTACGATATGCTCTTATAGATGGAGCTCCACAAAATGAAAATATTGTTGATCATACAAATTGTTCTGTTTTTGCTGGGCTGGTACCAACTTTGTTTTTTTTTTCAATAGCAATCTAAAGTTTTAATTACTTCTTTATAGGTTTTTTTTCAATATTTCTCACTCACAATAACCAAAATTGAAAAGTTATGCACACTGGAAGTTTTTTTAAGCAACTATTGTAGATGAGTTACTCTCTCAAATGATGATACATTTCAATAAACCTTTGATATACATAAACAAATCGATGATTGTCCTAGCTTTATTTCTCTGTTGAATGTTTTTCATATCATCCTAGAAGTATTCATTTATGATTTTAAATTTTATGATTCTGTGAGCCATTATTGATTGGTGTTAAAACTCAACTAATAACCCCGAGTAACAACATTACCTTAAATCGGAAATATATTGATGACATTCTTGATCTGGCAACATTGCATAAAAGAATTAAAATAGATTTTTGACCATTTTGTTAACAAAGAACCTACTATAAAATTATAACAGATTAATTTATTCTTCCGCAATCGTTTCAATAAAAATCTGCAAAACAACTAGAAACAAGGGTATTACAAAAAAGAAACACTAACAGATATATTAGTTTTTATATTATAAGTTTCTTGTTTAGGTTTACTTCTAGAATGTTTCGTGTTGGAAACAATTAGACCTAAAAAAATAAAAAAAAGGCATTGTGGGGCGATTATTGATTGGTGTTAAACTCAACTAATCACTCGGAATCAGTGGCAAATGACAGCATAACCTTAAATCGTGATGGTGATGATATTTCTGATCTGGCAACATGGCAGAGAAGAATAAAAGTAGATTTTTGATCATTTTATTAACAAAGAAACTACCATAAAACGGGGTTTGCATAGAATTTCCCCACCTTTTAAAACCCCAGTGGGTTTTTTCAAATTGATAAAACCCACTATTATTAGTTTTTTTTGGGTTTTTTCAAAAATAGCAAATTTTCGGTTGAACGAACATCACGTAAATGATATATTATTTATTTGTGAATGTTATTCAAGATCATTCCTTCATGGTTTATTTGGAAATTTTCAACAAATATAATTTTAATGAATATGATTTCTTTCCGAGTCTCTTTCACTATAGTAATTGATATAGGAATTGCGGTATTTTTCGTTTTTGACGAAAGAACAGGCATTTTTGTACAAGGAAAGTTTGAAATAAGCAAGATGAAACATTTCTAACAACTGTCTATTAAGAAACCAGAGGAAAACTAGCCGAAACTCGAACTAACCTTACCTTCCAGAAGCAAAATTTACCTTTTTTTCAACTAGAGGGATTGATGACTTCTCGTTTCAATACTCGTAATCTTGGACCCAGAAACAGCAAGTGAAATTTTTTTCACAGCGCCGACACAGTTCTTTTAGTTCTGCATAATTACTGAAACTGTATATCGAAACTGAAGAAGAAATTGAAGATCTCAAAAAAACCAAAAAAATCCATTAAAACCCGAAAAACCCAAAATAAACCGCCGGGTTGGGCTTTTAAAAAAAAACCCGGGTTTTTTCCAACCTTGCCATAAAATTAGAACAAAATAATTAGCTTTCTTTCTCGAACGTTCCAATAAAAATCTTCAAAACAACTGGAAATAAGAGTATTACTAGAAAGAAACACTAAAAGATATACATATTGAAATTGTGTTGTAAGTTTCTTATTTAGGTTAACTTCTACAATGATTTGTGTTGGAATCGATTAGACCTAAAAAATACCAATAAAAGTCATTGTTGGGCGATTATTGATTGGTGTTAAACTCAACTAATCACTTGGAATCAGTGTCAAATGACCCATAACCTTAAATCGAAAATATGTTGATGATATTTCTGATCTGGCAACATGGCAGAGAAGATAAAAGTAGATTTTTGATCATTTTATTAACAAAGAACCTACCGTAAGATTAGAAAAGAATATTTAACTTTCTTCCTCAAACATTTCAGTAAAAATCTTCAAAACAACTATAAACAAGAGTATTACAAAAAAGAAACACTAATAGATATATTGAAATTATATTATAAGTTTCTTGTTCAGGTTTACTTCTACAATGTTTCGTGTTGGAAACGATTAGACCTAAGAAACTACCAAAAAAAAGTCATCGTGGGGACTCATCCAATCCTCAGCATAGACGTCAAAGAAACGGATGCAGAGAGGAAGTTTTACGTCGCTTCCAATTTTTGCATTCACGAACTGAGATGCTACGACACGACTGGATGCTCTTAATATTAGTATTAACATTGTAATTTCGTATGTTTTCTATCGTTAATTGGTTATTTAAATTTGTTATTTTCTCTTCTTCTGTTTGAATATTCGAAATGAGCATTTCAACGTTGAAATTTGAATTTATCTGTGATAAATCTTTTTCGTACTGCAATTATGATTTTTATGATTCATTGAAATACACTTTGTATTTAGGTACATGTTGATATTTTTGTACAATTGTTTGATAAGGAAAATAAAGACTTGTTTGATCAGATTAGGAAACGTTTTATGAGAAAAAAACTCAGAAGGTTGCAATAAGTTCAGCTTTAACATAATCTCTCTTAGGGCAGTGGTCTTTCACCAAACCTGCATTATTTAGATTGTATTGAGGCTAAAAAAGGGGGTTCCAATATAAAAAAAAAAAGTATTAGACGATATTTTCTATATTTCAGTCAAGTTTTGTGAAACACTCTCGAAAGTATTGACTTTTGTATTGTATCTTGACAGTTGGTGTGACTTACGAAATTTGACAGAATTGAATGGATTTGATTTGAAAATTGAGATGATCTGAGATCAGTACTGACAACTACAAAACGAAAAATATAACTGACAACAATGATGTAATGAGTTTCATTACAGCACTACTTCTAGTACTGTGATTACGATACTGAAATCGAGAAAAATCATTTCTGAAATATCACCGAAGTCGCCCCAAAACCAATCAACGATGGGTAATGGCATTTCGTGGCCTAGAAGTAGTGACCAGATGTAGTTTACTCACAGAGAAGAGTGCACTGAGCTTCCCAATTAAATTTTACATACCGCAGATCGTTGTTGTACGAGTATAGTTCACACTGTGTTTTTAGACTTATCAAATTAGTGAATTAAATCAGTTCTAATATTAAATCAAGGTGAGTCATTTTAATATCGTACTGTCATAAAAGAAACGTTCAGAATTTTTGTTCTTCCTACAGGTCTCCATATTAATTGTGCATGCGTACCAACCATTTATTTTGAGTTTATAGGTTGTAAACCTTAACTTTTATATTTTTTTATAATATTACATAACAGGATATTTGTGAAAATTGTCTCAGGGGTTTCTTTCCCAGTTACTGAAACAAGAAACAGCAAGAATTCTTTTTTAAATAACAGAAGAAAGGCCTCTGCGTGAAACTTGAGCACTAATTTGTCAGGGGCCAAATCTTTTCAAAAAATTGTTGCCTATTCTATATATTTTTTTGATTCAGAGAGCTGAATACATATTGCAACAAAAAGTTACCTAGTTGAGGTTGGTCCAACACAGTAAAACCATACAGGTCTGCAGTATGATTAAATGAGAAAAGGGAAAAAACCTCAGCTTAAAAAAAACCCTCACCTCACCCGAAAAAAAAATGACTAAAAATATTAAATATCAGAGAAATCTTGAAAGACATTAGCTTGATCTAAGAGAACATCTTCATGTTATCCGTCTATGGACTCATATGAACAGATTCTTCACAAAACGACTCTCAATTCTTAATCTGAAATGAAAAAAGACAAAAGCAGAAAAGAAAACAATTATTCAGAATGAATTAAATTAAGTATTTTGAAATTAACCACCCATTTCAGAAATGCATTTGTTACTCCCCGCATATTCATAATAATAATAATAATAATAATAATCGTCTTTATTCTCACCAATCATTCTTACAAATAATTTTACATAGATAAGTTGAGATATTAAATTTATTTATTTATTCATTAATTTATTTATTTATTAGAAAGAAGAACACAAACAGGCATTTCAACCCAATACAGTATTCACAATTCAAAAAAGAAAAAATCTTGATCATCATACAATCTCAACATTATATAAACCTAACCTATCTTACATATACCTACCTGTACTTAACCTAGAAACGCGAAAAGAAAACAGAGAAACATAATAATAAGCTAACAGGTACACACAATGAACTTACTCTTCAAAAACTCCTCAAGTTGAACAAGGGAAATATTGAAAATATCGACATCAAAAGACAATGAATTATAAGTTGACATAAATGTGAGAAAAGGCGGAGTCCAGTAATGCACCAAAGTGAATCGCCTGTTCAACTCAACCTAAGATGTTCTATAGTCTCCTCATTTTCTCCACACTCACAACTAGGGCTCTCAACCGAATTCCATCGGAAGATCATGCTGTTGCATCGTCCATGGCCTGTTCTAAAACGATTTAGTACAGACCATATTCTCCTGTGAAGGTCAAAATCAGGAACTCTGATGGAAGGATCAGTAATAAGATCTTTATTGAAAAAACTGCATACATTCCATTGAGATTGCCAAATTTCTTCGTCGCTTCTATTCATATCTATTAAAAAATTTGACCAAAAAGATTTACGCGACTTCAATCTGGGGATCTTATGAAGTGGAATATAGGAGATTATGAGAAATTAATTCAGAAAGGATTTGAATTTTTTCCAAAAATTCAAAGCTGTTGTCTCTGCGAATATGGGGAGGGACAATATTTGAGAGGACTGGTAACCAAGGAGTAGGTGTAGATTTGATAGTAACAGTAATAATCCTCATTCAAAAATTCAGTTGAGCATATTTTTTTTTATATGAGCAGCAGGAAAAACCAAAGCTAGTGCTGCCGTATGAAGTATTGTTGCATCAGTGCCCCATGAGGAAGCAGCTAGTTTCTGAAGAATATTGTTGTTAAGCTTCAAACGCAGATCATCTAAATGGGCTTTGAAATTTAGAGAGGAATCAAGTTTGATTCCCAGGTGTCTAGGATTGAAATTATGTTTTAAAGGAGAAGAACCGAACGTAAAACTCAATTTTCTATATTTCTGATGATTATTCAAATGAAAACATTGTTGCCTTAACAATGAAAAAAAAATCGCTTCAAACTCTGAATCTGTGTAACGTTTCGGAGTCTAAATCAGACTACTTCATCAGACAATTTCTGGCTTTCATCAAACTTTTCGGAATCGTAAAAATGTTTTGATTTGAAAACGAAGTTTTTTTTCACATCCGGACAAACCGGAAATCCCACAAATCTCAATGAATTTGATCTTGTCAAAGATGTAAATTTCGATTGTTTCCCGAAATATTCTAACGTATCGAATGCGTGGGACACCCTGTAAATAAACATCTGTCAACACCTAAATATTCTACAAAAGAAATTTGGGACAGTTCCCAAAACCGCCAAAATGTCAACGCAGTTTGACATAAGCCAAATTCGAAATAACTCAATTTCAATGTAAAATAATGAGGAAATTAAAACAATTTCCGTCAGTCGGAATCAAGTCAAAATTATACAGTGAAACTAGAAATTCTCTCATCTCCCTAAGGCCAGGAACACCAATTCCATACGCAACTGTTGACGCCCAAAATATATTTGCAGGAACTTGGATAATGAAGAAAAATTTCGATGTTCGAATCCAGAATCGAGATATCATAACATACGTGGAAGGTTCGAAGGAAAATCCTAAGAATAATCTGATCATTCTGTATAAACCGTTGGTACAACTGGATATCTGGAACTTTCTGACGAAATTTCACAACAACTTCAACCTCAATATTGCATCAAGTGACTGGAATCAGATTTTGAGATTAAGGGGAATTACACAGTGTGAGTACAAAACCAAAGAGGTAAATAATGCGGAATGAATCTACGACCTTGAATTCAGAAAATGTCTCTCCGCATGCACGGACAGTGCAATTTCGCGTTTTTGTTGCCAGATTATGTGCAGTCAGTATCTCGAATAGAGATCTATTTTAATAGTTTTAGATAGAATTTTAACACTTTGAAGGTTTGGAAAATCTTCATGAAATAGAATACCGTATAAAATTCCAATAAATTACACTGCGCAAAAAAATTAGCGCACATTCTGAAAATCTCAATTTTAATGAAAGTAAACTCTACCTTGACTTTATAACTTACTTTATATGTTCCTAAGTCATTGAGAGTAGCTGGATGATTTTCTGAACCTCTCAGCCTTCTATTGAGGTTGTCCCAAACCTGCTCAATCGGATTGAGATCTGGAATTCTTGCTGGCCATTCCATTCGAGAGACTTCAACCTCTTCAAGGTACTGCTGAACGATGCGCGCACGATGAGGTCTGGCATTATCGTCCATAAAAATGAAATTTTCACCAATGTATGGCGCAAATGGCACCACATGCTCTTCAAGAATGGTCCTTATATATTTATCAGCATTCATAGCTCCATTATCAACGACCACTAGGTCTGTGCGAGCAGTCAAAGATATTCCACCCCATACCATAATCGATCCTTCCCCGAAACCAGTAGTATTCAGGAAATTGCACTGAGCATATTTTTCATGTGGACATCTGTATACAAAGGAACGTCGATCACAATGGTAGAGGCAGAATCTAGACTCATCTGTGGAGAGAACTCTTTCCCAATCGGCCTCTTCTCAATGGATATGCTCTCGCAAAATCCAAACGCGCCCTTCGATGGGCTGGGGTAAGAGCTGGGCCTCTTGCCGCGACACGAGGCCTTTAAATCATATTCTCTGAGGCGATTTCTTATTGTCTGAGTGTTAATTTGCACCCCATGAGTTTGCTCAAGCTGATTTCGAAGGAGGCGAGCGGTTGCAAACCGTTGTCTCAACGAAGAAACTCTCAAGTAACGTTCTTGAATGGCAGTTGTTACTCTTGGTCTACCCTGTCCTGGTCTTCGGACATTCATATCTGTCTCCCTGAATCGCTGCAACATTCTAGACACACTTGTACGGGAAACTCCAAACCTTTCTGCAATTCTTGTGTAGGTATGTCCACCCTTGTTTTCGCAAAACTACCGCTTGGGCACATTCCTCTTGGGTCAAATTGCGTGTTTCGCGTTGCATAGCGATCGAGTGTAGAAAATAAAACGAAAGAAAAACTATTGATCACTAGAATTGATCGAGAACAACTGATTTTAGAATGGAGCCAATACTTCAAAATCTGATATCATCTTTTTTTATTCCTGCTGGGAAAAAACATATGTATTGAAGGAAAACGTTGAAAGTGGATAACATATGCATGCATAATTCGATAAAAATTATTATCATTGAGAACACCTTTAGTTATAGAATAAATTTGAGATTTCCATAATGTGCGTTAATTTTTTTGCGCAGTGTTCATGATAGATAATATCAATTCAATTTGAACATGAAGTTAATCCTTATAATTACAAATTAGGGTTCGTGAACTCAGCTTGGTGCTTCTTTTGGAATCGACATGTATTCCTTCATTCTTTGCTTCTTGGTGTCTTGGGATTTCTCTGCAACACACTTAACCTATATTGTTAGGGGAAGATATAGGGAAAAGGCGGCTGGTCATTCTTGGTTTCGTTGCTCTTCCTAAGAACATGGTTCTCAGGATTCATCACAACTACTTAAGCTCGCACACCACGACAAGGTGATGACCAATCGTGCGAGTACCTATTTGACCCAAACCGTATTATTCTAGATATGTTAATTATAAAGCCTTGTTTTCAATAGATAACTACAGATTTTTTAACTACACCTCATAAATTTGACTCCAATCAGCATACTAAACTGCTCCACATGAGTTAGGGATATTGACTTAAATTGCAAAAAAATATAGTTTGAATGAGATTTTGTGACGAAAGTTCATATTAATATGATTTCAAGTTGCTGGAAATAAAATTAATTTTAGTCTGTAGGTCTGCAACGTATACAGAGGGTGCTAAAGAAAAATCGAGTAAAATAACGAAATTTTATTCCCAGATAATTCAAGCATTTTAAGACGATCAATACAATGTATGGCCTCCGCGGGCATCAATAACAGCTCGACATCTTCTTTGCATACTACACTGAACATTTCTTGAGGAATTTGGTTCCATAAACGGTTCAGAAGCTCACTCAGATTATTTAATGAGTGTCTAGAAATTGCAAAGTTTCACCAAAATCAGCGTGAAATGTTGGCAAAACATTGCCAATGACATGCTTCTATAATGTAAGGCCGTCATATTCCTAGAACAAATGTGTAGATCTGTGCTTCCGTTGAAACATATCCCGGCCCATACCATAACACTACCCTCTCGGAATGGATGGACTTCTGGGACACAGCGACGATTTACGGAGTATGCGTGGGATTGTCCATACCCTTATTCTTAATCTGATGAGCTTTCATATCTGGATTCATCAGTGAAGAGGACACTACGCCATTGATCATTCCAATTGATATGTTGCCTTGCCCATTTCAGTCTTTGACGCTTTAGGGTCACGTGTTAATGGAACTCCTCTTCATGGACGTCTAGAACCTAGATTCACCTCTCTCGAACGTCGTCTAATGGTTTCGATGGAAACTTGGACCCCATATCTGCATTTTGAAGAGAATTTTGTAGCACTCTACACATAGATGTAGGTTTTCTTCTAGCCGAAACGGTAGTGAAACGATCCTGAGCAGGTGTTGTTTTTCGTCGCCCACCAAGCCTTGGTCTTTCCAACACGAAACCTGTCTTCCTGAACCTATTCCAAAGTGGAGATATCACACTTTGTCTGACTTGGAGCCTTTCCGCTACAACAACCTGAGTTAGGCCACCCTGTAGGATTCCGATAGCCCTATTGCCCCAGCTTTTGTTAATTCACGTCTTGGCATTTTCAGAAAACTCGTTTCAAATCGAAGCCGTTGATAAACTGACTCCATTTCAAAATAAGAACATTCATGAAGCATATGCAAAGAACCAAACTTCAGAAAAAAGGCGACCAGATTGACGAAATGTCTCATACTGATTTTTATTGGATCGATTCAATTTTTTAAATTATTTTTCAGCGATTTTCTCGAAGATTACATACTTTTCTAAATGATGGAATAGGATAGCCCTAACTCTTGTGGAGCAGTATATTTCGAAATTTGTTTCAGGTAACTCACTTGTACCTCTATCCTGTTCTTCTCGAGATCTGCGTCCACCGGAGAGCCAACAGTCTGATGAGTCCAGGACGGATTGTTGGAACATCAATCCTAATTTAAGCATCAACTTCGAGGGGGTGGATCAGGATGAAAAACAAGAACACGATGTATGCGAATGCGCTTCAAGGTTCGCATCGAGTTTGAAACAAATCCTCGAGGAGACTGAAGATTTACAGGTAAATTTGGATTTTCATTCGAGCGAAATACCCGTAGCCAGAACCGCAACGGAATAAACAATTGGAAAATGCCTACCACAGATGTGGGCGAAACGTTAGGTGAATTAATATCCAATAGACAACAGCCAATAAGTCTGGAAGACTCTCTAGGTGTCTTCATATCTGGTCGTGAGAGCCTTAACAAAAAAAAAAGTCTTTGCTTTTATCGAGGCGATACCGAAAAGTTTTCTGAAACACAGATAAATTGAAAATAGTAATCGTCGGAATGAATACCAGAACCTTCATTAGGTACACTTTGAACCTGAATCAAATGTTGTCACTGAGATAAAAAGATTGTTTTGTCCTCAATATGGCCTCGTCAATATCCCATATCTCTCAGAGACGTCCCAATGTGAAACTCCTTTTTAGTAACTCAATACAAATGACGACATCTAGCATCAAATGAGACATAGATTAATTCAAAATAGTAATCATCGAAATGAATACCATTTTCAATTCCCAGGCGCAGAGATATTTCACCATGAGGTTGGAGATTTTGTCACTCAGATGAGAGATAAACCGGTTTCAGCCTCGTTTGGCATCATCAGTATTCCATACACCTCAGGGACAAAATCTTCATAAAAAACTTCGATATTTAAAGCGATTAGGTGTGATGTACTGAGTAGAAATTACAAAGCAGTGACATCCAGTTGCGTCAAAATGAAGTTTTTAAAAACACCTGGCTTTACGGTCGCGAACAGAATTGGGCATTTCCATCACTCGGAGAAACTTACATGAGGGCCCTGCTAAAATCTCATCAAGTGAAGGATGTACAGAGTTCTTTTTTAGCATGTGATTGGAGATGAGGAACTTCATTTTGACACAATTGGATGTCACTGCTTTGTAATTTCTACTCAGTATATCGCAATTAATTGCATTAAATATCGAAGATTTTGTCCCTGAGGTGTATGGCATACTGATGATGCCAAACAAGGCTGAAACCGGTATATCTCTCATCTCAGTGATAATCTTATAGCATTTCTCCAACCTCGTGGTAAAAATCTCTGAGCCTGGGAATTGAAAGGAATTCATTTCGATTATTACTATTTTGAATTCATCTATGTTTCGAAAATATTTTCGGTGTGGCCTCCGTGAAAGCAAAGAATTTTTTTTTTTCCGTTTTATTCTTTGTTCTCAAGAAGTCTTATCGTCACTCTTGGCAGAGTGAAAACATGGGATACTGACGATGCCATAATAAGGCCGAAATCGGTCTATCTCTTCTCTCAGTGACAACATTTGATTCATCTTTCGAGTCTGCCTGATGAATTTTTATTATCTATAAACACTGGTCCTTGATGGAGTTTCATCCCCGAAAATGAATTGACTGTTGCTGAGTTAATACTCGTCTAAAAATGTGAAGAGTAATAGCACGAAAATTTTCACGATTCAATTCCACTTTTTAGCCGAGATGAGTTACTGTGAACAACACAAATATCACTCGTATGTCAAAACGTTCTGAGTACTCATAACCTCAAAAATGTCAAACTTCACAATTAAGCTTTCAGTTGCCACTACTAGCAAGGTGTCTAGTCGCACTCGTAGATATAGACAGTATACGGTTTTCTTGTGCATTTCGCACTGTTTTCGATATAATTTGGAATTTATCTCAATTCACAATGAAATATTGAACTGTAGGGAGGAAAACAAAACAGCATTTCGTTTATCTGCAGATAATTTCTTAATATTTTATCGCAAAAATCCAGAACTCACCACGAGGAGGAGCTGTTGTATTGAGTTCCACAAGATTACAATCAGAATGAAAATTATTTTACTTTCTGAAGTGAATAAAATAAGAATGAATATCAAAAGAGAAAAAAAGGATTATTTCGTTGTCGAAAACGATTACATTCTGACTGCTGATCTTTAAACAGAAATTCATCAAGAATAAACTCTGAATGAATAAAAACTTTAAATTCGAACATAAAATAGGTTATATAAAACTAAAAATAAACTCTGAATATATTAAAACAATTCTGATAACTAACGGCTAAAAGTTAGTAATTTCCCATCCGAAAAAGCAGTTCTTGGGATTCTATCACTAACCATTTCAGAATAATTATTAAGGAAGATATTACTCAAAATTTGTGAAAATTTGCTCAGTATAATTTTGGAAGGCTGTTGTCATAGTGAATATTTGTCGTGATAAACATCTCGAGTACGCTGGAAGTATGTCATAAATAAACATTTCAAAACGTCTCTTCGATTATCCACTTCCCCAAACTTCACTTCATATTCGGCAGTAAGAATGGTGTTGAAAATTTTGTAACAATCTATTGCACATTCAAATAAAAATTGTGAGGGACTCTTCAATGAACCGTGTTAAGTGAAGAAGAAAAACACTTACAGAGACGTCTTGATCTGGGAACTTGGTCAACTTGGAAATCTTCGATTTGAGTACTATGCCTCGTACTTGTGCAGTGCCCGGTTGCAAAAGCAAATATAAATCTACTAATGAAAAGGTCTTGCGGTATTTAGATTTCCGAAAGATCCCGCGAGGAGAAGAAAATGGCTGAACGCAATTCATAGAGAAAGTAGTTTTAAAGTCAACGATGACAATGTATTGTTTGTATGAAACATTCTGTAGATTCCCATATTTTGAGAAATAACTTTTATCCCACCGTAGAATGTACAGTTATTAATATACCCCAAAAAATTCCTAAATTAACCATGCATTTCCTTCAATTTTTCCAAATCAACCGAGTTACATGACGTCTCCAGTTAGGTACTCCGAAAAGAACTGATCCTGAGAAACGGAGACAAAAATTAGTTGTCCATTATATCAATCTTTACACCGATTGGGACAAACAAGATCAGATCAATTTTAATAAATATGGAAATAAAAAGCCTTCCTGTTGATAATCCTTCCAGATATGAACACTAAAAGTCGAAAAATTCAATTACAAACCCGATACACACTGTTCTTACAACTGCAACATGTATTTCCACTATATTTACTGATTAAAAAACTAACACTAAATACAAACACAAACCTTTTTACACGTTTCCCGGTCGAATTTCTGATGAGAACCATATCACACATCACACGTTACTCTTTAAAACAGAACTGCAAGAGCAAAGTCGTAACACTCTGAGTCTGGAACAACCCTCTATGGGGGTGCCGGCAACGTCGCATTTTGAAGCAACATTCTGGCCTGTTAAATATCGTAGGCCGCAAGGTGTTCAATCCCGAAATATAAAACGACACCTGTCGTATCCAATTTTCGACTGATCCTTCTCATTTTACAGGGAGTTCCTCTGCTAGAAGACAAGAATTTCGAGGTGTCGAGGAAGAGTAAAAGTTGCCCAGCTGTGGTTGAAATCAGAGGGTTTACAGCGAAATATTCTCCGAAGTTAAACGACTCTAAGGTGTTGCTTTTGAGCTGCAGGAATTTCGAAAAATTCGAAAGGACCTTCACAAGGCTCCTCGCAAAGGATAAGATAAGGAGCGTGGAGCCACTCTTTAGAAATTTATCTAATCGGGATCAGGTGCTTACAAAGCTGGAGAGAGCTTTAGTCAACCACAATATACGAATGAAAAACAATGAAAATAATATAATTAAAAAAAACGTCATCATGATGCAATCGAAACTTATAGAGAACATACAGTCTGATTTGACAAAAGATCTAGAAGAAACAACAATGAATAAACAGAGCTCGATATACAACCTGAAAAAAATTAATTCGAATCTGGCTAGTAATAAGAACATTGAAAAAACTAAAAAACCTAGCAATATAATGATAGTCAACGATCAAATCTTTAAAAGACCAACCGAAGATAAATTCGAGAAAAACGACCATTTAATATCAAAAGAACGAAAATGTAACATAATATATCTGAACAACGCAATTTTCAAGGAACTTAAGAAAGAAGACGTGAATAAAATTCTAAATAGAAGATACACAAGCTACAAAAGTGAAACAGAAGAAGCTTCGATAGTAATACCAACAAGAGGTGCCTCCAAAATGTTGAACTCTACTAATCCGATAGAAGATAACCCTGAAGAATTCCTCGATATACCAATTGAAAATCTCCTTGCAACAGTAGCCGAAAAGAAGCGCTTAGAGTATGTCCAAAGGTCGAAGATGAGCTGGCAGGTGTTTAGGCAATGCGAGGAAAATTTGGCGAAGGCCAAACTTTTGAATTTTCCACCTATTCAAGATGAACCAAAACACCAGCAGAAAATAAAGAAGGAAGTGGAGAAAGTTCAATCTAAAAGAAATTCACAAAACCAATCACACCAATCGGTCCAAAAAATGAGAACAGACCAAAAACAAGAAAAATCAGAAAGTACACAAAAGTGTAAAGGTCAAGAAAACATGTTTGACAACATGACTCAAAGAAAAAAATTGACAAATGCTAAGATTGCGGAAAAAAGGATATTGAAAATAAAGGAAAAGGAAGAGATGAAGGCGATATCTAAGGGCAGAATTGAAACGAAAATTCCCGGTCCGAAAAATATTGAAATGAAAAATAATAAATCAGAAATAGGAAAATTAACTAAAAAAGTTACCCCTCATGTGAGTAAGAAACAAACGAACTCAGAAAAAGGGGATACTAAGAGGAATTCAATCCCTCATCTGATAAAACCTGTAGAAATTGCAAGAAAAAAACATAAAAAAGAGATCGATACTAAAACAAAAACAGTGATAAAAGACCCTATAAATCATGAAAAGATTCAATTGAAAAACCTTGTACAAATAGCAAAAAGTTCCTGTAAAAAAATTATAACAAAGGAGAAGTCTAAAGAAGAGTTCATAAACATAAAGAAGAAAAACAAATTGTCCTTCCAGGAGCAAAAACATTGGTCCTTCGAAGAGGACGACAGTCCACCAATGGAAGTTCTTCATAAGAACGTGATGAGATCGCCATTATCAAGTTCGCAATCGGATTTTATATCAGATCTCATCGATAAACCAAAAAAAAAGTTAAGAAAGTGTCGAGTTCACTGGAAAAGTTTTCGAGAAAGAAGATAGGTTCACAGTCTAAAGATTTGGCCGATGAGACAGAAACCAAACTGATCGTTGAAGAACTCCTAGGCTCATCTACCACATCGAAGAATGTTAAAAGAAGCCAATCATCTGAGAAAAAAAAATAGATCGAAATTACCAATATTGGGTACACCAACAACAATTAGAAAGCAGATAGAAAAAGTTGCCGCTATGGCGTCGGCAACGAAGAATATTCGAGAAAAGTTCAACAAAGAAGAACTTCCTGAGGAAATTAGTAAATCCAAAAAGGAAAAAGGAAACAGAAAAAAAATTAAAGTGAAAAAAATTGAATCTATAGAATCAGACGCGGAATATTCGAACGAAACTATCAGAGAGAAACCCACGAAAGATAAAACGAAATGTGAAAAAGTTAAAACAAACTCAAAATCCCAGATGATCCCTCGAATAAAAAAAATTGAAGATGTAGATGAAAGGTTGCAAATAGATGAAATTCTCGCGATGAACTCAAACTCTATTTTGAGTAAAATAAATGAAAAAATTTCCAAAAAGGAAGACAAAGAGAAAATTGAAGCAAAGTTGGAAAAGAATTCAAACGCGTCAAATAATGATGATTTTAAACAGGAGAAGAAAGACGACAATATGAAAGAGATAAACGAAGATCTTATTAAAGCAGATGAACAAAGTAAAATTTCCTCTAATGATATGAACATTGAAAATGAAAATATAAAAAAAAGCGAATCTAAGACGTTCTCAGAGGGAGAAAAAGAAACAATTTTGGAAAAAAAAGAGGAAAAATTGAGGAATAGTTCATCAAAATCTGCGATAAAAGAAGGAGACATCGAAAAAACTGCGAAGGAAGAAACAGAACAACAAATTAAATTAAAATTCTCAACTATTGAAATGAAAGATGAAACGAATACAGATGAAAAAGGAAATGTACGACCTATTTTGAAAATACCAAAGAAAGTGGGAGAAGATGCAGAAAATAATGAGAAAAACATTGAAAACTTGGAAACTAAGATAATCAACAGAAAGGAGGAAATAAAACCAATAGAAGCGAATATATCGAAAAATCTTCTAACTGCTGCAAATTTTGAGTCTTCTATAAATCAAAAACATGACCTCAATACTTTAGACAACATGCTTCAAAAAGAATTATCAGAACAAAAAGAAACTAATGAAATTAAAAGAGGAATGAATGAATTGATAGATAAGATGAAAAATGAAGAAAACCTTGAGAAAATGTCCACAACCGACAATGAAATCATCAGAAGAAAAAGACTGATATATTTTGAGGACAAAATTAAAAAAAATACGTCGACGAAATTAAACAAAGAAGATGAAATTGATTTAAAAAAGTTTAAAAAAATGAAAACAAATGAAGAATCAAAATTATTACCGAGAGAAGAAACTACGAAAG
This sequence comes from Hippodamia convergens, assembly GCA_038502775.1. Taxonomy (NCBI): domain Eukaryota; kingdom Metazoa; phylum Arthropoda; class Insecta; order Coleoptera; family Coccinellidae; genus Hippodamia; species Hippodamia convergens. Next base: position 424,716 of record JAVSIQ010000855.1, on the reverse strand, counting down.
AAGAAAGATTAGAGCCAGACGTTCCAAAAAAGTTTCAAAATTCCATCGAAGAAAAAAAAGTTCCTCCTGTCAATATGACAGCCAGCCGACCACAGAGCGAATCGAGAAAGCCATAGAAACCGAAAGTGACAGAAAGGACGCGGCCGTCGCCGTGAAAAACGAAAGTGAGCCTTGCAAGACAATCACAACAGGGAACCACAGAATTTTGAAAAACTCAGTAAGTGACAATGTCATAGTTATAAAAGCGGCAAGAAAAGATTCGAATAAAACGTTGGAAAAAGTCCAAGACGATACAAAATCCTTCTTGAAACAGGTACAGAGCACCGTCAAGTACGTTATGGAAATCCCGAAAAATCGCAGGGAAATTGCAGTGAAGCTCAGGAAATCCCAGGAGAAATTCGGTCAGAATATTCACAACAGCATTCATAAAATCTTACAGGAATTCGAAAGAATCAAGAGGAGACTCTCGCAAACGAAATTGACACAGAAGAAATCTAGGGAATTTACGAATAAAATCAACAATGTTATTACTAGTAGAACCACAGACTTCGATAACCGCTCGGAATTCAGAGAAACCACGAGGCTGTCAAATAAACCAGAGAAGAAGGTCAGGTCGGTCATAGAGCACAAGGTAACCTCTAAAATGAAACTGATGAGAAAACCAGCGGTTAAACTAAAACCGCGAAGAAAAAAACCTCAAATCCAAATCAAAGATTGAAAAAGTGAACAGTGAGTTCTCGGAAAAATGCGTGAAAACAGACTTTTCACCTTCTGCGTCTGTTTTAGACATGCAAAATCGATCAATTGGTTCTTTATTTGCAGACACAGTCGCTACAGCACTGGCCAAATGCGGAGAAGTAGATAAAATCATGAAGAAATACTCTGATCTTCACGACAATAAACCTGCATCTAAAAACACGATGACAGAAAAAGTTGAAGAAGAGGTGAAAAGAGTGAAGGAAGACGAGTTTTTGATGGATGACCAAGTGAGAAAACTGGTTTTTCACGTCACTTTGCAGAAAAACAAGAACCACGCAGAAGGCGATGAGTGGAAATGCTGTTCGAAGGCTGTTTTAGTCAAGGAATCGAAAGAAAAACTCGTTAAAGTCTGCTCTTCTTCTTCTTTTCCTGACAGGCACGTCCTTCAAGAAGGTCAAACCTTAAATCCTGGAAATAAGACAGGGGAACTATCGGTTACTGCAATTTCGATCCAGGATAATGAAGCAGAAGAACCAAATCCTCAAGAAGAAGAAAAGGAAGCCCCTAAAAACATTCCAATCAACGAAATTACTATCATCGAAAAAGAGGAAACTCACTTGGGGTACATCAAAAAAGATTGTAGTGCTTTAGAACCTTCAGAAGATCTGGATAGGCGTGGATCCAATGAAGAAACTGAAGAAAATGTTGGAAATATCAACACAGGTCAAGAAAACTCGCCAAAGGAAGAATCAGAGAAGAAACAGAGCGTCTCCAATTCTTCAATGAAGAAATATCTTGCACCAAGCAGCGAAGAAAAAGAAGATGAAACATCCCCAGAAGTTTTCGTGACCCCAAAGTCCTCCAACTCAAACATAACCAGCATCTCCGAAATGGTAGAAGTGACAAAGGATGGCAGCTTGAACGTTTCTAGAATCTTCGAAGAAGAAAGTACATGGAACGATGAAGGCAAGAAATCAACCACCAGAATCGAGTTGGGAAAACGAAATCTGACTAGGAGGGAAGAAATAGAACTTTCTTGCAAGTTGAGCAACCATCCAAACTCTCTGGTTTGCCGAGAAAGGAAGAAAGATAAAGTGAAGACCGTCTTAAGAAGATGCGAAGATTTAGAGCAGACCGTCCAAAACGTCCTTAACGAAGGGAACAAGACAGAGGATTTGAAAGAGGTCTTTGTGGACCTTGAAAGAATGGGGAACTGCATCTTAAACTCAGTCCATTGCAAGGAAAAAACCACCAATGAAGAATACGTCCCAGCCTTGACAATTCTGAAGAACCCCACAAGGACATTCACCACTCAAAAGCCTTTCGAGGGGTATTCGAGGTTCAAGGAATGGAAATCTGGAAATCCCAAGAAGGAAAATGAAGATGATGAATTAAACGGTATTCGCGAGGAAGCATTGGAAGACGAGGTTTTCTTCAGAGAGGAGAAAAAAGATTTTGGAAGAAATCCTAAGAGAATTGAGGGGCATGAAAAAGGAACCAGAAGGTCTATCTATCATGAAATCATCAGGATGAAGGAGATGAACGAAATCGACAAGAAGAAACCAAAGGAAGAACCATACGATTTAGTTATAGATCCTAGCAATAACATCGAATTTAAAGACGAAGATAACGGTGAAGGAATAAGAGAAAGTAAAATTCTGATACAGAAGAAAGAGAAGAAAAAGTCAAGAAGTGCAAGGGAACCAACAACTGAAGAGGTGTTTTTTGAGGTGAAAAAAGAGGAACAACCTAGAGAAAAAATTGAAGAGACTCTAATAGTTACATCTGAACCCTCAAACGAGTTAGAGTTATCTAAGAAAAAGGGGGAGGAAGACATTACTATCAAAGCTGAAAAGGAAGAAATGATCGAGGAACTACCCACCATAGGGATAAAACAAACAAACAACTCACTGAATGAACTAAAAAGGCATAAAATTCTGGAAAAATTCTCGATGATAACACAGGAACCAGACAACAAAATATTAAAAATCAACGAAAGAGTCAAATTCGACATGGCCAAGAAAAGGATGTGTGAAGATAAAAAAGGTGATTGGAAACCAAGGAAAAATATGGCAAGAAGTGGAAGCCATGAGAAAGAAGAAAAACCGAGGATGACCTTACGTTTAACACCAACCAAAGAGCTCTACACGCCTCCAAGTGTCAAAAGCAGCGACACCAACAGTGATCTCAGAAACTTACTCGTTCAAAACCCTAAGAAGCTGATGAAGATAGCCTCTGCCATCATGACCAAGAACCAGTATCTGAGTTTCCTCTTAGACCTCAAGTCGACCAAGGAGCTGAAAGAGTACTGGATGAACAAAATCAAGGAGGGTTTCACTTCTTCCAAGCATTTTGGAGAGCTCAAGAAGATTTTGGACAAGGTCCGGAATGAAGATAATGGGCATAAGAAAGAAAGCAGGAGGGAATCAATGAAATCAGGAGTCAATGTTTCGAAAGAAGAATCTAAGAGAGCAACAGATCTTCAATCGTCGAAATCTGATGTGAACTTGACTGAAATTAAGAAGGGTGGGATGGAATTCGAAAACCAGAGGCCAAAAACTGGACCATCTAACTTGAACTCGAGACAGAAGACTATATTGGATAAGGAGAAGGGACCTGACAAGAGCAGTAGTAGGAACCTCAGCTCTCAAAATGAACATATTCTTCATTATCCAGAATATGGACATCTTCCTTATACTCTTGTGAAATATCTGGAAACTCCGATCCATAAGGATGAATCTTCCAACCAACTGAGCTCAGACGAGAAAGAGAAGTATGGAGAAGGTATTGAAGAAGGAAATCCAACGAAAGATGTTGAGGGTGAGAAGAAATATTGGCAGGAGTATGAAGTCGAGAAGATTGAAGAAAGTGGGGTTAAAGCGACTGAAGATTCATTAGAAGATAAAGATGTGACAAGGAAAACATGTGAAGACGTGAAAAATCACCAGGAAGATGAAGATACCAAGAAAGAGCAGCAAACAGCTATCGTTCTTCCTGGTAGAGAACCTATAAAGATCTCTTTGATTTCAGATGAAGTTTCTGGAAGTCCAGCAAGTTCAATGAAAGATAAAACGGAGAAAAACGCTCTGGAGAATATGTCTGACGTACTGTCCAACTGCAGCGGTCCAGTATCTTCCTTATGCAGCGAAGATTTATCAAGAAAGAAGAAACCAGGTGTCAAAAGAACCCATAAAGGCGAAATATTGCAGCACAACACCACCTCAAGCACCAATTCCTCAGTGTGCACGGATAATCTTCCAAAAGGAACCAGTTTGAAAACGAAGAAATTCGAGAATCCACTGAAGAAATACGCAGAGGAACACAAAGAAAAGCATACGTCAAAAATGACGGATCCTCCTTCGAACATAGAGAAACTTGACGTTTCGTGCGATAGTCAGAATGAAGAAAGGAAAATTCGCGTCGTGAAAACCAAATCTTTGTCGGAAGTGTTGAAGGAGGATCCAAACCTCCTCAAAAAATTGAGGCACAGGACGATGGTGGACGTCAACCGCGAGCAGAACATAGAAGGCACCAGGAGGTTCGAGTATAGATTTCACGATTTCAGGAGGAAGGAAGATAAGTGTTTGGAGTTGAAGGCGAAGAAACAGGAGGAACACAAGAGGGATCTCTTGAATAAGTTTAAATGTCTCATACAAGCTAGAAAGGTGGCAACAGAGAGAACAAGACAGAACATTCGGACTACCGAAAACCAACAGATTCAACCTAAAGTTTTCTCGAAGATCTTGGAGAAGATCAACTATTTCAAAGACCTTGAAAATAGCCCGGACGTCGAAAAACAAGCTGGAGCAGCCGAGCCATACCAGATCCCGAAGAGAGGGGGAACTCCCAAGTCGCCCAAAGCTAATGGGGGTAACCAAAAAGTGTTGACAGCGAAGAAGAAGCAGATAAACGAAGATGAATTGGTGACGTGGGTGCAGGAACATCCAGCGGTTCCGGTGCAAAGGATGGCCACAGAGAAGTCGGAAGATAGGGTCATAGAGAAGCAGAACGTCATTCATATACCGTGGTCGCCTACTTGTGAAGTCGATGCGAAGAATTGATCGGATTTGTTGGCGTTTTGTTGAAATTTTTGTTAAGTTTCAAGATTTTTCGAGTGAAAATTAAAGATGTTGTCATAATTTCGTTTTTACTCGCCTCCCTTTTAAGAAAAAGATCGAACCGAAAAATGAAAAATTTTTTGCCGATAACGAGAGCATTTTTGGAACATAAAAGAATTCGAAATAGTAATAAACGAAATTAATACCATTCTCCAGCTTCATGATGAAAGATCTGTGGGCCTATTATAATATACTCCCTGTCAATAAATTCCGGACATTTTTTTTCAAATTCAACACCCTGTATCTTTTTTCGTGGTGCTGCGATTTTGTTGAAATTTTCACCAGGTGTAGTATTGGGTCTTGTTATATTAACCTGAAATTTACTCTGCAAAAATATCTGTAGTTTATCCCATATATTATACAGAGAGAAACAAAACCTTGTTTTGTTCCCTCCATTTCTAAACACCCTGTGGTGAATTTGAGGCGAAAAATTTTACATCATTAAGTTTTAATTTGAAGTGTAATCCTTTCTTTACAAAATGTTTTTTGATTTGCCTCAGTATTTGCTTTTAAAAAAAGATACATATTTTCAAAGAAAGTGTTGCATTTTTTCAATTTTTATAACAATTTAAAACATTACAATACCTTATCGACTAGCAAACATACACAAACATCTCAAAATTAATAGCGTGTATTTCCACCTTGCTTTCTTATCGCTTCTTCAATATGACGTGGCATACTTTCAATGCATTTCCGAATTGCTTCTGGGGGAATATTTTCCCGTTCTTCAAGAAGGGCTGTTCGTAAATCGGGTAAGGTGTTGGACTGCCGATTTCAAACATGTCTACCTAGCATATCCCATACATGTTCAATTGGATTTAACTCCGGACTTCTGGCTGTTCACACCAATCGTTGAATATTCGCCTGTTCTAAGTATTCTGTTACAACCCAGAGGTTTCAGGATGATCTTAACAGATTTTGCGAGTTCTGTTCTTTGCTTTACCTGTCCCTGAATGTTAGTAAGTGTAAACATATAACTTTCACCAAGAACTTCAACATTGTGAGTGTACCTCTGTCCCTGTTTGGCTTGATTGTGGAGGAGGTGACAGTTGTTAAAGACCTGGAAATATTTCTGGATTCGAAGTTGTCATTTGAACATCATATTGATAATTTTGTTTCTAGAGGCTTCAGAATGCTCGGTTTTGTTCTGAGAATTACACGGAATTTCAAGAATGAAGAAACCATGAAGGTTCTGTACTTTTCACTAGTCCGCAGTATAGTCGAGTATGCAACCCCAATATGGAACCCTTTTCATCACAAATATATCAGCAGAATTGAAAGAATTCAGAAGAAGTTCACAAGAACTCTACATTACAGATTCGGTAACAGGCAGGTAGCATGTCCATATGAGACAAGATTGAAAATGTACAAAATGATTACCCTAGAGCAAAGAAGAACTTTTCTCGATCAAATGTTTTTATTTCGAATAATGAATAATCATTTCGATTTTCCCCTTGTTCGTGAAATTTATTTCAATACTCGTGTTTTTACTGGTCGCCATAGAGATCTTTTCTATATCCCGAAAGCCCGCACATCATTGTATTACAACTCCACTTTTCTGAGAATTACACGATTTTATAACTGGCATATCTCTTTCATTGACATATTCAACTCTTCACAAGCTGTTTTTAGGAGAAGGCTGTGTTTTTATACGTGTAGAAATTGTTAGAAAAAGAGATTTTTGAACTTTTTCTCCCTTATTATTATTATTCTTGTAATATAAGTTCATGATCATTATTGTAGGTATTTGTTTTCTTGTATTTTGTTGAATCCTTGTTATTAGGTCTTCCTGTTGGGATTCCTGTTTATGTTAAATAAATAAATAAATATATCCGTGCGACGTGAGGCCTAGCATTGTTCTGCATTAACAGAAATTGTTGGGGATAGGGAAATATTCCCCCAGAAGCAATTCGTAAATGCATTGAAAGTATGCCACGTCGTATGGTAGAAGTGATGAGAAAGCGAGGTGGAAATATACGCTATTAATGAGGTATCACTCACCCCATCTTCCCTATTCAAAAATTGGGGGTGAGGGTTGTAGTAGCAAGGGTTGAAGCGCTATGCGTCCGTAACCTACATCGTAAGTTGTCCCCCTCGAAACAGAAATCGACCTGTCCGAGCATTTCTATCGAAAAAATTTATTTCGTCTGTAATCTCGTCTGTTTCGTTTTCAAATGGCCACCCTGTATAAAACTCAGTAGGCCATATTGTTGGTTACACCATTTATAACTCAAGATTGGATGAACTTTTTGTTGAGAAAGTTTTTTTGTAGGATTCTTCTACGGTGGGGTTAACATAAAATACATTAAAACAATGAAAAATTTGATGAAATGGAAAAAAAGTCTTGCGAATAACGCCAGTAGATGTCGCTGAGGTTGATAGCGTTTTCGTGTAAGTATTATATTTGATATAAATTCGATGAACTACATTTAATAATAATATTAACCCATCTGAGTCCATGTGTGATCACACACACCTTTCTTTTTTCCGAACACTACGGAAAATTTTATGACGAAACAACTAAAAATGTGGTTCATCATAAAGTACAACATTGAGGCAATTTTTAATAATAATAAGGTACCGCTTAAATAAAGTGAAGTCTATTCATGTAAATAACAATGTACAGGGTGATTCACTTATCTTGGTAACCCCAATTTTCTCGAAAACGTCCGAATATTTTTTCATTCTGTGAATGGCGTTTTAAACAAGTCAATGTCTACTCGAGATGCGCATAGAAATCTGCGGAATAAATAAAGACGTCAGGCGTCGCGGCGCTATCAAAAATTTTTTCTTCAGGGACATACCTTTTTTATCATGTCATTCGAAAGATAATTTCATTCTGAACTTTTTTTTCGAATACAATTTTCATCGATTTTTTACCGTCAGCGATGTGCAGCGTGTTTTATGTCAATTCTGTTCCATTCATTTTTTTTTCTGTATTGTGGTACTATGCCTTCATTCGGAGACATAGATATGATTTTGTGCCTTGAATTCAAGAGGGATAGTTTTCTAAACAATCTGCCTCTTCAAATGAGATTAAATATTTGGATACAGCAAGATGGGGATCCATGCCACAATGCTGCCATTGTGAAGAGATATTGAGATCAAAAATTCTAAAATAAATGGACCCTTATATTTTGACCAAAGTAACTTATAATGATAAAGGGGAAATGATATAACTTATGTATTGATCATAATGGCTAGATGACCTAGATATGATTTTGTTTCGTAAAATGAAGGAGGTTCTGTACCAAACTATTTTTCTTTTATTATATTCATTAAATATTATAACAATAAACATTTTTTTTAATAACAAACGGAACATTTCGAGTCATATGTTCTATATACCGGCCATTATGATCCATACATAAGTTAAATCATTCCTCTTTTTCATTATAAGTTACTTTGGTCAGAATATAAGGGTCTACTTGGGCACGTGCGTTTCTTATCTTTATTTCCAAATGGTCCAAGTTATAAGAATCAGTTTGGTATACCATATTTTTGAAAGTAATCCATGAGCTTTAGGTCGGTGATACCTGATGGGTCCATTGGTTCCTATCCATTTATTTTCGAATTCTTGATCTGAATAACTCTTCACAATGGCAGCGTTGTGACATGGAGCCACATATTTTATTTTATTTGAAGAGGCATATTGACTAAAAAACTAGCCTCCTTGATTTCAAGGCACAAAATCATATCTATGTCTCCAAATAAAAGTATACTACCACAATACACAAAAAAATGAATGGAACAGAATTAACATAAAACACGCTGCAGATCGCTGACGGTTAGAAATTAATAAAAATGGTATTCGAACGAAATGTTCAGAATAGAATTATCTTTCGAATAATATGATAAAAAAGGTATGTCCCTGGAGAAAAAATTTTTGAGAGCGCCGCGACGCCTGGCGTTTTAATTTATTCCGCAGATTTTTATGAGTATCTCAAGTCGACATTGACTTGTTCAAAACGCCATTCACAGAATGAAAAAATATTCGGACGTCCTCGAGAAAATTGGAGTAACCAAGATAAGTGAATACCTACCTATTTCAATGTAATTAAATTTTTTGTATATTTTGTACTTTAATTTTGTCTTATTTACCTCCTACTTGAAAAAGTACCAGTTTTGTTGATACAACTTCATGAATCTCTGAGGCGAAACAAAGTTCGCCGGGCCAGCTAATACAATAATAATAATAATTTATGTTCCCAAAAAGCATACAGCCTATGGCATGGAAAGTATTTTAAATCAGATAAAATACAAAGGTAGAGAAAATCAGAATACACAAGCCTTCAGAATGAAAAATATTTTTTTCAAATACACCCTTTATAAAAACCTGAATTTGTGCATCCTATGCGTTCACATTGATCATAGTGCATCTTTGTCAATTACCTATTTAGTTAACTGTACAAGATATCAGCTCTCGGACATACGTTGCAGGTACTCAAATGAGATTTATTAATTTTTTCTCAAATATCCTAATGACCACAACAGTACATGAAGTTCTTGTTCTATATTCGATGTATCTCGGTATTTTCAACAAACAGAAGTGTGCGACATTATAACGGATACGTGTTCTCATGGCCTAACTGTTTATGCGTCCACATAGGTTGACACAGTGAAAATGTTTAACACATATCTTCATTAGTTGAACCTGTTCAATTACACAGTTTGGGCGTCGGAAAAATACAAATATTTATGGATGTGCTAGCGTCCTTAATTTTTCGGCTCCTAATTTTGAATGCCCCTGATATGTGCTTGAACATCTAATTTAGCTCATAAACTGAATAACTTCTTTATTACAGAAATAAAAGAGAGGACAATTCTCTCTTGAAAATCTGTATATTGTACTGAACTCAGTTTCAAAATAAAAAAATCAGAAGAGATTTCAAGGCCTTGATCGATTAATACACACTATACAGGTTTATTCACGGATATGGCTTCAAGTAAGAAGACGACTTCTCGTATATTTTTTGAAGGTTCTGGGATTTCCGGTTTTTCCGTGACATCAAATTTCGTTTTTCAAATGGGAAGACCCATTTTGTATTGCATAAATAGATGGTCCATTGAATTCTGAGTCTTTTTTATTCCAAAAGTTTTAATTTTCCTAAAAAAATTCTCTTTAAATGAGGAAATACGAAAAAAGAATCTCAAAATTGAACTCTGTTGAAATACAGACAACTTCGAGGTTTTTTCATTAAAAATTCTCATTTTTGAGAATCTCCCAGAAGAAAGGATGATGCTTCTTTTCCGATAGCGTGATTTTCAGAATATGATCCAGAAGGTCACGAATGCTTGGCCAAAGTTAGAAGTGACGAAACATCAAAAAATCGTTTTTTTCAAATTGGAACCCCATTTTTTCGAAGCATTTTCGAAGTCTTCGTCAAAAATTATAGGAGCATACGTCCAAGTTTTATCCCAAAATGAATATTTTTTCGAGATTTTCAGGAAATTCGAGTTTGTCTCCAATTTTCAATCTCATTCCGAATGTGTTTTTTCACTGGAAAATAATTGGCGGTCAAGTGAAATTTTTGGAAATCTCTGTTATCGAGAAAATATTTTCTTATAGTTCAGACAAGTTCAGTTTTTCAATTATCATCTGGAAACATCCTATATCCATAACATATGTATATTTTTTTTTTTTGAATTGATTGAAATTTAAATTTTCTTAAAATGGTTGTTCGTCTTACTTGTGGTAAATTCGTCTAATACTCATTTGTGTGTAGATCTATCTTATATCCATTATTGTTTATTTATATTTTACTCTCTGCCTGACAAACCGTGTAAAGCTTTGACGGTAAAAATTATTTGTCTGCTTTTTACTATGTAGAAACTTTTGATGACAAATAAATATGTATGTATATATGAAAAACTAAAACAGATTAAGATTTTTTTCAAATAAAAGTTGTTCATATTGACATAAACTATTTTTCTTGAGATTAACAGTGTAGTGAAAAACAATACTTTTTTTAAGGGAACTTATGAAACTTATACAGGGTGTTTTTTTTCAGACTACGAGCCACCCCGTATATTTCTTATCCTTTCCGAAACACGTCCAATGATTTTGCAACCCTCTAAGAGATTCAACCCCTCAATATTGAATGGGAAAAACGCGTTGAGTGTGATACTTCATTTTAAAAATTTTGGAAGTCTCTTTACAACGCTGTATGAAATGAAAAACGTAATTTTGATGAAACATTTTCGCCAATAATCAGTTTATTACCTCAAATTTTTGTGACTCAGCTTGAGAATTCGACAACGGATCGTAAATGAGTATCGTCGAATAACTCGAATTATGCCGAACCATATTAGAGACGGTTTTCAGTCAAGATTATTTCATGTCAAAGGAGTCAAAAGAGGAAAATTTGAACATTTGATTTGAAAACGTGGCTCGCCTGAGATCAAATGCCCTGTATAATAGTTATACATTTCTGAAAACATAAATTCAAGAGCTTTATACTTATGACTGATGTACCACTTTACACAGAAAGACTTTTGACGAAGTGATTATGTTTCAAAAATGTTCTCGGTGTGGCCTCCGTAAAGGCAAAGAACTTTTTGTTTTTCCATTTGTTCTTTTTTTTAAAATCAAATCTTCTGTGTTAGCTACAATTTCGATAAATTTTCGGATTTTGAATTAAACAACAAAAAAAAAAAGTTCGTCACCAAACATGAAGCAATTTCTGGAAAGGAACCTGTAAACGATCGGCTACAGTTTACCTAATTCCTGACAGATGGCGCGCCAAGCAAAAGATTCTATTCATACAAATTTCGATTTTAAACCTTAGTTAGAAATTACTTTTCTCTATTTCAGTATCGTAATGAGTTCATTACAGTACTAAAAGTAGTGCTGTAATGAAACTCATTATAGCATTGTTTTCAGTTATATTTTTCGTTTCATGATTGTCAGTACTGACCTCCGATCGAATCAAGTTTCGAATCAAATCAATTCAAATTCCGTGATCTGTCAAATTTCGTATGTCACACCAACTGCCAAGATACAATACAAAAGTCACTAATCTGAATTTTTATTAGAATTTCAAAAATATTTACTGGAATAGAAAAAATATCGTTTAATACTCGTTGCGGAAGGCAATTCCAACACTCATGCTTTCGAAAATTCGCATTCGTGTTGGAATAGGAGCTCATTCTGCAACTTTTTTAAAATATAGGTACTATTCTCTATTTCAGTATCGTAATGAGTTTATTAAAGTACTAAAAGTAATGCTGTAATGAAACTCATTACATTGTTTTTAGTTATATTTTTCGTTTTGTGGTTGTCAGTTGTCAGTTCAACGCAGAATCTCACAATCTAGGTATAGAAATGTGAAAGATCATTTGAAAGGAAATTCAATTTTCTTTCAATATTTTTTTAAATATACAGGGCATCCCTTTTGAAAAAATGCACTTTCAACAGTTTTTGTATGCCTCGATAAACCATCGAATTTTGAATGACCCTATAAAAAAAGAAGCGTATTTCGTAACACCTGCATGATGCATAGAATCTTAGCATTCTGCATACGAAATTTCAGCTTCCTAAGATTGATAGCATTGAAGTTATGGATATTTAACCAAAACTATATTTTTACTCAGAAAGATAAGTATGAGAAAATGATACCAAAATAATCATGTTACTACAATAATAATAATAATAATAATAATATGTATTTTTCAACATTATGCAAACAAAATACAATATTTTCGGTCAAGTACAAGAAACAATGAATAGAAAAGTGCAATTATATACAGGCTGTGCCATTTTAAATAACATAAGCGGCAACACCGTAGCACTGAAAATATTTCAGATCGATAGAGCATCTGTTCTTGTCCAAAAGAAACCAAATTTTCAATAAATTTTTGCTTTCCGTTCTCCGTAAACGTCTAACGTACCATCGACCGTGGATCACCCTGTAGATTGAATTTTCTTTGAATTTTATGTTCACAAAAATGTACAACTTTCGATTTCGATATTCTGCTCTATTTAAAGATAGTGACAAATTCAAAAGCATAACTACTAAACACTTTGGTTTTTGACACTTGACAGCTTGAAAAGTTCGTAATAGTATATTCTAAAACAAATTGCAGAATGGGCTCCTATTCCAACACGAATGCGAAGTTCGAAAACGAGCGACGAAGGAGCGAGTTTTCGATAGCATGAGTGTTGGAATTGCCTTCTGCAACGAGTATTAGACGGTATTTTTTCTATTTCAGTCAATTTTAGTGAAATACTCACGCAATTCAAATGAAAATTCAGATTAGTGACTTTTGTTTTGTATCTTGGCAGTTGGTGTGACATACGAAATTTGACAGATCACTGAATTTGAATTGATTTGATTCGAAACTTGATTCGATCGGAGGTCAGTTCTGACAACCATAAAACGAAAAATATAACTGAAAACAATCCTGTAATGAGTTTCATTACAGCACTACTTTCAGTACTGTAATTAATGAACTCATTACGATACTGAAATAGAGAAATAATAATAAACATCCAAAATAAATGAATTATGTGCGTTAATATGGGTCACTACTCTGCATATCATTGGACTCTCTTGGAATACCTTCAAGATCCACTAACGGTCAGAGTATTTAGAAGCTAACAAATAAGAATTCGAATACGAAATACGTAACAATTAAATATTCCGTTAAAATATGTTTGACTATGAAATCTCCGCTGTTCGTACTATTATTTCAGAATGAGTTTCTTGAATCTGGCCATCCAGCAGTTTTTCTCATGCTGAATTGATTATGTAGATCATCCTCGAATCATCTTAGATGGCTAACGGTCAAACTTGACTGTTAATAATTTGCAGTTATTCGATTATCATTCTGTATGAATACTTGCTGGCGAAGAACTGTTGAAAAAACGTGGATGCTTACAATATCGAAAATATAGTGCAAGTGTCTTTCCTCTTGAATCATACCGTAGGATGATGACAGAAATCCCATATCATTCGCAGAAAACTTTCACCATCAGAAATTTAAAGGTTTGGTCGGGAATTCTTGAGATCGGAAATGACGATATTGATGCTTACTGCTGTCTCATTCCTTTCTTCTAGGTGGAAATATGTCTTTTTCGTTAGTTTATAGTTTTTCTATATGTATTTCATTATCGTAATTAGTTCATTACAGTACTAAAAGTAGTGCTTTTATGAACTCATTACAGCATTGTTTTCAGTTATATTTTTCGATTTGTGGTTGTCAGTATTGAACTCCGATCTTTTCAATTTTCAAATCAATTCAAATTCCGTAATCTGTCAAATTTCGTGAGTCACGCCAACTGCCAAGCCAAGATACAATACAAAAGTCACTAGGACTAGGAAAAACGACAAACAGATACCATGAATAAATGTCATCATGCTGGGCCTGCATGCGTTTGGGGTATACAGGGTGCTGTTGATCTTATGAGTGAAGTTTCATGGTTCAATAATTCTTGAACTAATCGATCGAATGATTTCAAATTTTGTCACCCTTTACTATGGCCTTCCTTCAATATTTCTGGAACCGAGTGAATCAGATCCGGACTTGGAAAATTTTAAACTTTTCCTATTTTCGTGAATATTGGATCACCCTGTACGTGGATCCTAGGTTTTTTTTGTTTTCTTAACCACAAAGAAATAATTCATAATAAAAATTCAGAATCTCTGCTTGGTACCGTCATACAGGGTGGTCTATACACATTCCCTTCAATAAATCTGGAACTTATTGATAGAATTATTTCAAATTTTATAGTTTTGTCGCCTTTACGACTGCCTTCCTCAAAATTTTTCTCAAATTGGAAAAATAGAACCGGACTAGCAAAATTCAAGATCTATAATATCGGATCTGCCTGTGCGTAATGTAACAATTAACTTTAGGATTTTTATGACGAAAAAAAAAATACTAGTGTTTGAGTTGAGAGTTCAGATTAATATATCAACTCATGAAAAAGGGTTCATAAAATGAAACGAATTTATTTGTTTTCTCAATCTGAGGAAAATTTGAAGGAGGACACAGTCTTGCAGGGTGATAAAATTGCAAAATTCGAAACAATTCTACCGATGAGTTCAAGATTTTTTGAACTATAAAGTTTTACTCATAAGGGAATGTTCATTGATCACCCTGTATGTCGGTACCAAGCAGAGATTCTGAATTATTCCTTTGTGCTTACAAAAACGAAAAAAAAACATAGGGTCCACGTACAGGGTTATCCATCAATATTCTCGAAAATAGGAAAATTTTAAAATTTTTCAAGTTCGGATCTGATTTATTCGGTTCAAGAAATATTTAAGGAAGGCGATAGTAAAGGGTGACAAAACTTCATAAGTTCAAGAGTTATTGAATTGTGAAATTTCACTCATATAAGATGAACATCACCCTGTATACCCCAAACGCAGGCACGCAGGCGATTAAAACCTCTTGATATGAGTCCAGCCTGATGGTATTAATTCATGGTATCCGTTTGTTGCATTCCTCCCGGGACACCCTGTATATTATCTGAATTTCTATTTGAATTTCGAGAGTATTTCACAAAACTTGACTGAAAAAGAGGAAATATCGTCTAATACTCGTTGCAGAAGGCAATTCCAACACTCATGCTTTCGAAAACTTGCTCCTTCGTCGCTCATTTTCGAATTTCTCATTCGTTTTGGAATAGGAGCCCATTCTATAAGTTGTTTTAGAATATACTAAGACGATTTTAGATCAGAGGGATTCTCAAATATTCAAAAGTATACAAGACGATTCACGAATAATGTTCGTTAGAATATCTCAAAGAAAAAGTCGATCTCTATTAGGATAGATGAATTCTTGAAAAAATTTCAGATTAGTTCGACTTCCGGTTTCACCGGAAATTATATCTACTTTCGTTTTTTAAACGTAATACCGAGTTTTTTCATCCGTAGTCAGATTACACATTGAATTCTACATTGTTTTCATGTGTCATTTACATACATTTTTATATATATTTAATATTCGTGCGAATTCTGAAAATTCCTTAAATGTTCTAGAATAGGGTTCAGTGGCGGCTCGGCCATAAGAGCCAAAAAAAGTAACATAAAATCAAATTTTCAGTTTTGAATAACCAATAAATTACCATTCTGATGTTACTAATATTATTTTGTACTTGGTATTTATTTCTGCATTCCCAATCCCCAACTTTTTTCATCTATGAATTGAATAATGTGCTTAACCCCTTCCTATCCTGCCGTCTAGTCTACGTCGATCGCACTTGCTATCGAGTAGGTGGGGCTTACGACAAATTGCTAGGCAATTTCTCAGAGCGGGCGTAGGGGGGCACAACTTCGCTGTGCACCTGTGTAATGTTGTGTGTCTAGGTTGCATTATGGGAGCAACAAATAATCACTTAGAATAACCTAGAACGGAAAAGGTATCCCAAATTACTTTATTTTCACTATTTTTGGTACTTCTGGACTAGATAGGTAAAAATGTTGAAAGGAGTCCTGAACTCGATTTTCGTGAAAACACCATTATTTTAAACCGTTTACGGACATGTTTTTCTCTTTATATAACTAAATTTTGATGTTTTATCGATTTCGAAAATGTGCCAAAGCTCTTTCATCAACCAAAATATCTAAAAACTATTGAAACTTTCTTAAGCCCCTTTTTCACAGGAAATAAGACATTCTTCTTAGAATGCTACGTTCCGCTTACGAGACGCAACTCATAGTTGATATATTTCACCTCCCACCTCAAAAAATTAAAATAATAAGGATGCATACCTCGGTGCTTATTGAACCACTGTTAACTTAACAAATTATTATTATATATGTGTATATTATACTGTAAGTTTTATATAAGTTAGTTTGTAGCCCTTTGTTTTGTTTGAGTGAAAACTAAATTTTTTTTGTTATTTATTGTGGATACTGTTTCTGGGTTCCACACCTGTTTGTATCCCAAATTCTTTAAATAAATAAATAAATAAATTATATTCTCTTGTACTGAGGGTGAAAAAAATTTTTTTATCTTTAATTCGGACGCATTTTTCATAATCTCATTTGAGATAAAGAAAATTGAATTTAGTGTCTTATTCCCCAATTAAAAGTGCTTGTGAATAGTGTCTATTGTTTTTGGATATTTTCGAAAAGTTATGGCACATCTTCGAGATCGTTAAATTTTATAAATTTTGTCATATCTTCAAAACAAATGAAGATATCGTGAAACGGTTTCCACTACAGCGATTTTCACGAAAATCGAGTCCAGGACTCCCTTCAACGTTTTTACCTTCTATACTAGTATAGAAATACCAGAAACAGTCAAAATCAAGCAATTTGGGATACCCTGTGATATTTTCTGCCATTTCTTCTCTTCTCCAAATACTTGGGACAATTCCATTGACGACAGCTGAAGCAGACAGAAGTTTTTCGAGAATTAAAACCCTTTTAAGAAATTGGATGAATGAAAATGACTTACGATGCTATCTAATAAAAAAAAATTTAGTGAAAATTCACCAAATTTTAACGATGAGGTTAGATTATCGATCAGTTTGCTGTAAAGAAAGAAGAATAGATTCCAAAAGAAGCGAGTTTTCCAAAGCACGAGTGTTTGAATTGCTTTCTGCAACGAGTATTAGACGATATTTTCTCTATTTCAGTCCAGTTTTGTGAAATACTTTCGAAATTTAAATTCAAATTCATATTATACATTTCTATTGTATCTTGCCAATTGATGTGACATTTTTATTGTATTTTGGCAGTTGGTGTGACTCACGATATTCAACAGATTACAGAATTTGAATTAATTTGATTTGAAAATTGATAAGATCGGTACTGACAACCACTAACATTCCAATTAGCATCTTATCTTTCTATTAATGAAATAAAGAGAAAACATTACAAAATGAAAACAAACAAAAAACAAAAGCTACATCCCATTCAGATCGCTTCACGACGCCCCTAGGATTATACCACGGCTCCCCAAGGCGTCGCGACGCACAGTTTGAGAAGCACTGATCTAGGCAATGAAAAAGAACCTACATTATAAAAAAAGTTGCAGAATGCGAAAGCATGAGTGTTCAAATTGCCTTCTGCAATGAGTATTAGACGATATTTTCTTTATTTCAGTCAAGCGAGATTCAATGAAAAATTCATATTATACATCCTAGTAATTTTTGTATTGTATCTTGAAAGTTGGCATGACTGACGCAAATTCGCAGATTACGGAATTTAAGTTTGAATCAAACGTTTCGAATTCTGAAATAATTTATCAATACGCTTTTAATTCGTGAATTATGTAACGAATTCGATTAAACACAACCAGATTCAAAAGAAATTGCAAATAATATTCAGTATGTTGAGAATCGATAGGATCGGAAGTCAGTGTTAGGTTGGCAACCACTTTTGGTTCTGTAGATGAAAAATCTATCCATCATTTCAAGAGTTATAGGGGTGAGAACTCGAAAACAAATTTTTTTACAACTGCCATTAAAAGTGACACTTTTAATGACAGCAAACTATGTTAAAATTGATTGTTTACGTGGAAAAGTGTTGAAAATATTTTTTATATTAGTGTTAAAAATATTTTCAGCACTCCATTTTCTTATGATGAAATCAGATGAGAAAAATTCAGTAATTACAAATTTTTATTATCAATATTTAACAATCATTACTTATAAACATTAATATTAATCGTAAAACTAGAATTAAAACAAACATTAATGCCCTGTGACGTTGGGAGGTTCGCAACACATTATTAAAATCCTCAGCACCATCAGTACTTGTAGAAACCGGAAGTACAATATTGGATGATGATGATTCAAAATCTGTTGAGGTTGAGAGAATTTTTTCAGCAATGACATTTCTATATGCAGTGGAATGATCAACATAGTCCTCGGCTACCGTCGTAGACTTCCATCCTTTATATCCGTAATATTTGCTCCTGATTCTGCTAGCAATGAAGCGAAGGATCTTCGAAAACAGTGTCCTGCATATTGCTTTGGTTTTGGCAGTTTGAGGGATTCGGCAACAATAGATGGAATTTTCACAAATTTATTAATACCAACTGGATTGGCAGTGCATTTATTATTCATATATTTCAGGAAAAAACGACGATGTTCGATGACAGAAGGGCGCAGTGCAAAGTACTTATGAAAATAGTCTACATACATCCCAATAATACTGAAGGAACGACTGACTTTCGTTTTTGTATTTGGAAGTTGTATAACCAATGATTTATTTGTTATTTCGATGTCTTCCACTGATAAATTACACAATTCTTCACCCTGGCCAGCTCCAAATAATCTGAAAATAGTTGCAACCTTAACCATCAAGTATTTCTCATCTAGTGCCTCCTTTATAAACGTTTCAACTTGTTCACGAGTGAGAATTTTCGATTTTTTCGGATGATATCCTTCACTTTTCCGTTTTAAATATGCTATTAACTTAAAATATTTACTAACATCCACACCATTTTTAACAAGGGTGCTTGATTTCATCATTGAAAATTTGCTCCACAAAGTTGATGAACTCCATATTCTGGGAAATATGCCAGGAAAACAGTTTCACTGAAGTTTAGTTCTACATTCAATTTACACCAATCCAGGAAATTGTTATATGCAACATCGTATTGCTGAACAGATTTTTTAGGTAGTAGTTTCAGATTTGCTCATCTTGCAGACTGTCCAATATCCAGAGGAACCAAATCGTCACTTTTATTAAAAATTGGATTCTCGGATTTTATATTAAGCAGTTGAAAACCCAAGACGAATATTTTACAGGAACGAAATTCAAATGACAGCGTCTTTTCTCATTTGTTAGTAATCATGACGTTGGCAACGTTTGCCATTCACAACAACCTTTTTATTATTTAAATATTAAAATGCATTTTGAAGTTTATTATTATTGCAAATTTGCCCAGTTCATTATCAGAATAGGACATTTGTGTTAAAAGTAATTTTATTTTGTTCGTGAAATTGTTCAATTCACTCCGCCCATTTCACAAACTTTTTCACTGACAAAATAAAACGTCACTTTTAACACTCATTTTATAAATAACTATATTCAACAATGGTATTTATTCTAAAACAACTTGCAGAATGGTCTCCTATTCCAACACGAATGCGAAATTCGAAAACGAGCGACGAAGGAGCGAATTTTCGAAAAAATGAGTGTTGGAATTGCCTTCTGCAACGAGTATTAGACGATATTTTCTCTATTTCAGTCAAGTGTTATGAAATACTTTCGAAATTCAAATCAAAATTCAGATTAGTGACTTTTGTATTGTATCTTGACAGTAGGTGTAACTTACAAAATTTGACAGATTACGGAATTTAAATTGATTTGATTTGAAAATTGAGAGGATCTGGGGTCAGTACTGACAACCACAAAACGAAAAATATAACTCAAAACAATGCTGTAATGAGTTTCATTATAGAACTACTTTTAGTACTGTAATCAACTCATTACGATACTGAAATAGAGAAACTATTTTTATTTTCAGACAAGGAATCATCTCCGCTAATCTTTCTGTGTTGTTTTCAACACTCTGTGTATCGCGGATTGTCGATCATCCAAAATAATAATTAGGGTATTGAACATCTAAGAACCAGCAAAAAAACCCCAATTTTTTCAACTCTAATCGCTCGTCCGTTCACCACAGATTCGTCATGTCGAAGATCCCGATGATTAAAACCGCTTATCAAGAATGTCCAACATCTCAAGAACCGAGCCACAGGTCTGTAAGAGGTAAGTGGGTCAACGTATATAAGCCCAAGTTCAAGGTATCTAGAAACCACTCGAAGAAGTGCTGCAAGTGAAGAAGCATCTACATTCTACGTAGTGACTTATTACCTGCTTACTTGTGTCCGTTATAGTGGTAAAAATACTTTGCAAGGTGAGTGGATACGTTTTTGTGCCTAGTTTCGGGAAGGCCGAATTGAAAATTCCACGGAGAAAGTAGGAAAGTCCAATGACTTAACGCCAAAAGTGTTTTTTTCGTTGAATCCGAAGAAAGAATTTCGAAAGAATTCCAAAAATCAGGCCTGAAGCAAAATTTTCGATATATTGTGCGAAAACAATTTGAATTGACCAGAACAAATGTGTGTGAAGGTTTTAGATTTTCGAGATTTTTTTTGTTGTTCTGAATTTTGCTAGGTTTGTGCTGTGTTGTCTGTTGAAATTTTTTCTTAATTCCATGTGGTTGTTGAGATATTTCAAAAACTGAAAAAACGTACCAAATAGGATTACGAAGACTGAACAAAATCGTGCTACGCATGTACTGACTTGTTCTGTTCGAATTTTTCTGAAAGTCTATCTAGTTTCCCGAAAAATCGAAATTGAAAAAAATAGATATCCCAGCTGTTTTGTGCCGTGAATATACAGGGTTATTAACGAATATGGCTCTATATAATATTTGTAGGAAAGACACAAGATTCAGGATTGAAATTCTAAAGGTGAGCTTCAAGAAAGAAGACGACGATATTTTTTTAAGGTTCTTGGACTTCCGGTTTTTCCGGAAGTGACATCAACTTTCGTTTTTCAAATGGGAAGACCCATTTTTTATTGTATAAATAGATTCTCTATTAAATTCTGAGTCTTTTTGATTCCAAAAGTTTGAAATTTCCCTAGAAAATTCTCTTTAAATGAGGAAATACGAAAAAACAATCTCAAAATTGAACTCTGGTGAAATACAGACAACTTTGAGATTTTTTCATTGGAAATTCTCATTTTTGAGAATCTCCGAGAAGAAAGGATAATGCTTCTTTTCCGATAGCGTGATTTTCAGAATATGATACAAGATGTCACAAATTCTTTGTCAAAGTTAGAAGTGACGAAACATCAAAAAATCGTTTCAAATAAATAATTTTTGAGAAATTCAGGAAAAACGATTGTGTCTTCAATTTTCAATCTCATTCCGAATGAGTTTTTTTTATTGGAAAATAATTAGAGGTCAAGTGAAATTTTTGGAAATCTCTGTTACCGAGAAAATATTTTCTTATAGTTCAGACGAGTTCAGTTTTTCTTTATTTTTCACAGCATAGGATAATTACCGCAAATTCTTAATTCTGGAGAATTTCTTTTTTGTCATGGTGGGGAAATTTGAATTTTCAGTAATGAAATTGTTACATGTTTTGTTAATTATTCTTTCAAAAACATCAAAAATTATTACAAATTATTTTTATCTGCATTCCTGAGAATTTTTTACGTTGACTTCACTTATACTCAAATTGAGAACTTTAAACCAATTTTTCCTCTGGCATTACAGATGATAATTCAAGAACTTAACTCTTCTGAACCATAGTCAATATTTTCTCGATAACAGAGATTTCCAAAAATTTCACTTGACCTCTAATTATTTTCCAGTGAAAACACATTCGGAATGAGATTGAAATTTGAAGACAAAATCGTTTTTCCTGAATACCTCAAAAAATATTCATTTTGGGATAAAAGTCTTGGACGTATGCTCCTATTATTTTTTGACGAAAATTTTGAAAATTCTTCGAAAAAATGCGGTTACAATTCGACAAAAAAACGATTTTTTGATGTTTCGTCACTTCTAACTTTGACAAAGAATTTGTGACCCCCTGTATCATATTCTGAAAATCACGCTTTCGGGAAAGAATCTTCAGTCTTTCTTCTCGGAGATTCTCAAAAATGAGAATATTTAATGAAAAAACCTCGAAGTTGTCTGTAATTCAATTCTGAGATTTTTTCTTGTATTTCCTCATTTAAAGGGAATTTTCTGGGGAAAATTCAAACTTTTGGAATCAAAGAGACTCAGAATACAATGGAGAATCTATTTATGCAATAAAAAATGGGCCTTCCCTCTTAAAAAACGAAAGTTGATGTCACTTCCGGAAAAACCGGAAATCCTAGAACCTTCAAAAAATATAAGCGAAGTCGTCTTCTTACTTGAAGCTCACCTTTAGAATTTCAATCCTGAATCTTGTATCTTTTCTAAAAGTATTCTATAGAGCCATATTCGTGAATAACCCTGTATGAATTGTTTAACTTTTCATTGTTACAAATGATTTCTAAACCTATGTTTTTGTCGAAATCGTAACAATGAATATTTTTACTTATGAATACGCATTATATGAATTTTTATGTAGGATAGTTAGACATTCACTATAGGCACCTTATCTTTCGATTGGTATATTCACAGAATACTTATTTTTATATCTTTTATGAAAATACAAAACAAAATATTCTGAAATACATATGACACTTTCTGAATTACATTTGATGGTTTCCGAAATACAATTGACTATTCTGAAATTCATTTACCGTTTTCGGATGTACATTTGAGTATTCTGAAATACATTTGACGCCTTCGGAAATGCACTTGACGCTCTCTGAAATACATTTGGAAAAGGTGTAGTAGTTTCAAAATAGAAGTTCTCTCTCTTCATTCACATGCTGAAAGGAACTGTTTACATCCTCTTTCACTCATTGAGATTCAGCAGTGGCCCTTAATATGGGATCCCATGCAAGTTTCTCCGAGTGATGGAAGATATTTTTTTTTTTTCTTGAAATAACTGATTTGTTAGGGTTGAGGTGATTGGAGCCGGCTGATTTTTTCTGCTTGTTAACCGAATCAAAGTGCTTGAATGATTATTAACTACTATGTTCCTGATTACGTCGAAATTATTATAATTCACAGTATATATAATCTGCATCTTCTTGCAATTCATATAACTGTTTTTCTAATTGTTTCGCTCGTTAAAATCGTCGATTTATGTATATCGGAGGTAATCAAACAAGATGGATTTTATGGTATATACAGGATCGTATATGGCATGAAATTAATAATTCCTAATCAATAGTAATTATTTTTTAACAATGAGAAGAAACATTTCTCACACTGTAAGTCGGCGAGATCTATATTTGTTAGTGTATCTACTATTTAATCCTTTTTAATGTTAAATCTTACTTAAGTACTGTTTAATCTAACCTCAGATCAACCATGTTTTATTTCTTTAAAAATGAGCTCGAAGAATTTTATTCCTATTCTCAAGTAAAATCATTCATAGTACAACTTTCCTGGAAACAAAACTGCTCCATCCACTATGGCGCTAATGCTGATCTTTTCAATGTAGTTTGGGCTTAGTCGCAACGGACATTCTTTTTCAATTTCAATTTCTCAGAGCCCAATAATCATTTCTAGGAAAGAGTCAATAGCCGCAGGCAATGTCAGTTGGAGCTTTTAATTTCAGGGTACCGACACTTTTAGGGACTTCGTTATTGCAGGATATTGCTAAGTTTTACACCTTATATTTCGTGTTGAACGTAATGACGTTAAGTAGTTTGACGTTTAAAGGTTGCCGAATTGATCATTTTTATCATTGCCATTATCTGTGCTCCTCTTAAAAACTAAATCAATTCCCCAAACAAAATGAAATTATCTTCAGGCTATAGCATTCTTGACCTGCGTTGAATTACCGGAAATGCCAGAATTTAAGGATGTTGCATCGAAAAAATCTCATTCGTTTTCATTATTTATCACTCGATTTCTAATCCTTTAATTGTGGAGTTCACTATAGCTTGAAGAAATGAAACCTTCGTAGTTTCCAAAGTTATCTTTGGGTGGAACACTTTTGAATATTTGTCTGAATGTCAAAAAATAAATTATACCAAAAATTGTGGTTAAAAAACTCAAAATCTCTTCGAATTGAAGTCCAAAATGAACGTGTTATGAAAATTTTGAGATATCAGAAAAATGGTGTTAATGGTATTTTTTCGGATGGTGCTGAATTGGAATTCCTGTTAAATGGTATCTGAATTTATTTTGAGAATGTGTGGCGTTGCCGAAATATGCAAAACACATATATGAAATATAGGAAATTGTTAATGAATTTCAATGAATAATTTTTGATCCATGAACTCATTAAGATACTGAAATAGAGAAAATTCATTTCCACACATACCCTGTGAAATTTTCAGTTTCAGATTAGAATCACTTAATTTTCCAAAGCATATTTAAATGAATATTATTACAGAAAGGATGCCTTATTTTGAATGAAGAATCTTCTAATTTATTACAAGTTGTAATATTTTATAATGTGAAAAATCGAAATTATGTAGGTTATATCCGATCCGTAACATTTGAGTTGCCTGATTTAAGTTAGTGTTGAGAGAAAATGACTTCTCTAAACCCTTCAGCGTTCACCATATTGATGTTTCAACAGAAATAAGCAATTGAATCTTTCCTTGAATCTCTCCCGAAGCATTGAGAAAAAATAATGACTTAGATGTTTTCTAAACTTTTCTAAATTTTGGATTTCAATGAAATGACTGATGAATATTGTGCCTCACAAGTACTGAAAGTTTGTCTAGTTTCCTGGAGAATTCAAAGTACTTTCGCTTTTTTCTCCTTACAAATGAATAGAAAAATTAGTGCTACATTTGTTGTGTCTTGTGCCGTGAATTTCTTCTCGAAGATTCTTCAGGCAATGGAAAATAATTAGCGGTCAAGTGAAATTTTTGGAAATCTATTTTATCGAGAAAATATTTTCTATAGTTCAGACGAATCAAGTTCTTGAAGAGCAACAATTGGTTTAAAGCTCTCAATGTGAGTATAAGTGAAGTCAACGTGAAAAATTCTCGGGAATGCAGAAGAAATAATTTTTTAATTTTGAAAGAATAATTAACAGAACATGTAACAATTTAATTACTGAAAATACAAATTTCCTTACCATGACAAAAAAAAAATTCTTCAGAATTTGGAATTTGCGGAAATTATCCTAAGCTTTAAAAAATAAAGAAAAACTGAACTCGTCTGAAATATAAGAAAATATTTTCTCGATAACAGAGATTTCCAAAAATTTCACTTGACCGCTAATTATTTTCCATTAAACAAACACATTCGGAATACTACATTGAAATTTGAAGACAAAATCGTTTTTTTTGAATATCTCGAAAAATTTTCATTTTGGGATAAAAGTCTTAGACGTATGCTCCTATTATTTTTTGACGAAGATTACGAAAATGCTTCGGAAAATGGGGTTCCAATTTGAAAAAAACGATTTTTTGATGTTTCGTCACTTCTAACTTTGACAAAGATTTTGTGACCTCCTGTATCATATTCTGAAAATCACGCTATCGGAAAAGAAGCATCAGCCTTTCTTCTCGGAGATTCCCAAAAATTTGAATTTTCAATGAAAAAACCTCGAAGTTGTTTGTATGTATTTCAACGGAGTTCAATTTTGAGATTTTTTATTCGTATTTTCTCATTTGAAGACAATTTTCTCGATAAAATTCAAAATTTTGGAATCAAAAAGACTGAGAATTCAATGCCGATTCTATTTATGCAATAAAAAATGGGTCTTCCCATTTGAAAAACGAAAGTTGATGTCACTTCCGGAAAAACCTAGAACCTTCAAAAAATATACGAGAAGTCGTTTTCTTACTTGAAGCTCACCTTTAGAATTTCAATCCTGAATCTTGCGTCTTTCCTAAAAATATTCTATAGAGCCATATTCGTGAATAACCCTGTATATTAGGCATTAATGACTACGATAATAAAATCTATCATTACAAAAATAAACACATTGTCAGTCGAAACTCCAAATTATTAAGTGAACCTAAAACTAAGCTTTTCGAATTTCATTCGACACTTTCTGAAATACATTTGATGCATTCTGAAATACATAAATATGATACTTTCTGAAATTCATTTACCGTTTTTTGGATTACAATTTACCATTCTGAAAATCATTTGATGCAGAATGAGCTCCTATTCCAACACCAATACGAAATTCGAAAGCATGAGTGTTGGAATTGTCTTCTCCAATGAGTATTAGACGATATTTTCTCTATTTCAGTCAAGTTTTGTGAAATACTCTCGAAATTCAAATAAAAATTCATCCTGGTGACTTTTGTATTATATCTTGGCACTTGGCTGGTTACGGAATTTGAATTGATTTGATTTGAAAATTGAGAGGATCTGAGGTCAGTACTGACAACCACAAAACGAAAAATATAACTGAAAACAATTCTGTAATGAGTTTCATTACAGCACTACTCTTAGTACTGTAATGAACTCATTACGATTCAGAAATAGAGATATTCATTCAACGTTTTCTGATTCACAATTGATACTTCTGAAATACATTTGACGCTTTCTGAAATCCAGTTGGAAAAGGTGTAAATCATCTACATCCTAACAGGATGTCAAGGGATGAAATTTAAAAAAATTGTTTTCGACTTTTATAGGTCGTGTGCTAAATTTTATAGTAGTACCTTACCTAAGACGTTATTTTTTCATATCCACATACATCTTTGACTACCTGTCGCTCCAAATT
Source organism: Hippodamia convergens (assembly GCA_038502775.1). Taxonomy (NCBI): domain Eukaryota; kingdom Metazoa; phylum Arthropoda; class Insecta; order Coleoptera; family Coccinellidae; genus Hippodamia; species Hippodamia convergens. The sequence goes on along the minus strand of JAVSIQ010000855.1, from coordinate 397,662 downwards.
TTTCTTATCACATCCTCTAGAATAATCATCATTTTCTGAATTTCCCCCTGAATTTCGACTTCAAACAAACGGATGTATGAAGCAGACATAAATTGTTAGGAAGAAGTATCGACAAGCAGTCGGATTTTAAAGAACCGGGTCACTTACAGCGTTGTAGGTCAAGAAATGGTCGATGATCTTGAAGAGCAATTATTAAGGTTCTTCAACTACATAGCTACTCGAATGGGTCGGAACCAGATTTAATCAGATGTAGGTACCTGATCAGTAATTCTTCCATGAATAACAATAAGTCGGATATGAATATTCATTTTCATTACCGTGGAATGTAGTCCGCGAAATATTGTTTCTTCCTAAGAGGATACAATACTGTGAAAATCCGAGAATATTACTGCTAGAAGAATGCAGAACTATTCTAAGTTCAAAGAGCTCATTGTGCAGGACAACCTTTTTTTCGAATTTCTACCAAAGTTAACACTGCAATAAAAAAATTGACATTAAACATTGAACATAAAAATGTAAAAATTGTTTGATCTCTAATTCGTTCAAGGAACCTTCAACTGAGGAAACCAAAAATTTAAAGTCACTTTCGTTGCGAACAAAAGCGACTCTGACTTTTTCATTTCAAATAGCACCCCGTATATATTTTGCAAGTTTTGATTTCTACTCAAAATTCCTTTTTCAACAAGGTATCACACTTTGTATTTCACAATTTTGATGGTGAAAAGGACATTTCGAATATCAAATTGAAAGAATTACAATGGGCTACGATTTTTTGTATAAAAGTATTTCTTACAGGTGCTATCGAAATTTGCGCGACGTTTCAAATTTCAGAGCAAGAAAAAACATTTTCTCTCAAATGGCGTTTCTGGAGAACTCGACCTATTTGAAATCTGAAAATTGGGATTATGATATTGTTCGATATTATCTACCGAGCTAAAATATTCTTAAAGTCTGACCACTTTGATTTATACTGGGAAGGAGAAAAAATTCTCGAAATTTTTTTTTCTGTTTTTTCGTTATTATTTTTGATACAGTATCCAATTTTGAATACATTGGTATTAAAATTGTTGCATTCGTCCAAATACTTCTCAAAATATCGTGAAAAAACTGAAGAAAAAAGGGAGATGAGAGTATTCGGTATTTTGTTTGTTCTTCTATTCTAAATATCTTGAGTACAGCCCGTTTTCACATTTTTGAAGTCGAAGTCTTTGAAAATATGGTAACATTTCTAGAATTCTGAAGAACTCCTCACAGGGTGTTTCAAGTGTTCAAAAATTAGGATCAAGATTGGCCCATTACTTATGTTTTTCAAATTACAACCCTATTTTTTATGATTGTATTGGATTATGCGAAGAAAAATAATGGTAGTGTTTTAACATGTTGATGTACTTAAAAGGAATAATTCTTGAGTTATTTAGGATTTTCTCATTAAATGTCGTACGTAGAGTCAAATTCATAAAATCTGTTTCATATCAACAATGATCTATTCTATGTATGGTCATATAAGATAAATTACTCCATTAATTCACTAGTGACGGACCCATTTTCCTTATTTATATATATATTTTTGTTAATATGGAACCGATCTTATTGATTTGACTCTACGTACGACATTGAATGAGAAAATCCTAAATAACTCAAGAATTATTTATTTTAGGGGCATTAATATCTTAGAACACTATCATTAATTTTTTTCCAACGCAATTATGAAAAAAAAGGGGTTCTAATTCGAAAAACAAGAGTTATGGGGCAATCTTAAACCTAACTTTTGACCCAACATTATAAACACCCTGTGAAGAGTTTTTCAAAATTCAAGAATTGCTACAATATTTCCACAGTCTTTGACTTCGAAAGAGTGAAAACGGTTTGTGCTTGAGATATATAGAATAGAAATAACAAACATAATATCGAAGTCTCTTATCTCCCTTTTTTCTTCAGTTTCTTCTCCATATTTTAAAAAGTATTTCGACGAATGCAATGATTTTAATACGAATGTCTTCAGAATTGAATACTCTATCAAAAGTGAAAACGAAAAAAGAATAAAAAATTTTTTTTTCATTTCCTGTATAAGTGAAAATGGTCTATCTTCAAGAATATTTGAGCTCAGTAGATAATGTCGATCAATATAATCAACTCCATTTTCAGATTTCAAATATGTCCAGTTCCCCAGAAACTTCTAAGAGGCCGTCGAACTTGGTACACCCTGTATATATAATATAAAATATATTTCATCAACTGTGATATTATCATTAATAAATCTCTGTTTTCAAATACTGTTCATTTTCTTATCAAGTAGAGAAACTATTCTGGAGTCTGCATGAAATTAATAATATATCAATCAATTTGACATCTTACAAATTGTGAAATATCAAGATCTATGGAATCCTCAGTTAAAAAGACACGAATCAAAATCGAAACCTTTGATTTTGTTTATCGAAAAATGTTTTACCGGAATTTTCGATATATAAACTGAGATTTATATCTTGATATATATTTCTAAAATTTTCTTAGAAGAGTCTTTTGAAAAATACCATTGTACGCTATGGTTTCCATTAGAATTGCTCTAAAGTATGAAGCGGCACTGAAATTTGGATTGCACCGGTGAAAAGTACTGATAAAACTACTCTAGAAATGTTTTTATTTCGATAGCGTAGTCACAATACTGCGGGAGTTAGAGCGAATTATAATTGTCCAAATTCAAAATCTATTTCAGTACCGCAATGAGTTCTTTATTGTACCAAAAGTATTTCTGTAATGATTTCATTACATTATATTGTTTTCAGTTATATTTTTAGTTTTGTGGTTGTCAGTACTGACCTCAGATCCTATCAATTTTCAAATCAAATCAATTCAAATTCCGTAATCTGTCAAATTTTTTATGTCACACCAACTGCCAAGATACAAATAATGGAAAAGTCACTAGGATGAATTGTCATTTGAATTTCGAGAGTACTTGACTGTCTCAAAATGCTTGGTTGCCCATTTTAAAGAACTATTTTTTCCTATATTGAGGAGGTAATGATATAAACTGTAAGAATTTCGAAGTGTTGAAGTTTACTCTCCAATTGAATTCTTCATCATTTCCTCCTTTGCAATCCAGAAACAGGATCCACCTATTGTACTCAATCATGAATACCTCAATCGCGTAACGAAGTATTATATTGTTTACACTTACGAAAAAAAAACTTTATTGTCGAAAGCAGAAAGCTTGACAACCTGCGACAATATCCATTGTTTCCCATTAAATTCTACCACAGACTTTTGTTGTGACATCCCAATCAAAATATGTTTAGTACGTTCCGTTGAGTTAAGTGTAATAATTGGGGAAAATCAAAAGATGAAGAAATCCTCATGACGGATGAGTGCAACAGTATAAAGCACGTATGTTGTTAAATGATCACGAGAAGATATGGGATGATGCATTGAAAAAAATTGTCGTAATTAAGTTACAGAAGAATCACTGGTATGGAAACACTGAAAATAAGGCATTGTGCTTTTTTTGAATAGATGTGTCATCATTTTCAGAAGGTGGTAGAACTGATTGAAATGAACCTCTTCAATGAAAAATACCCGTATCAAACATTCTCAATTGCCTTCTGCAACGAGTATTAGACGATATTTTCTCTATTTCAGTCAAGTTTTGTGAAATACTCTCGAAATTCAAATAAAGATTCAGATTAGTGACTTTCGTATTGTATCATGGCAGTTGGTGTGACCTACGAAATTTGACAGATTACAGAATTTGAATTGATTTGATTTGAAAATTGAGAGGATCTGAGGTCAGTACAGACAACCACAAAACGAAAAATATAACTGTAAACAATGCTGTAATGAGTTTCATTACAGCACTACTTTCAGTACTGTAATGAACTCATAACGATACTGAAATAGAGAAATAACCATTCCAGTACTAGTCGTATCTAACAGGAAGACTTATAACTAAATAAAAAGTAAGATAAGATAAGAAGAAAGTATGATATTTTACAGGAGAGTGTAATGGCGCAAAGTACATCTAATGTACAGGGTGATTGTTTATAATTTACTCAATACCTATCTCAGTTATTATTGATCGCACAAAAACGTTTAAATGGGCAAATTTGTAGTATTTTTTTGTGGGTATTAAGGATTCCGTATTAAGAAATGGATAAAGGCATCGTTAACCTGAAAATTCTGTGTGAAGTGTTGTTTTTCAAATGGCACACCCTGTATTATATTTTCCTAATCGGCAGAGCTCTTTCTTCTGATTTCAAATATATATATTTTATTGATGTTTTTTCGGCAATTGCTGAAACTTATAGGTTCTTTTATCTAAATCTAAGGCAGCTGTAGACCGCCACTCGTGAATGCTGTGATTTCTTTATATTTCAATATCAGCACCTCAGAGGTAAAGTGTGTTAAGTCACATTTTTTCAGACACGAACTTTCTACAATATTGGATTCACATTAGTAAATTCTAGCTAGTGGAACACATTTTGAACTCCCTGGGTATAAAAAGTCGCCAAATAATGGCATAAAACATTCTTTGAAACAATAATGGAACTGAAAAATCTCTGTTTTGTCTAATTTTGATATTGTGACTTAACACACTTTACCTCCTGGTAGTCCCTACTAAACATCATTGGACCCTCTTTTCTTTTTTTTGGAGATAGGTGTCTCATTATCCACGGTTCCTTTGATATAAAAAATCGCATCGTTCACGTGTGGCATTCCAGAGCTGCCTTAGATTTAGAAGACAATATCTATATTTTTAGAAAACTGCCTACTCAATAGAGTATATATATTTGAAATCAGAAGAAAGAGCTCTACCGATTAGGAAAATGAAATACTTCAAACTTCAAATTTTATTATCACCTCAGTACAAGTACATACTCTTTGAAAAACAACAGTTCACATAGAATTTTTAGGTTCACGATGCCTTTATGCAATTCTCAGTACTGAATTCTGAATGCCCATAAAAAATACTGCAAATTTGCCGATTTGAACTTTTGTGTACGACCAATATTAACTGAGATATCTATTGAGTAAAATATAAACAATCACCCTGTACAATTTTCTGTTGATAATTATACTTCTGAACTTCTGGTTGAACCGGAAATACCCCAAACTTTTTAATTCATACGGGACCTCCTGTATATCTTTGCAGATGTTGAAAAGCTTGGGATTTATAATACTGGGTTTAGTGTAAAAAATCTGTATACACGAGGAATTATTGCACGTTAATCAACTTCTTCTGAGTTTTTTACATTACCGTAAAAAAACGTTGATATAAACAAATTGATGTTGAGTGTATGCATAATAAGTGATAAACGAGTACGATCTAGCGGTAACTGTTGCCCAAGTGTAAAATTGGAATTTACATAAATTCGATTGTACAGTGTCTCATTTTGGTTGAGACTATACAGACTGTCCAGAAGTCGACGTCAAACCGGAAACAGACTGAGTCATAGTTGTCATCAGAAAAATATATTTTTCAAAATAGATTGGAACCATATTTCTCTGAAAATGCTAAGTGGCACTTCTTTCAGTGAATTTGACGAATGAATTTGTAAAAAATCTCAGCATTTAAGAGCTGTGGCAACTCAAAAGGTCCTATGATTCTTCCGCTCAAATTTCCAGTTCACGTTAAAACGATATTGAGATCTTCTCTCTTTATATAACTTCGGATTTTCTACGTGCAATAAATTATGTGGGTTCATGTCACCACCTTTTTTAAATGTCGATTCATCTGGATTCTTAAAGTATAGCATGCACTAGAATCATTTTTACAAAGTTCGAAGAAATTGTTCGAAACTGCGTTTCTTCAAGAAAGACCTTTTTTTTACTGATCTATAGAATAATGTAGTAAGTGTTATAGCATTTTAAAAACCTGATTAAATGTGCTTACTTTTGGAACAATTCGGCAAACTGATGTGGTACAATTTTTTTTTCATTACAGTCAGTTGAAGTTGGTCGAAATATTAATTTTGAATATTTGGTTTGGCAAAAAGACATTATTTTTTAAGCTGGAGCAATTGGCTCAGAATTAAAGATTAGAGGTCATAGAAGCACTATCCGGGATAAAATGAAAAAAATAAAATTTGAAAAAGTAAAAAATTGTAGCAACAAGGAGTTCGAGAATAATCACAGGTAGGATATTTTCTTGAATAATGCAGAATGCAATATGATTTGAAAAATACACGACTTGGATTTTTAAAAATATTTTTCTGATGACCACTATGACTCAGCCTGTTACCTGATTCCGGCTTGATGTCGACTTCTGTGACATCCTGTATATCAGCTGTTATAAAATATAGAGACAAGCTGTTTTCGCGAGCTTCTATAAATTTTTTGTAAAAATTTTAAAGCCACAAACAGAAATATTTCAAATACTTTTATTCCAGAAATACAGGGCAAAAACGAAAATGTTTACTTTTGGAGATATTACATAATTCTCAGGCCCTGTTTAAAAAAACAACTGATATTTACTTTATTTATATATTAACTAAAAGTTGAATTAAGTGTTCAAATGACCTTCATATACGTCTACACAGTCGATATCTTTCAATTTATTTTTTAAGGGTTTTCCTCACCATTGATGGAATATATTGAGGTTTTCAATAATTTCTTCCTCTATTCTGAAATTAATCTCTTTAATATTTTGCGTAGGGTCCATATACACTTTATATTTCAAATATCCCCATGAAAATGTGTACAAGGAGGTTAAGTAGGGACTATCAGGAGGCCATAGAATAGAACTTCGAAATAAAGAATTCACAGCTTTCTTGAGTGGCGTTACACAGCTGCCTTAGATTAAGACGAAAATACCTATATTTTTCAAACACTGTCGAAATTAACCTCAATAAAGTATATATATTTGAAATAAGAAAAAAAACTTCACCTATTAGAAAAATAATATACAGGGCTGTACCATTCAAAAAACAATGGTTCACAACAAATTTTCAGGTTTTCGATGCCTTCATGAAGTTCTTAGTACTGAATTCTGAATGCTCATGAAAAATACTTTAAATTTGCATATTCAAACATTTCGTTAGACCAATATTAACTGAGATAGCTATAGAGTAAAATATAAACAATCACCTACATTGTTATTCATACATCAAAAAAATTCTCTTTATTTAAGGAGTAAAGAGGTAACTTTTTTTATATTTTACACCTTGTGATGAACAACAATTTAAGTTTTTTCTCAAGAATGCGAGAATAAATAGGGCAGGCATTCTTGAGAAAAAACTTAAATTGTTGTTCATCACAAGGTGTAAAATATAAAAAAAGGTTACCTCTTTACTCCTTAAATAAAGAGAATTCTTTTGATGTATGAATAACAATGTAGGTAGAATTGAGATTTGTTCAACACATTTCATCATAAAATTTTCCGTAGTGTTCGGATGAAAGATAGGTGTAAAAATACATGGACTCAGATGCGTTTATATTATTAGAAAATGAAGTTCACCGAATTAATATCAAATATAAAACTTTCCCGAGAAAGAAAATAACCGTAGCGACATCTACTGGCGTTATTCGCAAGAAAGAAAATTATTTGTTATTTTTTTCACGGTTCGACCGATATATTGGGTTTGAGTGGAAGAACAGAGGGCTCACACCCATCTGAACTCCGCCCTGTGAGTGTTGTTAGTGATGATTTTGTAATATCTTTTTTCTGAAATATTCAATAAAGGCCTATTATTATTATTATTATTATTATATATCGCCGATATTTATCCTGATATATATCATGATATATATCGATATTTATAAGGATTGATATATATCAAGGATATTTATAAATTTACCAAAATTTGCGACTGTGCGTAAAAATTTCATAATCAATCGCAATTTAAGAGCACACCAATGTCACCAATGTATACCAACATACCGACCGTACGATCGAAGAAGAAACGTATTTTCGGGGAACCCAGATAGTGATGTCATAACTTCGCCGTAAAATCGTCATTGCACATTGCACTATTCATTGTGCTCTTGTTTTTTTTTTAATTTTTGAACAGAAAGCACGTTCACGTATACAGCTGAAGTTTGCAGTATGTAATAGATATATATCGATATATATCCGATATTTTGATATTTATATAAATATCATGATATTTTCGAACCCTGATTTTTTTCCATATCATCAAATTTTTCAGGGTTTCATGGTATTTTATGTTAACCATGCCGTAGAAGAATCCAACAAGAAATCTTTCATAACAAACAGTTCATCCAATCTTGAGTTATAAATGGTGTAACTAACAATATGGCCGACTTAGTTTTATATATTAAGAATTAAGATATGCCTTTTTACACGGAACAACACAGCACTGAACTCATGGATTTCATGCTGTAAATTGTGGATGATACCTATAACCAGGCTATCAGAATTCATTTTCAACATTCATTTTGTCACTAATGATTATGTTTCATATTCTCACAGATGGTGCAACCTACAAATATACACAGTACCAGGCGGGTGTTTTAAATGCTCCATTCAATGACAAATGTAAAAGCGAAAAGTAATGCAACGGACGTTTGAAAAGTTGACGATAAAGAGAAATGAATCAACTTATATTGAAATAGAAGGAAAGTACTTTCCTTATTTGAGATCCGCAAGTTTTCTAATGATGTCGCCTTCTCCGATCGTTTCAATCGAGACCATTATCGAGTAAATCTTTCACGGTCGTATCCATAGAATATAGAATTATAAGGAATGCGCATTTGTAATGTTTTTGTTGACTGGAATGGTCAATTTCACCCAACGCGACTGCAACACAACGTAAATCGTTCAAACCACTGAAAGAATCTGCGAAAAATACCAATTCACCAATTCAAATTTGACAATTATGATCAAATGAATCAATATGGCCGCTTCATGTCAAAACCGATTCCTGCTAAATGCTCCTTTCTTAAGATTCTTCATTCTATGGTCGTATCAGTGCCACTCAAGAAAATAAAAACTGGATGCATTCGCTCAATCGGAAATCAAGAAGTAGGTATATCGTATCTGCATTTCCTCCAGACAACTAACACAACACTGCATATTTTAAAGTACAGTGACTCGTCCCAAGTTTATAACCTTGTCCTTGTGACATAGAGGATTCCGTTAGCCGACCTCGATCCACGCTAACATCGTTCTGTCATTAAAGGCGGATCCTCAATGAAAACAGTGATTTCTTCCGGAAAATCCAGAATAATCAGAATATCTCGGGCAAATCAGCAAGTAAAATAATCATGACGTTCGTCCTGTTCATAGAAACCGAACGTTGCACACGCGATCTATAGAAATTCAAATCGACCCGAATAATCTATGTTCAGTTATGAAAGTTTTACGGCAACCTGGGCTCATTCTTGGTCCCAATTTGGCCAGCCCACTTTCGAGAAGTCGGTCATCTCTGCGATGCAAATAATTTAACTGGCGGTGCGATGAGTTAGGTTCGAAATAATAACTGTTCTGAAATTATTTCGTGACCTGTCTGATTTGTGTCACTTTTCAGGTGTATTCAACCGGATAGCTCGAATACCTGTTGTGGGAAGTCTGTGGGTTTTTAATGAAGAATGTACCGGGTGATTGTTTATATTTTACTCAATGGCTATCTGGGTTAGAATTGGTCGTACAAAAACGTCCAAATGGGCAAATTTTTAATGAGCATTCAAAATTCAGTACCTACTAAGAAATGCATAAACTTGAAAATTTTATGTGAACTGTTATTTTATCATCCTAATCTATGGAACTCTTTCTTCTGATTTCAAATATATTTTATTGAGGATATTTTCGGCCATTTTTTTAAAAATATAGACTTTTTTGTCTAAATCTAAGACATCTGTAGTATGCCACTCGAGAATGCTGTAATTTTTTTATATCGAAGCTCCATTCTATGGTTTCCTGACAGTCCTGACTTAACCCCATTGGACATTTTTTCTGGGGATATTTGAAATCTTGAGTGTACATGGCCCATTCGCCAAATATTGAAGACATTCAGTAGAGAAATAAATTGACAACCTCAATATTAATCCAGAAAAGGTGAAAAACCCTCGAAAACTCACTGAAAAATATCGATTGTGTTTTGAAGTGAATGGGGGTCATTTTGAACACTTAATTTGATGAATAAATAATAGTATATTCTAAAACAAGTTGCAGAATGAGCTCCTATTCCAACACGAATGCGAAATTCGAAAGCATGAGTGTTGGAATTGCCTTCTGCAACGAGTATTAGACAATATTTTCTCTATTTCAGTAAAGTTTTGTGGAAAACTCTCGAAATTTAAATATAAATTCAGATAAGTGACTTTTGTATTGTATCTTCGCAGTTGGTGTGACATACGAAATTTGACAGATTGCGGAATTTAAATTGATTTGATTCGAAAATTGAGTGGATCGGAGGTCAGTACTGACAACTACAAAACGAAAAATATAACTGAAACAATGCTGTAATGAGTTTCATAACAGCACTACTTTTAGTACTGTAATGAACTCATTACGATACTGAAATAGAGAAAATAAAGTTGTTTTATTATCCAGGGTTATTTTGATATAAAAAGATCGCATCGTGTCGTGTGGTTTTCCTTCAATTTAGACGAGAATATTTATATTTTTAGAAACTTGCCACAGAGAACCTCAATAAAGTATATATTTTATTTTTTCAAATCAGAAGGAAGAGCTCTACCGATTAGGAAAATAGAATATAGTGTACCATTTGAAAAATAACAGTTCACATACATTTTTTAGGTTTACGATGCTTGCATGCATGTCTTACTACTGAAGTATGAATGCCTATAAAAATAGGTACTACAAATTTGCCTATTTATACGTTTTCGATGGTCCAATATTAACTGAGATAGCTATTGAATGAAATATAAACAATCACAGTGTACACACTCGTTATTCTTAATCTGAAATGAAAAAAGAAAAAAGTAGAAAAAAACAATTATTTAGAATAAATTAAATTATTTTCAAATTAACCACCTATTTCAGAAATGCATTCGTTACTTTATGTATAGCCTCGAAACCACCTTGAAATTTATAAATGGGAAAACTATTTATTAGATATTCTTATGTCTCCTCAACTTCCCCACACTCACAATTAGTGCTCTCTACCGAATTCCATTTGAAGAGCATGCTATTGTATCGTCCATGGCCTATTCTAATACGATTTAGAAAAGACCATATTTTCCTGGGAAGGTCAAAACCAGGAACTCTGATGGAAGCATCAATATTAGGATCATTTTGAAAAAAACTACATGTAAAAATGTTCACATCCGGTTATGTAATGGAAAAGAATTAACATAAAATACGATGCAGATTGCTGACGGTTAGAAATGGAAAAAACTAGTATTCAGAAAAATAATTCAGAATGAAATCATCTTTCAAATGACACGATTATAATGGTATGTTTCTGGAAAAAAAATTGATAGCGCCGCGACGCTCGGCGTCTTTATTTCTTTCGCAGATTTTTACCCGAATCCCAAGACAACATTGACTCGTTCAAAACGCCATTCACAGAATGAAAAAATATTCGGACGTTTTAGAGAAAATTGGGGTTACCAAGATAAGTGAATCACCCTAGCGAATTGAATTAAGAAATTAGTGACTCCGAATTATGTCCATCCTGTACATTCCTGAATGAAAACACCTTTGGACCGACTGTCAATACCTCTCCTTATATTAATACTTGAAGAAAACCAATATTACTTGTCAGCAATGCTAACTACAGATCAGTTTTGAAGAAAAATTGTATGAAATCCGAATCAAAACCCGAATAATTTTGCAACTGTTCTTTGTACATCGATGAAACTGTCCACACCAGATGACATACTTCTTGGTATCATATTTTGAAAAACTCAGGGTGATCCGAAAGTCACTAACAAAGTTAAATCCAGTTACTTATACAGCTTCATGAAACAGCCTGTACAACGAAAATTAATGAAGTGGGAGTTGTTTGGAAATCCGTGGTCCCTTGTTATTCAAAACCCAAGGTATGATGATAAAATTCTGAAAATTAGAAGAATTATCATGAGAATTTAAAAATCCTCTTTTCGGAGCTGCAATTTTGAAACGCCCTTTAGAACAAACCGGATGTAAGAATTTCGTGAAAATCTGATATATTGTTCCTAAGATTGGTATCAATAAAATATGTAAAATTGGGAAAATTCACTGAGTCCTTTAGAGGGGAATCAAGTTTCATTCCGAGGTATCTAGGATTAAAATTATGTTTCTCTATTTCAGTAACGTAATGAGTTCATTACAGTACTAAATGTAGTGCTGTAATGAAACTCATTATAGCATTGTTTTCAGTTATATTTTTCGTTTTTTGGTTGTCAGTACTGACCTCCGATCCACTCAATTTTCGAATCAAATCAATTCAAATTCCGCAATCTGTCAAATTTCGTTAGTGAGACCAACTGCCAAGATACAATATAAAAGTCACTAATCTGAATTTTTATTCGAATTTCTAGAGTTTTCCACAAAACTTTACTGAAATAGAGAAAATATCGTCTAATACTCGTTGCAGAAGGCAATTCCAACACTCATGCTTTCGCATTCGTGTTGGAATAGGATCTCATTCTGCAACTTGTTTTAGAATATATACTATTAAGCGGAGATGAACTGAAAGTGACACTCAATTTTTTTATATTTCTGATGATATTCAAATGAAAACATGAAACCTCGGTTGTACCATCATTCGATCACAAACGCCACTTGAAAAAATAATTTTTCATGGTTTCCAAATCTGCGAAAAGGGTACTTTCTATTGTCTGAAAATTAGAATGATGGAACCCAGAGGAATATAATCAACATAAATAAATTTTTCGTAAGGTCAGTTGGAATATTACACAAATATAAATTGAATGGTGCTTAAACTGAACTTTTTCAGAAATGCGGTCTAGTCTTGGCAACTTTTTTCACAAGAAAATGTTTCTGGTGAGGTCTTTATTATCGCATTTGGTTGGTGTTTTCGAACTTAGAATCAAATTGAATCGACATAACCATTGGCAGCAGGAATCAATAGAAAAAAAGAAAAATACCGGTTCATATATCAACCTGAAATTTTTTTTCCAGATGTATCAACAAACAAGAGGATGGTTGTTATTCAGCCTATTAGTTTCGAGTTCGATAGTCAGCACATTCTCCTATCCCAACATCATACCAACGCACGAGCTGCAGAGTGGCTTCCTACCATCCAATCTGCCATCAAACATGCCACAACTGCCCTCGCAAAGGCAAGAAAGGAAGTTCGCCGAAAAGCCGAACGCCATCAAGAAAGTGGCCTTAGACGACCTCAGCAACGATCTGGAAACGAACCAGATCTCAGACGGCAATGGTGAAGGCTTTTCATGGTCCAGTCTGTTGAGTGAGTAGAGTTTTCCTACAGCTTTTGCACGTATTTTATGATTCGGTAACGGGGCGAGATCTTTGAAATTCACCATAAGTTTTTAATGGTTCATTAAAATTCCAATCGTCTATTAAATGGGGTATCCTTGGTTACCGCCAATGGATTTTCCTGTTTGATGTGGGATTAATAACCAAACGTTGAATTATAATGGACCTTCCTGGTACTGAGCGTTGAAAGGATTATACACTCCCCGTCAATAAATTCCGGCCAGGCAAAATCTTTGTCAAGTTCAACACACTGTATCTTTTTTCGTGGTGCTCCGATTTTGTTGAAATTTTCGCCAGATATAGTGATGGGTCTTTTAATATTAACCTGAAATTTACTTTGCAAAAATACCTGTAGTTTATCTGTTACACAGGGAGAAACAAATTTTATTTCATACCCTAAATTTCCTATCACCCTGTGGTGAATTTGCGCAGAAAATTTGATGTCATTAAGCTTTAATTTGAAGTGTGACCCTTTCTTAACAAAATGTTTTTTGATTTACGTCAGTATCTGCTTTGAAAAAAAGAAACACATTGTCAAAGACAGTGTTGCATTTTTTCAATTTTTATAACAATTTAAAACATGACACACCTTATCGACAAGCAAACATAAACAAACATCTGAAAATTAATAGCGTGTATTTCCACCTCGCTTTCTCATCACTTCTACCATACGACGTGGCATACTTTCAATGCAGTTCCGAATTGCTCCAGGGGGCATATTTTTCCATTCTTCAAGAAGGGCTGTTCGTAAATTGAGCGAGGTGTTGGGCTGCCGATTTCCAACACGTCTACCTAGCATATCCCATACATGTTCAAATGGATTTAAATCCGAACTTCTGGCTGGCCACACCAATCGTTGAATATTCTCCTCTTCTAAGTATTCTGTTACAAACCGTGCAACGTGTGGTCCCGCATTAACAGAAATTGTTGTCCAATTAATTGAGTAGAAGGTACCAAAACCTCGTGCAATATCTTCTGGTCTCATTTTTTAAACGAAAAACTTGTAAAGAATACGCTATATTCTGCAATGACAATAAAGTGACATTTTGTTAAGCTATGTTCTTAATGTTGCTACGAAAGCAAAGCCTACTGGATAAGATAAGGTATTGTAATGTTTCAAATTGTTATGTAAATTGAAAAAAGCAACACTTTCTTTGAAAATGAGTATCTTTTTTTTCAAAGCAGATACTGGCGAAAATGAAAAAACATTTTGTTAAGAAAGGGTTTCACTTCAAATTAAATTTTGTTGATATCAAATTCACCACAGGGTTTCAGAAATAGAGGGTATAAAACAAGATTTTGTTCTTCCCTGTATAACGGATGAACTACAGGTATTTTTGTCAACTCGTTTGTAAAGTAAATTTCAGGCTAATGTTACAAGACCGGATACTATACCTGGTGAAAATATCACAAGGAATTTATTGACGGGAAGTGTATTTCGGAATTATTAGATGTACAACTTTGCTTCCCCAACTTTTCCCCGAAATTCGAGGCTTTATTGTAAGAAAGTGGTAATACATTTATGATTCTGAGTATTGTCCATCGCTAGCCAGTATTTTCTCCCATCTTTCGGACAGCATACGAATCCCGCGTTGAAAAAACTGGTAATCTTTTAAATAGATCCACGAATTGATCCAATTTTTTACTTCTTCATAAGACAGGAAGTTCTAGAGACCGAGCCAGGCCGTCTGCCATTGATCGAAACAAGTGATAGTCCGAGGGAGCAACGTCTGGAGAATAAGGAGGGTGGGGAAGAACTTTCCATTTCAAAGATTCTAATCATGTCTTGGCCACTTTCGCAACATGGGATCGAGCTTTGTCATGCTGTAAAATCACTTTATCATGTTTCTTTTTGTATTGCGGCCGTTTGTCTTTCAATCCTTGGCCCAAACGCATTAATTGCGTTCGATAATGATCGCCTGTGATTGTCTTGATCAAATAATGTCTCCAATTCTGTCTCTCTTCCACCGTCATGCTGGTTTTCGACGTTGAAATCGTCGTTCTTGAAGTGTTGAAACCACTCTCAGCAAATTCTTTCAATAATGAAGGCCCCACCATAGGTATTTGAGAGCATTCGAATGATCCGCAGCCTCAGATTTCTTCATATTCAAGCAGAAAATTGAAACCTCCCACAAATGACGAGAATTCGGCTTGTAAACTGACATGTTTAATCGAGAAAAACTTTATGATGCAGACACAAATCGACTAATATACTGCTCCACAAGAGTTAGGGATATCGTATTCAATAGTTTTGAAAACTATGAAATCTTCGAGAAAATCGCTGTAAAATCATTTAAAACTCAAAAACAACTTGAATTAATCTAATAAAAATCATCATGAGACATTTTGTCAGTCTGGTCGCCTATTTTCTGAAGTTTGGTTCTTTGCATATGCTTCATGAATGTTCTTATTTTGATATGGAGTCAGTTTATCAACGGCTTCGATTTAAAACGAGTTTTCTGAAAATGCCAAGACGTAAATTAACAAACGCTGAGGCTAATAGGGCTATCGGAATGCTACAGGGTGTCCTAACTCAGGTTGTTCTAGCGGAAAGGCTCCAAGTCAGCCAAAGTGTAGTATCTCGACTTTGGAATAGGTTCAGGGAGACAGATTCCGTGTTTGAAAGACCAAGGCTTGGTGGGCGACGAAAAACAACACCTGCTCAGGATCGTTCATCACCGTTTCGGCGAGAAGAAAGCCTACATCTACGTGTAGAAGGCTACGGAATACTCTTCAAAATGCTGATGGGGTCCAAGTTGCCATCGAAACCATCAGACAACGTTTGAAAGAGGCGAATCTGAGTTCTAGACGTGCATTAAGAGGAGTTCCATTAACACGTGACCATAAGCGTCTAAGACTGGAATGGGCAAGGCAACATATCAATTGGAACGATCAATGGCGTAGACTCCTTTTCACTGATGAATCCAGATATGACCGATTTTTAGATTCTCGAAGAATAAGGATATGGACAATCCCACGCATACCCCGTAATCGTTGCTATGTCCAAGAAGTCCATCCATTCCGAGGGGGTATTGTTATGGTATAGGCCGGGATATGTTTCAACGGGCGCACAGATCTATACATTGGTCCTGGTAATATGACCTCTTTACACTATAGGGTGCATGTCATTGACAATGTTTTGCAAAATTTTCACGCTGCTATTGGAGAAACTTTTCAATTTCTAGACGATAACGCTAGACCGCACCGTGCAGCCATAGTTGAGAATGCGCTCGAGGAGCTTGGTATTCCACATTTACCTTACCAATACCTCTGCACTCACCGGATTTGAATTGCATTGAACATGCATTAGATGTGCTCCAAAGAAGATCAGATAATCATCAACCTACCCCAGAATCCTTAAATGATATGTGAGAGTTTCTGCCCCGTTTATGGAACCAAATTCCTCAAGAAATGTTCAACAACCTCGTGTGTAGTATGCAAAGAAGAGTCTTCAAATGCTTGAATTCTCTGGGAAAAATATTTCGTTATTTTACTCGATTTTTCCTAACCACCCTGTATACGCTGCAGACCTACAGGCTGAAATTAGTTTTACTTCCTGCAACTTGAAATTTTAATTAATTAATATGAATTTTCATCCCAAAATCTCATTCAAACTGTATTTTTTTGCAATTCAATTCAATATCCCTAACTCATGTGAAGCAGTTCAATTGTGGATTCTATATTTTCTATAATTCATTTTTAAAAATTCACGTCAAACCACTTTCAAGAATCCCACTTCTTGAAATCCTTACTTTTACGTTAAAAATTTGGGCAGTAAAGCTGTCTGATCGAAAATTTGAAACACACGTCTCATTTCTCAGTTTAGTTTTTTGTGGTGTTCTCAAATATTGTCTTGTTGATGTTACGTTACATTAAATCCTTGTGTTGGTGAACCCTCCGAATAGTAAGAATTGGAAAACCGAACAAATAATAGATAACCTACCAGAAAAAGCAGAAGAAGAACAGAAAGGATAAAACCAGATAGTTCCATGTGTAGTTTTTATTCGCCACAGCACATTGTAAAAGATAGAATAAGAAGAAGAAACATATTTTCAAAATTTCAAAAATGCCTTTTTGTGGTGTAAGAACGCAATTATTTCTTTCATTTTTTGTTTTGGAATTTCGTTTTTTGAAGTCTGTTTTTTCGTTAAAATTTTTTTCAATGAAACACGCTGAATACTCAATGTCAAACCACGTTGGTGAAATGCACACTGCACAGCTTAATTTTCGACACCCCGTAAGACGTAATTTTAAACGATTTTCCTGTTGGTAAAGGCTTTATCAACAGTACCCCTCTTACAGGCATGCTCATGCAGATGATTTTCAACCCCGGCACCGCAACTGGTCCCAACAAGTCCGACAGTTTGGACGACAGCGGCGTTGCCACTTCTCCTTGGGCTAACCTTCTGGCTGCCGGTCTCAAGATATTGACAGCTATATTAGGCGGTGGTGCCAGCTCTGAGGGAATTGACAAAGTGGACAATGGTGGATCACCAATGCAGGTTAGTGAGACGTTTTCTTTTTCGTCAGTTCAAAGGTGAAAAAAAATTGCTGAGCAATATTTTTCTAATGATTAGATTTGGTGGATATCGAGAAAGTGAGGATTACCAAGTGTTGATAAAAGTTGTTGTTGAGGGTGCACTGAGATCACGTCAATATTCAATACAATACTTGCCGGAAGAAAAATTGTCATAACAAATGTCATATCTGGTTAAGATTTTTGCGGCCATCTTTGAATGTCACTGTTTTTCTCGAGAATTTCGGCCGTCGTCGTTCATTCATTCTCGACTTTTCTCAAATTCGAGTGTCTGGCATCTTCAGAAATCTAACGAACTTCATTCTCATCAAGAACCTGGTTCGTCTTGTAGGGATGGGGTGTTGACTTTCAGAGTTACTTCCGGTCTATTGAAATTCGTCTTTCAATTAAGCTCACCCTCTATTCCTCATTAAGAATTTAATGATGAAGAGGATTTTTTACAATTGAGCTCAAAATACAATTCTCGAAACAATTAAAGGAACAGAAAAATTTTCCCAATCTTTTGGTGTTTTTCAACAGGCTGTATCTCAGTGAAAAATGGTCGTATGAGAAATAGAAAAATCAACTTTTGAAGCTTTGAAGACTCTAGTTTCTGAATTTATTGGTTAACCATTTTTTAGAGTACCGGCAGCCATGCAATCCTCGGGTAAAGCACGAAGAAAAATTTTTTCAAATTTTTATTTTTGCTTTACACGCATGGAAAAAAATTTTTGAGCTGCACCGATGCAAAATCCGCATAGCCTGTTTATTCAGGTCTAATTTGTTTTTCAACTGCCTCGGAAATGACCATTTGTCTTCGAGATATCCCATTTTAAATGCAAAAGCATCGCTCAACTGTAAAATTTTCTTTTAACCTTAGCTTTCCCTCCAATATTGATGACGATACAATCCGTTAACCAACAAATGACAAAATGGCATTTTCTTGCACTTTTTCACATTTTTTTCTTCATTAAACATGAAAAAAGAAAAGAAAAAAAGTCGTGACATAATTAACCTGGAAAATTTTCTAATTGACACCCTGTAGAGTCCCACATACAAAAAAATACGGTGTCCCTTGCTTTCTAGATATCCACCTGGAATTTTCTGGGCTATGGTTCTGAAGTATGTTATTGTACATATAGGTGATTATTTTTTAAAAAGATATTATGTTATTTATTCGAAATATTCCTTTATACAAAATCTTTATAAATGATCGTCATGTTGTAGTAGCTGTTGAAATATATTTTATCGATTTGTTTTTCTACGTATGGAGTATCTTGAACGTAAAATCCTAATATCAAGTTTGTGAAATTTTTTGATATAAAGGGTGTCCCATAACTAGTGAATCAAACGACACAACATGGTAGAGTAGACCAAATACTATCTTATTGGCACTACAGTATACAGATAAAGAAAATCCCTATGGAAACATGGGAATGTGAATGTTAAATTCGAATGAGCTCCGAGTCAGAGATATGAGATTTTCTCTTCATAATAAATTTGGCTGCTGTTTGGCACAACAAGGAAGATTATTTGAACATTAAATCTGAATTTGTTGATCTTCAATTTCGCATGTTTTAGAATTTGTTTTTGTTTTCCTTTTTTATTTTCGTAGAATTAGTGTTTTTTAATTTTTTCTCCTAGAATGTATTCTTTGTTTCTGAATTGTTTCTTTTTCTAGAATTCATTTTTTTTCAAACCAGTTTTGGCAAAAAGAACCTGAATACTTATTTCCAGAGAAAATTATTCGTGTCATTCAATGAGACAAATAAATTCCCCGCGTCAGAGTGGAATGAAATTGTCGTATTCATTCACAACAGCTATAAAATCACCCATACCGCGTTTGGAGTGTTACTGATTCGATTCGACACTTCGCGTTGTGCTCTACATCCCCACCCAAACGAATCTGTCGGCCAAGCTATTTATTCGATATCACTTCCCTCTGAGGTTTTGATTCTGTAACTGTTCCACAGAATATAGCCCTGTTCGAATTTACTATAGAAACTGGATTTACTTCAAAACTAAATAGTTTAACAGAGATGTTCTCGAAAATGCGCCAAAACGAGTTAAAATCATGAAATAAAAAAAATAATAGTTCAAATTATTAACGATATTCATGGAACTTTTCCATCAATTTTAATAAAAACTCAATGAATCAGAGAGATTCGTCTTGAACTCGTGGAAAAATATCAATGCCCACTGCAGTTGTATTATAAATCACCATTCTAGATACACAAACTATGAGAAAAAATCTGTTAGCAATCTAGCAAAATGCATTATTATTTTCTCATTATTCATATTGTTATTGTATTAATCGTAGAAGAAGAATTGAAATATGTCTACAAATATGTGTAGAAAATAATGATCAGATATGCCAAACAAAGAGGTCAATTTTCCCCTTTGTAAATCTTTTTCGTCAATTTTGTTGGTAATATAATCCGTTGCAAATGGAAAACAATGACAGTCATTTATAGAGACCAAGTATTTTCAAATATGTTTCGAATAAATTCTTTGAATGAATACATGAGATCACCTTGGTGCTGATTATAGAGTGAAAAGGTTATATATCTTATATTATTGCAATATTATCAGACAATACATAATAGAACGTAATTGTTATTTTTTTTCTGTTTGTCCTTGAATAACTCCTAAACAATATGTTAGATATTTTAATGGACATTTTTACCAAAAGATATGGATAACTGTTTTTTTTTTAATTTCTAACGTCAAATTACAGCTTACCGAAAATATTTCATTACGAGTGTTTGATCAAATGTTTATTCTGACAGACCCTCATTAAATGCTTTTCGATTTAATTTTCTGAAAAACTATTTCGTTTACATTCATTTCTCGGTTAGAAAACGGTCTAACAAACACACCGTCTCCCACTAAATATAAAAGATGACAAGTAAAAAGACTAATTTAACAAATAATAAAATTTTTGAAATTTTTTGGTGATATCCAACAGGCTGTTATCTCAGTGAAAAATGGTCGTATGGGAAATAAAAAAACTCACTTTTGAAGCTTGGAGACTCTAGTTTCCTAATTTGTTGGTTAACAATTTTTCGGAGAACCGGTAGCCATGCAATCTTCGGATGAATCAGGAAAAAAAAATTTTCAACATTTTTCGAATTTTTATTTTTGCTTTACGCGCATGGAAAAATTTTTTTCGAGCTAGACCGATGCCAAGGTTGCTTAGCCTGTTCATTCAGCTCTAATTTGCTTCATACCACCGTCGTATATGACCATTTGTCTTCGAGATCTCCAATTTTGAATGCAGAAAGATCATTTTTCACTCAACTGCCGATATCTCAGGTACTACAGGCGGTTTCATTTTCTGCAGAAAAGTTCCTACAAAAATCTGTCGTGGTTGATTAAAAAAATGGCAAAATGATATTCTTTTGCTCTTTATTCATGTAAACGTTACAGGCAAAAAAAATTGTTTAATTAGGCATATCAAGTTTTCTGCAGAAAAAGAAATCGCCTATATCTTTTTGCATTCAAAATTGGATATCTCGAAGACAAATGGTCATATTCGAGTTTCGTAAAAAACAAATTAGAGCTGAATAAACAGGCTATGCGACTTATGCATCAGTCTAGCTCGAAAAAATTGTTCCATGCGCATATAGGAAAAATAATAATTCGAAAAGTGTTGAAAATTTTTTCTTCCTCATATATCCGAGAATTGCATGGCTACCGGTAATCTGAAAAATGTTTGTTCAATAAATTAAGAAACTAAAGTCTTCAAGCTTCAAAACTAAGTTTTTTTGTTTCCCATACGACCAATTTTCTCTGAGATACAGCTCGTTGAAAATCACCAAAAAAATTTTGAAAATTTTTCTGTTCCTTCAATTGTTTCGCGAAGTATATCTCAGGGACTGATTTAGCACGGTCTTATCGAATATTTTTTCGTGATTCTTTCTGAATAAATCACTGGGTATAAACTAAATCACCTTAAAAGGTATAACCTTTTCACCTTATTTCACACATCTTATATTTTCTCGAAATACTTCACAAGGCTTTGGCTTAGTAGCATTAAATTTGTATATAATAAAGAAAAATAGCACTAGTAGAGGCTTGCATTGCACAGGGTATTCTGGCTGGAGTACTTACGGCAGTAATGGGAGGCAGGGATCCGCAGCAGGTGAACGCTATAGCTAAACAAGCTGGTGAGGTATGTATATAATTCACAATCTACCTATCCTTTTGATAATGAATATTTCCCTTTTTTTTCTTCTTTCTTGATACTTAGGTATTGGTCTGATTACCTTGATTTTTCTGGGAGGTGGTCTCCCAACTATCCACCACTTTGATGGTATGGATGCTATTCTGTCCAAATTTTTTTAGAGTAGGTACTTATAGTATATCCAACGAGAAGCGATAGCGCCAGTAAACAACTAAATGTACGCCTACAGGGTTATGAATATTTTCATTGGCTGGTGTTTAGTGCTTTTGCCGTCTTTTCCAGATCTGTATTACGACAATCAAGTGATTCATCTGAAATTCTCAGTTGCTTCCGGCGCGCTATCTCTTCTCGTTGGATAGACTATAAGTACTTCAGTTTACATCTTCTTGTGACGATATTTCTTCCTCTATATCTCTGTGTGTCTTTCCACTCATTATTGTGACACCTCAGCTGTTTCCATTATCTTTTTTAGTTGGGATGAGATTGTATACTCTTTTAAGCTATTTTCTTTGAGATTGTGGTAGGGTTCTTCTCTTTTGCATAGCATTGTACTGGAGTTTTTCTCAGTGCTTACTTCCTTGATTATTACGTCCTAAGGAAGGTTCGCAGATGAGATATTGTTAGTCAGAAAGCACCAGACTCTCTGACACTTACCTGTGCCTTCTTTAGATATTCTGAGATTAGCCCATTGGGCTACCCTAGCAATCATTAGATTTAACATCGGTTTAACAAAACTTTGATTGTTAAATTAATTGGAGCCACCGCGATTTGTTGAAATATCAAAACGAATGATTCGATTGGTTCGAATTTGCATAAAGTTTTTTAATCGCACGATTAAAGTTTTGTGAAGCCCACCCGTAGAGTCTAACATAACAAAGCCTCTCAAAATTTGCAAGAATATAAAGGTGCCACATCGAAATGAAAAACTTCGAAGGTAATTTTAGTAAAACTGGAAATACAGAATAAATTGAAGCTTTGGCACTAGCCTTCAAAGTTTCTCGACAATTTTCAAACCTTGGTTTCTTAAGTAGGTTGTAATGGTTCCTAACAAAATTTTAAGCAATTGCAAATACAGAAGGTTCAAAGTTTCCCGACCATTTTCAAACCTTGGCTTTTTAAGTGGGTTATAATAGTTCCTAACAAAATTTTAAGCAATTGCAAATACAGAGGGTTCCAAAAAATGGTGGCCCCCTCTCTAGGATAGATAGAAAACTGAAAAATGATAAGGGTTTGTTCAGTAAAAAATTTTAGGAACGCCATCCGTATTCAAGATACAGGGCGTTGAAAAAGAAGAGAATATACTCATTCTTTACGATTTTGCCGAAACTACTGGCAACATTGTTATGAAATTTTATACGAATATGTTTTGAAATTTGATACATCTATTGAATGTGTTATGATGTCTGACTCTCATAGAGGGCGCTAGTTACACGGTTCGTACCAAGTTGTTTTGAACATAACTTTTTTGATATTAAATTTATTAATCTAAATTTTGTACGATCTCAAACATCATTCATAAACTACGAAAGTATTCGTGATAATTTGTCACTCACTCTTCTCGAAACGAGACGGCGCAATTTTAGCATTATGCTGATTTATAAAATCGTACACAATTTCATCGACTGTCCTTATCTTCTGGAAAATGTTGGAATTAATGTTCCTCAGAAGAACCTTAGAGCATTTGTTCAGAATTAAGTTCTGTAGAACAAATTATTTAATGAACAACCCACTTAATAGAGCATCACGTGCTGCTGCTTCGGTGGATATAGATTTATTTCACTTTTCAATTTTTCAATTGAAGCGGTTTTTTGCTGTATTGTGTTTATTTGTTCAATTTTTTACAGAATTCCTGTTAATTTTAATTTGAATTCTATTTCATACTATTTTGTAAAATAAATGAATCATTCAATTTTAGGTACTCTTAATTAAACTCGATTTTGTGCACCGTTTTCGGAATATTTTGATTTGAAAATTATGAAGTAATAATCAATGCTGGTAAAAGTAATAATGAATTTATTAGTTGAAAAAACTAATGATGAAAACATGAAAAAAATTCAATTAGAGTAGGTATTCAAAATGTCCTCCGTTTTCACAAATACACAAATCTATCCTTTATTTTTTAAATCCATTGATCTTCTTAACACTTGGGAGTCAGCTGTGGGGTCATTGAAGTGACGTTGAATTCTGTCCTTTAATTCTTGAGGTGAATTTACCTCTGTTGCATATATCTTATCTTCAAGGTACGACCTAACTGTGTAATCCAATGAATTGAAATCGCATGACTGAGAAGGCCAATGAATCGGAGATTTTGCACCTCTACCAATCCATAAATTCGGAAAATGGTTACTCAACCGATTACGACACCTTCTATCAATCTACTTTATACCACCATCGGTTATTGCTTCATAATTTTCGAATCAAAATATTCCGAAAACGGTGCACATTATCGAGTTTTGTTAAGAGCACCTTTTGGGTGTAAAATTGAATGATGTTCAAGATCGTTCAAAATTTAGTTCAATAAATCTAATATCAAAAAAGTTATGTTCAAAACAACATGATACGAACCGTGTAACTAGCGCCCTCTATATGAATCAGACATCAAAACACACTCATTAGATGTATCATCTTCCAAAACATAATCCTATAATATTTCATTACAATGTTGCCAGTAGTTTCGGCAAAATCCTAAAAAATGTGTATATTTTTTTTTCAACGCCCTGAATCTTGAATACGGATGGCGTGACAAAAATTTTTTCTGAACAAACCCCTATTATTTTTCAGTTTTCTATCTATCCTAGAGAGGGGGGGGGTCTTTTTCTGAACACCCCGTATGTATTGACCACTGCTGAAATTCTGAAAAAGTTGATTTGCAGTTGTTCGTCTCATTCTTGTTATGGCATGCCTTCCCAAGGGACACATTAGGCTGGGGGACAAATAATAAATTTCAACATAAACTGGCAGCACCCCATTCTTCCCTCTGTTAGGTTATGTAGGCTTCTTAGCGATTCTTCTGTCATCTCTAATGCTGTTCTTATGGCTATGGATTATTTCACTCAAGCATTCCCACATTTTATTAATATAATTATTCTTCATTTCTTCTACGACCTCCGTGTTAATCATTTTATTTCTTAATTTTTTTTAGTTCGTCAACATCTTGATGACTCTGCTCAACGCTCTGAAGACCTCCTTCTCGCACAGATCCATCATGGCAAGGAACATCGGCAGGAGGGATTCAATGAGCGAAGCGGCCGTAGCAGGTATAACCATGATGAAAGGTTTCGTCAGATCCGTCAACTCTGTTAGCGTCCCATGCCAACAGAAGACGATCTGCGAGGCTAACAGAGAATGTGCGATGGATATTGGACAATCTTCGCTCTTCTGCCACCTTGGAAAGTGAGTATAGACATTAATTTAGGCGCGTTGCTGTGTACAATGTGTTATACAGGGTTGGGATAAAGTATGGAACCAAGTAAATATCTTTTAAACGAAAAGAACGATATTTATGAAAATTTGCAGGTAAGTGCAATGGAACAAAACGCATCTGATATACATTTTTTTGATAATAATATACTTCCGGTTTAACCGGAAATGCCATCAACTTCTTTAATTTAAATGGGACACCCTATATATTTTTACAGATTTTGAAAGAGCTTGTTATTTTGAATTCATACATACTGAGTTTAGTGTAAAAAAATTTGTAAAAACGAGGAATATAGCACTTTAACCAACCTCCTTTGAGTTTTTTGCATTAGAGCAAAAAACTATTTAGATAAACTAATTGATGTTGTTTGTATGCATAGTAATAAATAAACAAGTACTGTTTAGTACGTCTTTTGTTCTTCAAGTGTCAAATTCTAATTGACAGAAATAAATTGAACAATTTAGAATGGTTCAATTAAGTAAAAAATTGAAAATTTAATGATGATCGGTTATGGTGATCGTGTTAGAACTCATGAAGAAGTGTGTCATATTTTTAATAATTTGCATCCGGAGAGAAATCCTATATCACGCTCAACAGTAACCAAAACATTACAACGTTTTAATACTACTGGGATGGTAAAAAATTTGCTAAAACCTGGAAGACCGCGGACTGCAACGAACGAAACTGTTAAACAAAATATTGCAATCGATTTAGAAGAATCACCTCAAACTCTCACCGCAAATTTGGCATTAACCAAGGTATCAGTCGACGTTCTGTAGGAAAGATAATAAAAAGTGAAAAGTATCATCCGTATAAGGTACAGTTGGTTCAAGAATTGTTATACGATGATTTTGACCGACGGCTGGAATTTTGCGAACGGCTAATGGACATCTGTAATGTCGACGAAAATTTTGCTTCTAACATAGTTTTTTCCGATGAGGCAACTTTTTGTTTAAATGGAACAGTTAATCGCCACAACTCAAGGTATTGGTCAAATGAGAATCCTCATTGGATTCATGAAGCACATACCCAGCATCCACAGAAGTTAAATGTTTGGATGGGAATTGTCGAAAATAAGCTTATAGGCCCATTTTTTATCGAAGGAAACTTGAATGGTGACAAGTATTTGGATCTACTAAATAACGAAATTATTCCTGCACTTCAACAGAATGGGCAATTAAAATATTTGATTTCAACAAGATATGGAGCACCTCCCCACTATGATAGACGGGTTAGGGATTTTCTGGATGCGAATTTTCCAAATCGATGGATTGGACGTAGAGGATTCATAGAGTGACCTGTTCGTTCTCCGGATCTTAGCCCGTTAGAGTTTTTTTCTTTGGGGTTATCTAAAATCACGTGTTTACGTTAGACGACCAACGAACTTACAGGAATTGAGACAAAGAATTATTGATGAATGTGAACTAATACGTGGAGAAGTCTTGGAAAGAGTGACTCAAGAATTTGTTAATAGGATGGCATATTGTCATCAAGTAAACGGCGAGCATTTTGAACATTTGTTTCTCATTATTCTAAAATAATGAAATGTACATCTATTGTACTACTAACAGTGAGTTATTCCGCGTTTTTACAAATTTTTTTTACACTGAACTCAGTATGTATGAATTCAAAATAACAAGCTCTTTCAAAATCTGTAAAAATATATAGGGTGTCCCATTTAAATTAAAGAAGTTGATGGCATTTCCGGTTAAACCGTAAGTAGATTATTATCAAAAAAATGTACATCAGATGCGTTTTGTTCCATTGCACTTACCTGCAAATTTCATAAATATCGTTTTTTTCGTTTAAAAGATATTTACTTGGTTCCATACTTTATCCCAACCCTGTATATTAATCATATTTCTCGTGCTGAAATTTTTTTTCATAAAATAAGAATGAAGATGCGAGAATCGGCATGAAAAGTTTATTAGAGTCAAAAGAAACACTGAAAATAGTGTTTTTTGGCCGAAAGACTCACTCTGCATAATGCAAGAGGCTCACCAAAACTCAAGGCGTAAGTTTGACTACCGCTGCATTTCGAGCACCCTTTTACATCAATTCAGAGATGAATCTATCACAGGGTGTTACTAATTTCATGCAACAAAGTTCAGGAGGTGAATGCTCGTACAAAATTAGGATGGGTCTTTTCTTTAACAAAATTTCCACAGACCACCCTTTTACGAGATATCACACTTGAAAAGTGGTGACTGAAATTCAGTTTCTATTATTTTTTTCTGAATCCATGACCGTTGACTACGTTTGTTTGTTTTGGCTTGAGGAGGTCATTTCCAGCATTTATTATGAATCCTCCCACATTTTATATTTTTGCTGTTTTAAACTCAATTTATTAGAATGATTATGAAATATAGTTTCTTTGATAATGTGTCAAATCAATCCATTCCGCCACATCTCGTGGAACAAAACAAAGTTAGAATATTTCATTCTAACACTGTTTTCAGTAATATTTATTGATGACATGTTGGCCTCCTGCCACGAATTCATTCAACATCTCTCAAATTTTATGAGATAAAAAACAGTCCTGCCAATCAATATTTTTCAATGCAAAAATGACTAAACGTTATTTACCGCAATTTTTAATTAATTTCGATAAAAATTAAACGAATTAGAGAAAATAATGTATGATACTCGTACAGAAGGCTCATTCTGACACTCGTTCATTCCAAAACTCTTTTTTGAATTTTGACACGTGTCAGAATATCAATGCCTTCTGCACTTGTATCATATAACCATTTCCTCTTCATCTCAGAATTTCAATTCATAATTTCATTTCATGGAACTTTATCTCGAAAAGAGTTTTGATATGAAATTAAGTAAAGATTGCACAGAAATATATGTGGTTAGTTCTTTGCGAGTGCATGAAAATAACAGAATTTCAAGTTTCTAGCTTGACTAGAATTTTAGAAAAAAATCAAACACAGAGAATTCTTAGTTAGGTGCGGACAAATGATTGAATTCAGTGATTTTTAGATACATTTTCATTCATTATGGGGGGGGGGGGCCTATAGGATCAGTTTCAAGTCCATCAAAATTTAAAAATCAATTGGAATTTTGAATCTCCATTCAACATATTACAAACCTTTAACAATTCGGCATAACAATAAAAATTGCTAAAATCCAGAAGTGCTGGGCCAACTTCAAACACTGTTGCTAGGTAAACTGATTTTCCTACAATCTACTGATTTTTCTCATTTTCTCCATACAATGAATAAAAACTATTGTTTTTTTCTGATAACCTGACCGGCGCATCTTGGCACAATTGCGGCACAATAATATATTTATATGAAATCATTTTCGTCGAAAAAAAATAAAGTGCTGAGGTGACTTTCTTTTCCATTTTTTTTTTGAGTGAATTTGTGCCACAACTTTGCATATGACTGAAACAATTTTTTAAACGTATATTCTTTGGAAAAAAAGTGCTGAGCTGACTTCATTTCATTAAAATTTGCCGGAAAATTTTCGTTGAAATATGCCCAAGACAGCAAAAATTTTTCCATTCATTTCTGAGAAAAAAAACGAAATTGCTGGGCTATATTTTTTTTTTCAATTTCGATTATTTTTTTGGTACTTCTAGAATAGAAAGGTAAAAACTTTTAAAGGAGCACTGGGCTCGATTTCAATGAAAACAACAGTGGTGAATACCGTTTCACGATATCTTCATTTGTTTTGAAGATATAACAAAATTTTGACATCGATTTAGACGATGTGCCATAACTACCATAGTTAATAGTTTTAAAAGGGGTAACAGTCCACTGCGACCTGATGGTCTATTGTGCCCCCTGACAAAGCTTTACAGCTCGCCTTCCAGTCCCAGAGATCTTATGAAATCCAATATCTCGGAAGGCTAAATCCTCACTCCTACAGGTCTCTTGACCAAAGCATTGTTTTCTTTGGCTTACAATGCCAAAGCATTCTGTGACTAGGTGAATAGGAGTTTCTTCCTCCTCCACACAGAATCTACACTTGTCAGTGTCCGATACGCCCATTCTCAGCAAGTGCTTTCTGAGGCGACAATGCCCTCCTGTAAGAAAGCCAGTGAGGAGGTGTAGTTGGTTCTTACTGAAATCCAAATATGTTTTGGATCTTGCAGTTTCAAAATTCCGAAGGAACTTTTTGGAGTGATCCAACCCTGGGAGATTCTGCCAGAGTGTTTCTTCTTATATGTAAATTTTCCTAATAAATACCTTAAAAAGATTAAAACTTTTAACGAGCACTTCTTCACTGGAACTACATACACTATTAAAATTTTTTTAATCTATATTTTTTTGTATGATGTAGAATGAAAAATATGCATTCGTATTGATAATAAAAAATTGGTTTTCAGTGAAAAAGTGCCTCTAGAAAGTGTTAATCTTTTTCAGAAATTTTCGTGAAAAAACCTTAATAAGATTTTCGAAATTGATAATATATTAAAATGAAAAAAAAGATATCGTGAAACGGTTTCCACTATTGGCGTTTTATACGAAAATCGAGCCCAGGACTCCTTTCAATGTTCTAACCTATCTAGTCCAGAGGTATCAGAAACAGTCAAAATCAAGCAATTTGGGATACCCTGTAAATGTGTTGCACAATTTATTTCAGTCATTGAAATCCAGTTTCTCGAACAGTGCTGGACCATTTTTTAAATATCTCGAGAATCACGTTGAATTCGAAAAAAAATCAACAGCACTCTACAGAACAAACCTAGTACAATTCAGCAAAACAAAATAAATTTCGAAATTCCCGAAGTGCTATCCCAACTTCAAACATATTTGAAAACATTTATGTTATGAATTTTGTTCCATACTTTATCCACACAATGTATTTGTTTTATTTGACATTCGGTAGGGTAATAAAGAAAGTTATCGAAACACATATACATACATAGGCGGAAATAGGGAGAGCCTGCTCCCCCCCAGAACGAACAAAAATTCGTCTAAAAATCACTCAATTCAAAAATTTGTTCGAACCTACCTAAGAATTTACTAAGTTGCCCCCCCTTTATCGTTGGTCGGATATCTGAGCAATCGAAACGACTTATTTCTTGTCAACTTCATTATGACATTCCCTTTATTTTGACAGTTGTTAGAAGTTGTTTAACATAGAAGATTTGGAGAACTGTCAAAATAAGGGACCTTTTATTTAAATATGGCTGTCCTTTATTCAAGTTAAGTATGGGAGGCCTGTATTTTATAGTATCCCGCATAAAGGATACTTTATCTAAGTTAGACCACTACTTGTGTTTCGATAACTCTCTATTGTGTACGTATTGTTAATGAGCAAACTTTATTATTCTTTTTCAGCTACGCTGCCAGCTACATGATCGACAGAACCAGTTCAACAGGTTTCAGCGCGTTATACGAAGCCGGTAGGAGGGGTAGAGCAGGAGACAACTGCCAACAAACCTATCTTGACTGCCGCGATTCCTGAAGAGATTGAGACGATAGATTCTTATAATTTATTTGTATGATAGTACCTTTATTTATTGAAAAGCACCGATACAGATACCGCACCGCTAGATGGCGATAAAACGACAGGTTTCCACGTGCAAACCGAGTATCTTCGAACATTCTTTTGGTCTATTTAAGTTTGTACAAATTGAAACATTCGAAATGTCTAGCTAGTCAACGAAATGAAGCCGGAGTGTCGAAATGAGAAAGAAACAAGGAAGAGAAGTTTTAATTTTGCGGAAAACATCACTTTTCCCTTTTTTCTGTTGGTTTCTTTCGAATTTTTCCGTTCCGCATTGAGGTATTTGAATTTGAAATTCGAATTTTAATTGTGTACCATTTCCGTTTGATTTGAAGTAGGAAACAATTATTGCATATGTAGTTATATGTTCTTATTGTTATTTAAATTAAGACTGTTAACTGATGGATAAAATTAAATTAAGATATTTTTATATCAGTATTAGGTATCTTTTGGTACAAACCAAAATTGTGAAACAACTCTGAATAAAATTTTAATTCTTATTGTTTTTTATTAATTGGATATCACACTATTAATAGGACTGATGAAATCATCATTTGAATAAGATTTTAATGTATTACAGGCCGTTCAATGAGCCCGAAAGGTAAGTAAGAAAATTTTTTCATTATTCATGAAATATTTCTAGCGTTTTCTCTCACAGTCCTCTGGAACAACAAATTTCAAAAATAATGGAAAAACCCTGCGTAAACACTTGCACTAATTTTTTGGAGGCAAATCCGTCCGAAAGGGTTGTAGTCGTTTTAGTACACAAGTGTTCTGAACCTTCAAGCATATCTGAATCAGCAATACTTCGCGCAACAATTAAAGGAACAGCAAAAAATTTTCGGTGATTTTCAACAAGCTGTATCTCAGTGAAAAATGGTCGTATTGGAAATGAAAAAACCTACTTTTGAAGCTTGAAGACTCTAGTTTCTTAATTTATTGGTTATTCCTAATTAAAAAAAATATTTCGCCTGTAACGTTAACGTGAATAAATATCAAAAAAATGCCGTTTTGCCATTTTTGGGTTGATGGACAGTATCTTCGTCAATATTGGGAGAAAAACTTAGGTTATGAGGAAATTTAACATCCTGATGTTCCCCAAAGTCCCCCCTAAATCGGGGGATCGATGGGTTCTGCGGTTTTGTTGGACCGATTAAATGAAATTTTGAAAAAGTTAAGAACAAGATTTTTGTTCCTTAAACTAGACCTAATGTATTTAATCAATGAATCACATTATTTCTTCATTATCTACTCGAGTTGTTCATAAAGTTGTATCAACAAAACTGGTACTTTTTCAAGTAGGAGGTAAATAAGATAAAATTAAAGTACAAAATATACAAAAAATTTAATTACATTGAAATAGGTAGGTATGTACATGAATAGACTTCACTTTATTTAAGCGGTACCTTATTTTTATTTAAAAGTTGTCTCATTGTTGTACCTTATTTTAAGTTTTTTCGTCATAAAATTTTCCGTTGTGTTCGGAATAAATAAAGGGGTGATAACACATGGACTCACGATGCGTTGATATAATTA
The DNA here is from genome assembly GCA_038502775.1 of Hippodamia convergens. NCBI lineage: Eukaryota > Metazoa > Arthropoda > Insecta > Coleoptera > Coccinellidae > Hippodamia > Hippodamia convergens. Next base: position 365,171 of record JAVSIQ010000855.1, on the reverse strand, counting down.
TTAAATGTAGTTCACCGAATTCATATCAAATATAATACTTACTCGAAAACGCTATCAACCTCAGCGACATCTACTGGCGTTATTCGCAAGAAGGAAAATAATTTCCTACTTTTCTTCCATTTCATCAAATTTTTCATTGTTTTGATGTATTTTATGTTAACCCCACTGTTGAAGAATCTAACAAAAAAACTTTCATAACGAACAGTTCATCCAATCTTGAGTTATAAATGGTGTAACCAACAATATGGCCGACTGAGTTTTATATATTAAGATAAACAATTTTTATGGTATAATACCTTGAAAGGGACAATAAAATTGTCCTGTCTGATGTCAGATATGAGTGGCAATTAGATAAGCTATTAGCTGACCCGGCGAATTTTGTTTCGCCTTAGATATGAATAAAGTTTTACTAACCATTGGTTTTTTTAAGATGGAAATGTATTAGGTGAAATACAAAAAACTACAAAAGAACGAAATATACGTACGTACAGAGTGGGAAAAATTGGTGATACCTGAACTACAACTTTTTAACCGTGAGAGATAGAGTAAAATAAATGACATATTATACAAGCCCTTTTTTCATAGCAATCCAGTAGCGTACTTTGTTTTTTTCCCAAGAGGTTTCCTTGCTGAGCTATAACATTAAGTTGTGATTTTTCTTATGGAAATAATAGTATGGAATGGCTTTGAAAGAATCGCCATTTTTTTCCGTTTCATAATTATATAATACATCATACCTCGTCCTCAGATTCTTTCAGTTATCATGAAAAATATAGTTTGTATTTAAAATTTCAATTATGTATTGATTAATAAGAAGGCTGAGTCGAAGAATAATATGTCTCTACCATACACTATATTAATATAACTATAATATAATTTATTATTAGTAGTATGTGGTCTCTACTCATTATGTCTTTATTATTATGCCATTGAATACTTGATCCAATTCTTCGTGGTTTGATTTCTGTTCAGAACAACTGTCAATACGAAGTCATTATTGCCGCTAGAAAAAAGAATTCTCTTTTTTTAAGAGGTAACTTTTTTTATATATTACAATTCCTTCATTGTAGTACCTTGTGATGAACAACGTTTTTAGTTTTTTTCCCGGGTGCGAGAATAAATAAAGCAGATTTTTCATTGTGAATCGGCACCTACTTCTCCGTGAAGACCTTAGAATTCCAAGGCTAAGACGTTTAGGCAACTCAAAATACACGGTAATTATTTACTAATGGCAAGTAGAATGGGGATTTGTTCAAAAAAGAAAGATGGGTGTAATAACACATGGACTCAGATAGGTTAATATTATCAGAAAATGTAGTTCACCGAATTAATATCAAATATAATGCTTTCACGAAAACGCTATTAACCTGGCGTTATTCGCAAGAAAGAAAATTTTTTCCTATTTTTTTTTTCCATTTCATCAAACTTTTTAGAGTTTCAATGTATTTATGTTAACGCCGCCGTAGAAGAATACAACAACAAAAAATCTAATCTTGAGTTATAAATGGTGTAACCAACAACATGGCCGATTTAGTTTTATATATTAAGATCATTTTTAAGACTTTTTCTTAAGAATTTTTTTAACTTTGGGAAAAACTTATTATAAATGAACATAGGCCCTTTGACGACCGGTGCCTACTTTTCTTCGATTTTGGGCATTATCGAACAATGCTTGACACCATCTCATGCCAGTAGTTGGAGTTTGGTTCACACGGTTAGCGATTTCTAGAAATGACAATCCTGCCTGATGTAGACTAATAATTCGACCTCTTTCAAATTCACTTAGCTGGCGATAAATTCCGCGTACAGGTGCTCTAGGTATTTCAACAACAACTAAACATTGGATCTCCTCGAACAGCTGGTTTGTTGTAAAATTTGCAAAAAAATGACTACAATATTTGAGTAACAAAAAATGTTCAAATGACAAAAACCTTCATGATCTTTTCTCCAAATTTCAATAATTCACTCCTTGATATACTTCACTGCGCAAAAAACTTAACGCACATTCTGAAAATCTCAATTTTAATGAAAGTTAACTCTACATTGACTTTATAACATATTTTTTATGTTCTCTCGGGAAGGTTTTGAACGAAACAAGACATTAAATGGAATAAAAATTCAGGATTTCACCTAATCTTATGTGAAAGAAGAGAAATGAACAAATTTCAAAATACTGAAATGCTGATAAGTGATTTAATACTTGGTATTTCCACCCCTTGGGTTAATTACAGCTGGCCAACGACGGTTCATACTCAAAATGTTCTGATCTAATCCTTCCCAGATTTCGCCGAGTTGGATTCCTAAGTCATTAAGAGTAGCTGGATGATTTTCTGAACTTCTCAGCCTTCTATTGAGGTTGTCCGAAACCTGCTTAATCGGATTGAGAACTGGACTTCTTGCTGGCCATTCAATTCGGGAGACTTCGCAACCTCCTCAAGGTACTCCTGAATGATGCGCGCACGATGGGGTCTGGCATTATCGTCCATAAAAATGAAATTTTCACCAATGTATGGGAAAATGACACTACATGCTCTTCAAGAATGTTCCTTATATATTTATCAGCATTCATAGCTCCATTATCAACGACCACTAGGTCTGTGCGAGCAGTCAAAGGTATGGGGTGGCCATACCATATTCGATCCTTCCCCCGAAACCAGTAGTATTCAGGAAATTGCACTGAGCATATCTTTCATGTGGACGTCTGTATACAAGGGAACGTCGATCACAATGGTAGAGGCAGAATCTAGACTCATCTGTGAAGAGAACTCTTTCCCAATCAGCCTCTTCCCAATGGATATGCTCTCTCGCAAAATCCAAACGCGCCCTTCGATGGGCTGAGGTAAGAGCTGGGCCTCTTGCCGCGACACGATGCCTTGAATCATATTCTGAGGCGATTTCTTATTGTCTGAGTGCTAATTTTGCACCCCATGAGTTTGCTCAAGCTGATTTTGAAGGAGGCGAGCTGTTGGAAACTGTTGTCTCAATGAAGAAACTCTCAAGTAACGTTATTGAATGGCAGTTGTTACCCGTGGTCTACCCTGTCCTGGTCTTCGGACATTCATACCTGTCTCCCTGAATCGCTGCAACATTCTCGACACACATGTATGGGAAATTCCAAACGTTTCTGCAATTCTTGTGTATGTCCACCCTTCTTCTCGCAGAACTACCGCTTGGGCACATTCCTCTTGAGTCAAATTGCGTGTTTCTCGTTGCATAGCGATCGAGTGTAGAAAATCAAAATAAAGAAAAATATTGATCACTAGAATTGATCGAGAACAACTGATTTGAGAATGGAGCCAATACATTCAAAATCTGATAATATCATCTTTTTTTATTCCTGCTGGGAAAAAACATCTGTATTGAAGAAAAACGTTGAAAGTGGTTAACATATGCATGCATAATTCTGATAAAAATAATTATGATTGAGAACACCTTCAGTTGTAGAATAAATTTGAGATTTCCATAATGTGCGTTAATTTTTTTGCGCAGTGTATTTATGTTTTACCAAAAAAAATTTTAATTTAAACAGCTGATTCTGAATGTTGCAGTTTCTTTGTCAGTTAGTACAATATTTTTTCGCGTTTCTTCCCATTCACTCTCCATAGCAAATCATCATTATAAGTGTGAAAAAAAACTCAAACAATTCACATCTCGTACAACCAGGTTAAAAGACTATGTGCCTCTTCATATTTCAAACTGAATTAGGACAGGAAACCCTTCTTGTCCCAGTAACCCGACACGAAACGCCGTTGAGACGTGTAATTCCAACATTTGTCACGCTAGGGAAGCACAAGAGATGCGCCTAATGACGTTCATAACTGGGAAAAAAGAAGCAACAGACGAAGTATCTTTTCTGTGCCAGTTCAGACGTTCTGCTAAAACACTGGAAGTGTCAGAGTGTCACACTGTGCTCGATGGCGCTCAGTTTGAATCCGTTCAGTGCCTTCTTAGGAAAATTCACAACTAATCAAGATGTACTCACTACAGCAGCCACATTTCTAGATAGGACTCATTACAGTTCTTCCGGGCATTCTGGAGAAGGTTACCACCATTACCACTACAGTTCAGGGTAAGAAAGAATTAAATCTTAGCGAAAATGACGATACAAACAAAAATATTTTCATGTAAATATTGCCAAGACGAGACCGTATTTTTTACATTGTCATGTAGAGCCAACTTCAAATTTAAAACTCCTTATTCCACAAACTCTACACCTTGGCCAAAAAAAGTGACTTGGCACCATAAAAACTATTCGATAACAGAAAAGTTATGAACAGCGAATTAAATTTTCATCTTACTCTCACGTGGCGAAAGAGAAACGACCAAATCACTTATTTTAACCCATCGTGGAAGAATACATGTATTCTTCCACCATAATTTTGACCAAGGTGTAGAGTTTGATGACTTGTGAAGTTGAAGAGTGTAGAGTGAGCCGCTTGACTCTACATGAGATCTAATAACTTTTTGACCTATGAGAAATGCAGTCTCATCTGAATCTTTTTGGTTGTATTTCACTTTTTTTGGTACGTTGCTTATGATAATAGTATATAACATTACTAGCAAGGTTAGAGGGTTTTTACTGGCGAATACAATGTGTGTATTGTTTTATATTTTATTTGTTTCTCATTTGTATTTATTTATTTATTTATCGTTTGGCAAAGCAACAGCACTGAACAAGTATAAATGATAGTCACCATGAATATAAAACAAAGCATATATAACATAAACATAAAAAAATAAAGACACTTATAAGTAAAAAGGTAGGTAAAGATGTGATCAAAACATCAAATTAAAGCGACACATCCAGAGAACGTAGCCAGCCCAGTGCAGAAGGTGTCGCATCAATAATGTCTCTGAATGGTCCCAGGTACTTCCTTAAAGGGCATTCCCGAACAATATGCTCTATAGTTTGTTGATCAGCTCCGCAGTCGCAGGCTGGAGATTGGTAAAGTCCCCACTTGAACATCATAGCATTACATTTTGCATGGCCTGTCCTAACTCTATTCAGTCTACTCCAGATGTTTCTCTTCAGATCAAATCCTGGTAGAGCAAGTGTGGGGTCAACTATGTCATGTTTGTGTATTGGTACCATGTGTAAAAAGGTTAGATAAATTCCAAAAAAATCTCAATAATTTGTCGCAAATGTCGTAAGCTATGGAGGCGTTGCCATGAACATGTCTGTTTATTTTTCTTTACATTTATTTTGGCGAAAGCGAAAATGAATGTACCAAAAGAAATTATTGAGGCAGCCAGCAGTGTAGCAACAAGTGTATTACCTGCAAAATCAGCTTCAAGGTACGAGCGAGAATACGACGACTTCAAAAAGTGGCAAAACAAAAATAGTGTGATTGGGGTACCTGAAGATGTTTTGTTGGTCAACTTGAATCAACTATCAGCTAGATTCAGCCCTGATACTTTATGGGCAAAATGGTCTATGCTGAAAAGCTGCTTGGAAATGAAAGAAAATGCCCCTGTTCGCAGGTTTGTTTTCCTTAAAAAATTTATTGAAAAATATGACGTTAAGTTGTCGTTTGCAGATTTCAAAAGGTATTGGCGTTTCTAAAACGAAAAAATGAGCGTTATACGCCAAAAAAGGCCAAGGTATTAAGTAAAGAAGAGGCTGAACAATTTCTTTTACATGCTCCTGATGACCAGTGGTTGCTGGCGAAAATTGTAACAATATTTGGGATTTTTGGATGTTGTCGATGTGACGAAATTCTCTCCTTAAACATGAATATGTAGAAGATTTAGAAAAATACGTTATTGTGACATTGCGGCAAACAAAAAATTTAACAACAAGAAGATTCACCATAACCGATGATAGCTGCAGCTTCAAGCCCTGCATGTTATACAGAAAATATGTAAATCTTCGGCCTCCTGGAACAGAAAGCCTAAGATTCTTTTCGAAATACCGACATGGAAAGTGCATTTCCCTTAATGCTGGCCAGCACACTATCGGTGGTGTCCCAAAGCAAATAGCGAAATATTTATGTTTTAAAGACCCAGAGTTATACATAACTGGAGCCACTATGGTTGCGGATTCGGGTGGAGATATTTTAGCACTAAATCGTGCAGGTGGGTGAAAGAGCACCGAAATTGCGATGAGTTATGTCGATGATTCGGTCAACCAAAAAATCGAAATGTCTAGCAAATTATTTGGTAGTAAGGAGAGTACAAATGTTCTGCAGTCCTCGCGTTTCTGAATCAACAGATTGTTCATCATCATCAGTATCAACTCTTTCATCATCAAAAATCTGTGTTACTGGAAATAATAATTGTACCATGATTTTCAACATATATGACGATAAAACAAAATTTTCTAATGTAAATAATACTACTAACTTGTTAAAAGTTAACTGTCAGTTTTACAAGTTAGTGAAGTGATAAAATAAATTTTCTTGATTAATATTGTGTTTTTGAAAACTGACGTTTACAAATGAGAAACAAATAAAATCATTTCATTTCGTTCATTTCAGAAATGATCCATAATCATAGATGTCTTGGTTACAATCATAGAGATAGTATAAGGGGAGATGCGATTTCGTGACTAAAACGGGACCAGGTCCGCCACATTGGTACGACACATTTGTCAAGCGGTCGTTGACCTTGATGTTCGTGTTCGTTTGTGAGTTTTGTGAAAATTATTTATATTTGAAGGACAATCTTCGTTGAACTAATTGAACAAAATGGTTTCTTATGCTGTGCGAAGTTGCTGTAGCCGGGATGGCGTGGATAAGAAGAAATCATCAGGAATTACATTTCATAGGTTAATATCAACAATGTACAGGGTCGGTTTAAGTAGATTTGATGTCTGATACTAGAGATTCCTTCAAACCCTTCAGAGGATGTCATCGAAATTTGCTTAAAGACCGAAAAAATCATGAAGCGAAAAATCATTATAGTTGGTCAAAACTGTGTGTCAATTATAAGTATTAATAATAGGATATTTAATGAAGTTGTTTCATCAAACATCTTTTCATTTTCAATTGATCACAATTTCGATCAGTGTTTTTCGAATAATCATCGATTATTATTGATCAAAAGCATAATAAAGAAATATTACAGTATAAGAATGATTTCTCTCTTTAAGTATAAATTTGACAAATCAACTGGTATTAGGCACCAAAATAACAAAATTGTACTGTTTGAAGGACAGTAAAACTGTTAATCGAGTAAATTTTTTGTTTGTGAAAGGAGAACTTAGTTATTGAATATGAGAGAATGTTTAGAACATTCAGATGTTTCTAAGATTTTATGTAAAAGTTACATGTCATAATATGAATTGGAAATATAAATTTTTTTAACTAGGTGTACATATTTTAATATATATGTATATGTATATTATATAATTTTTTATATTCATTATTTATATTTTAAATAAATTTTTCACCTTATACAAAATCTGTACTTTGCCTATTATTATACGAGAACCTACCATAAGAGAAAGTAATATCGACTCGTGTATTTATCCTTCGAACCAAAAAAAGGGTAGGTATTCTATAATAAAAAATCTAGCTGTTTTTAATATAAGGAAAAAATTGTTGATCTTCCACCTATACAAACTGAGTCATGATGGAAGAAGTAGCTCAATATTTGAAGGAACGTTAACAAGTACAACTTCCAGAGATGTTATTGAATATCACTAGTTGTTTCTGCTAATGAAAGAAAACAAAATTTTTCCTTACATTAGAAAAACTCAGAAGAATTGAATCTCCATTAAAAATGTTCTCAAAATAAGATAAGTATTGTTTTAGTATATAAACTGTTGAAATTCATTTTTATTTCATAAATATTAAAAATCATGATGTTTATTCTGCTTCATCCATAAATAAGCCTGTAATTTATTTACTCCGACCCTGTCCAATTTGTGGTTCTGTGGCCGAAACCGCCACATTGGTACGACACTTTGCCCCGCCCAGTGGACCCGTTTTATGTGGAAATCGTTGAATGCAACAGCGTCTCCTTCTATATACTATCTCTATGGTTACAATAATGTCAATATTAATGTACGATATATCTAATAAATGTATGTAACAACTGGCCTATTTTCAAAGTGGCGTTATTCGGCAATGAGTTGTCCTACAAAATTCTAGTTGGGTTTAATTTGTCACAAATTTCATGTACATGAAAACAGTCTATGATAATTTTTGTCAAAAAATTCATGGATCAGGAGATATAGAGCATTTGAATCATATGAGGCAAACAATAGTTATTTATGATATGAGTGTTGAAAGTGGCGTTTAATTTTGGGAGTGAAAAATATTGTGAAATGAGCGGAGCGAATTGAACAATTTCACCAACAAAACAAAATCACTTTCAACACAAATACCATACAATGTTTTTTGTACAATGCATTTTAATACATATTCAAATAATCAAAAGGTTGTTGTGAATGACAAAAGTTGCCAACGTTATGATTACTAACAATTGAGAAAAGACGCTGACATTTGAATTTCGTTAATGTTCAATTTTTGTCTTGGGTTTTAAACTGCTTAATATGTTTGTCGAGAGTCCAATTATAAATGAAAATGACGATTTGGTTGTTCCTCTGGATATTGAAGAGTCTGCAAGAGGAGCAAAACTAGAACTCCTACCTAAAAAATCTGTTCAGCATACGATATTGCATATAACAATTTCCTGGCCTGGTGTAAATTGAAAAATGTGGAAGGGAACTTCAGTAAAACTGTTTTACTGGCATACTTAGAAGAAAAATCAAAAAATATGGAGTTCATCAACTTTGTGGAGCAAATTTTCAATGATAAAGTCAAGCGCCCTTGTTAAAAATGGTGTGGATGTTAGTGAATATTTTAAGGTAATAGCATATTTAAAACGGAAAAGTAAAGAATATCGTCCAAAAAATCGAAAATTCTCACTCGTGAACAAGTTGAAAAGTTTATAAAGGAGGCACCAGATGAGAATTACTTGAAGGTTAAGGTTGCAACTATTTTCGGATTATTTGGAGCCTGTCGGCGTGAAAAATTGTGTAATTTATCAGTGAAAGACATCGAAATAACAAATAAATCATTGGTCATACAACTTCCAAATACAAAACGAAAGTCAGTCGTTCTTTCAGTATTATTTGGAAATATGTAGACTATTTTCATAAGTACTTTGCACTGCGACCTTCTGTCATCAAAGATCGTCGTTTTTTCCTTAAATACATGAATAATAAATGCACTGCCAATCCAGTTGGTATCAATACATTTGGGAAAATCCTCCGCTTCATTGCTAGCAGAATCAGGAGCAAATATTATGGATATAAAAAAATATGGTGGATGGAAGTCTACGACGGTAGCCGAGGGCTATGTTGATCATTCCATTGCATATAGAAATGTAATTGCTGAAAAAATTCTCCCAACTTCAACAGATTTTGGATCAGCATCATCCAATATTGTACTTCCGGTTTCTACAAGTACTGATGGTGCTGAGGATTCTAATTATAATAATAATAATAATAATAATAATAATAATAAACTTTATTTGCAGACAAAATACAATAAATTTTACAACAGAAAAAGTATATATAGCCTACAAACTATTATCTGCAAAAAGGAGACTTACGGCAGTAAAACTGTTTTTATGTAAGCTCCCAAAAACTGAAAATACAAATTATGTGTTGCTACACTCCCTAACGTCACAGGGCATTAATGTTAGTAACTGTTTAATAATGATAATAAAAATTTGCAATTGCTGAATTTTTCTCATCTGATTTCATCATAAGAAAATGGAGTGCTGAAAATATTTTTAACACTAATGTTAAAAATATTTTTAACACGCTTCAACGTAAAACAATCAATTTTAACATTGTTTGCTGTCCTTCAAAGTGTCACTTTCAATGGCAGTTGTACAATAGTATATTCTAAAACAAGTTGCAGAATGAGCTCCTATTCCAACACGAATGCGAAAGCATAAGTGTTGGAATTGCCTTCTGCAACGAGTATTAGACGATATTTTCTCTATTTCAGTCAAGTTTCGTGAAATACTCTCGAAATTCAAATGAAAATTCAGATTAGTGACTTTTGTATTGTAGCTATGCAGTTGGTGTGACTTACCAAATTTGACAGATCACGGAATTAGAATTGATATGATTCGAAAATTGATTGGATCGGAAATCAGTACTGACAACCACAAAACGAAAAATATAACTGAAAACAATGCTGTAATGAGTTTCATTACAGCACTACTTTCAGTACTGTAATGAACTCATTACGATACTGAAATAGAGAAAAAACTATTATCACCTACTCACAAAATGTAAGAAAATACCAACATAGATGCTATTTTTTTCAGTAAAAAGAAGAAGAAGAGCATAGCAATGAACGCACTGACCCTCCTTTCCTTCCTATTCTTCCTGAACATACTCCAGAACTGCATACAGGACCACATAAACCAGATGAACCCTACCACCATAGTGATGCAGATGCAGACCACGATGGCCACAATCAGAAAGTTGGACAGAAAGGGAGACGATGGGGGAGAACTATTCCAAAACGTTACATTCACTGACGAAGTTCAAACCGAGATAAGCAAAATCCAACAAAATATGAAAGGTACTGAGCCGTCAGTCAGGGTCGTGAAAAGAAAAAACACTAATAGAGGTAGGAAAAGAAAGAAAAATGAAGGTGAAAGGAGAAGCACTAGACCAACAAAGGCCACTTTATTTATACCGGAAGAAGAAGAATACCAATATACTCCGATCAAATTGAAGACCATAGAAAGATACAGCTATAAGAACAAACCTTGAGATAAGTTATAATAATTATATTTCTTCTGTAAATTGATGAGTTGGAAAGAACCTCAAATAGAAATTCATAAAATAAAAAGAAATGACTCCAATGACTTTTATTCATTTCTAATTAAATACAGGTTGTTTGTTCTAGAACAACAACAACAACATTATATTTCTTATCCCTACAATTATGAGGGAATATTATTTCTTGATCCCTGTATAAGGTGAAAAAAATAAAAACTGCTTTTAATAGATATTTTTAAGTAGCAGTCATCGGCACTGTTTTTGAGATTAAGCTCAACCTTTTTAATTTTCAAATGGAATACCCTGTATATTTTAATGTCAATATTTTGCATATTGATGTATCACAACATCACCTTCAAAAAATTCAGAAATCAGAAAAATCCATATTTATGTTTAGTTTTTTTCAATAGTAAGATACATATACTGCTCCACAAGAGTGGAGTATTCAATCGTTTTGAAAAGTATGTAATCTTCGAGAAAATCGCTGTAAAATCATTTCAAACGCAATAACAACTGGGTTGCGTTCATAAACTTACTCAGAGTAAGCTCCCCTTACTCTGAAGCGTTCACAAACTTGCTTTGTCTTCCTCGGAGTATACTCTGTGAGCGTTCATAAACTTCCTGTGAGTAAGCTCTGCATACTGCTATTTGGGAGAGTAAACACATACTCTGGCAGTTATGACGTACGATTTTCATTCTGTCCTGCTCCCGCAGACTTTTTGAAACTTGAATATTATTCGAATAAGTATTTATTTCTGATTTTGTTTCATTTCAATAACGAAATACGAAACAATAAATTTTCCAAGTGAAACAACTATTCTGTGAAATAAAGAAATATTGGAAAGAATTACTTTAATGATTAATAAATTTAATGAAATTGCTAGCAGTGAATTAACGCAGCTCAAAGTGAACTTTACCGAGAGATAATGGTAAAGAAAAAAAGAGTTTTTCCCTGTATTGCAGAACCTAGAGTGGTCCGTTCAAGTTCAAATAAATCGAGACATGAAAAGTCCCACAATAACGGTTTTTTGTACCTGATTTGGAATCTACGTTGATATTTTGTTATATTCAAGAGTTTAGATCTGTCAAGATTCATTCATATTTTGCTTTATCTTTCATACAATATTTTTTTAACTTCTTTTTGTTAGCTTCCTCAAATGAAACTATTTTTTGTTACGAAGTATTTAACTTTTTTCTGGCGTAGAGTCAATAAAACAACAAAACATGTAATAACATTTTTAATTTTCTGCTTGCAAGAGAAGATTATAGACAATAATATCCTTTTTCATTCTTTCTGTCTCATTAAAAGTAATTCAAAGTCCTGAGAACATTCATCAGTTTCCTCACAATCATAAAAAAAAACACGTTTGTGCTCTGCTTTTCAAATAAAAGAAAAATTGACTATACTGCGAAGACACAACTGAAAATGTACGACTAGAGAGAATTTTTTTCTTAAACTTCTATTATTCATTCATGATAGCAACAATTCAATATCAAAATGATTTATAAAAAAAGTATATGATGCAAAAGTATTATTCATAACCTATACACATGTTTGAATTTTGAATGACATTTGTCAGAGTAAGTTTGTGAACGACGAGTGTGGAGTAAAGACCGAAGTATATTTCTGATCATATGGTCATACTCTTACTCTACTCTCTGAGTAAGTTTGTGAACGCTGCCCTGGAATTGATCCAATAAAAATCAGTATGAGACATTTGGTCAATCTGGTCGCCTTTTTTCTGAAGTTTGGTTCTTTGCATAAGCTTCATGAATGTTCTTATTTTGGAATAGAGACAGTTTATCAACGGCTTCGATTTGACACGAGATTTCTGAAAAAGCCAAGACGTAAATTAACAAACGCTGAGGCTAATAGGGCTATCGGAATGCTGCAGGGTGGCCTCATTCAGGTTGTTGTAGCGGAAAGGCTCCAAGTCAGCAAAAGTATGATATCTCGACTTTGGAATACGTTCAGGGAGACAGGTACCATGTTGGAAAGACCCAGGCTTGGTGGGCGACGAAAAACAACACCTGCTCAGGATCGTTTCATCACCGTTTCAGTGAGAAGATAGCCTACATCTACTAGTAGAATACTACGGAATACTCTTCAAAATGCAGATGGGTTCCAAGTTTCCATCGAAACCATCAGACGACGTTTGAGAGAGGCGAATCTAGGTTCTAGACGTCCATTAAGGGGAGTTCCATTAACACGTGACCATAAGCGTCAAAGACTGGAATGGGCAAGGCAACATATCAATTGGAACGATCAATGGCGTAGTGTCAATTTCACTGATGAATAAAGATATAGACGATTTTCCGATTCTCGAATAAGGGTATGGACAATCCCACGCATACCCTGTAATCGTCTCTATGTCCAAGAAGTCCATCCATTCCGAGGGGGTATTGTTATGGTATGGGCCGGGCGTACAGATCTACACATTTGTCCTGGGAATATGACCGCCTTACACTAAAGGGAGCATTTTATTTAGAATGTTTTGCCAAATTTTCACGCTGCTATTGGTGAAACTTTTCAATTTCTAGACGATAACGCTAGACCGCACCATGCATTTATGGAACCAAATTCCTCAAGAAATGTTCAACAACGTAGTGTGTAGTATGCAAAGAACATGTCAAGCTGTTAATGATGCCCGTGGAGGCCATATACATTGTATTGATAGTCTTAAAATACTTGAATTCTCTGGGAATAAAATTTCGTTATTTTACACGATTTTTTTTAACCGCCTATATGTATACGCTGTAGACGTACAGGCTAAAATTAATTTTATTTCGTGCAACTTGAAAGCATATCAATATTAATTTTCATCACAAAATCTCATTTAAACTATATTTTTTTTACATTTTGAGTCAATATCCCCAACTCATGCGGAACAGTTTATATAAAAGTTGAACCGGGGTGATGTTAGCTCCCGGCCGGCCAGCTCCAAGCGGCTGGCCCATTCCACCACGGTCAATACCGAATTGACCATCTCTCGACAAAAATTGGTTCGTTTAATTTAAACTCAGCGAAGGATCACATGGAAGTGATAAATTCTATAGGGAAAAACGTAAGTGAATTGGGCCGAGCATGGACCGAGTTTGATTCATGTTGAAATGACATTATAGAATATCTGATCATATTCGAATTAAATTAATCTTTTTTTCGCTATAGAATTTATCACTTCCATGTGATCCTTCGCTGAGTTTGAATTAAACGAACCAATTTTTGTCGAGAGATGGTCAATTCGGTATTGACCGTGGTGGAATGGGTCAGCCGCTTGGAGCTGGCCGGCCGGGAGCTAACATCACCCCGGTAAAAGTTGAACATGCATCAAAAAATTTCAATATTATAAAATCAAAATTTATTTCGTTCTCAACATTTTCAAGTTCATGTTGAAGAGTGATATTTTGAGTTTATGTTTAAATATAATAAAAGAACCAGGTTCCAGTCGCATGGCGTTTAAAAAAAAATAATTGAATTAATGTGTGAGAGAATTAATGGCCTACTATTGTAAAAACAATTAAACATAATTTGGATTTTTATGATTTTTGAAGCTGAAATTTATTAAAGGTTAGGTTGTGATACATCAATGTATTCATACAAAAAAATCGCAAGAATTTGAAGATAGAATATACATAAAAAAAATAACTACGCCACTGACTTCTACTTCAAAATATCTTTTTAAAGTAGTTTTCATTCTTCCTCTATCTTATACGGGGCCCAAGAAATAAAATGTACATTTTCGTTTTCACCCTGTATTTCAGATTGAAAAGAAGTTGGAATATTTCTGTTTGTGGCTTTCAAAGTTCTAAAAAAGTTATGTGGGGTCGTAAAAACCGAATTTCTCTATATCAGCACCCCAGAGGTAAAGTGTGTTAAGTCACAATATCAAAATTAGACAAAAGAGATATTTTTCAGTTCGATTATTGTTTCAAAGAATGTGTACTGCCATTATTTGGCGACTTGATATACCTAGGGAGTCAAAAACGTGTTCCACTAGCTAGAATTTACTAATGTGAATCCAATATTGTAGATAGGTCGTGTCTGAAAAAATGTGACACACTTTACCTCTGAGGTGCTGATATTGAATAATAGCTCAGATACAGTGCAGTCTCAACCAAAATAATGGGGCACAGTGTACAATAAAGAATGCTAGATAGTACTCGTTTATTACTTATTATGCATACACACAACATCAATTTGTTAATCTGAATGTATTTTAAACGGTTATGTAAGAAACTCAAAAGAAGTTTATTCCTCGTGTATACAGATTTCTGACACTAAACCCAGCATGTAAGTATTCGAAATCACAAGTTCTTTAAACATCTGCAAAGATAAACAGGGTTCCCATAAACATATAGTAAATTAAAGGTATTTCCGGTTCAACCGGTAGTATATTATCAACAAAAATTTTACATCAGATGCATTTTCGCCATTGCACAATTTGCTACAAAATATCATAAATATTGTACTTTTCGTTGAATAGTATATTCTGAAACAAGTTGCAGAATGAGCTCCTATTCCAACACGAATGCGAAGTTCGAAAACGAGCGACAAAGGAACGAGTTTTCGATAGCATGAGTGTTGGAATTGCCTTCTGCAACGAGTATTAGACGATATTTTCTGTATTTCAGTAAAGTTTTGTGGAAAACTCTCGAAATTCAAATAAAAATTCAGGTTAGTGACTTTATATTTCATCTTGGTAGTTGGTGTGACTTACGAAATTTGACAGATTACGAAATTTGAATTGATTTGATTCGAAACTTGAATCGATCGGATGTCAGTACTGACAACCACAAAACGAAAAATTTAACTGAAAACAATGCTGTAATGAGTTTCGTTACAGCACCACTTTTAGTACTGTAATGAACTCATTACGATACTGAAATAGAGAAAAGATATTTTTTACTTGCTTCCATACTTCTTCCCGTACGGTTACTTCTGAAATAACTTAAGGTTTTAAAATGTGTACATCATCATGAAAGAAATTAAGGGTTTTACATTTGAAAAAATCGAGAAAAAACAATTTGAAATTCTTCATATTTGGACATTGATAACGGACACGCTATATAAAAGAGGGTGATCATTTAGGAACGATGACCACGCAAACTCTTAAGTTGAAAGAAATTCTGATAAAATTCATGTTCCCATCGCTTCTGGAAATCGGTAAAGGGCTTTTACCGAACTACTGTTTCGTCGAATTTTTGCAGTTTTTTCTGAATAAAATCCTTACCGTTGAAAAAATGTCCCGAATATTTTGCCACAAGATAGAGATATTGAACCATTGAAAATATGCAAAAATATAAGGGGTATTCCATTTAAAAAATCACTCCTTTGTTGAATAATATTATTTGGGAACACCCAGTATATTAGAAAATAATTTCTGGAGATGCAGAATTGAAAGTACAAAGGGAATGCTTTTCAACTAAATTTCTAAAACGTCTGGTTTGGCAGCTATGGAAGCCTAACGCACTATTGAAATATCCTGTATACAGGATTATTCACGAATATGGCTCTATGGAATATTTTTAGGAAAGACACAAGATTCAGGATTGAAATTCTAAAGGTGAGCTTCAATTAAGAAGACGACTTTCGGTTTTTCCGGAAGTGACATCAACTCTCGTTTTTCAAATGGGAAGACCCATTTTATTGCATAAATAGATTTTCCATTGAATTCTGAGTCTTTTTGATTCCAAAAGTTTGAATTAGAAAATTCTCTTTAAATGAGGAAATACGAAAAAAATTCTCAAAATTGAACTCTGTTGAAATTCAGACAACTTCGAGGTTTTTTCATTAAAAATTCTAATTTTTGAGAATCTCCGAGAAGGAAAACTGAACTATAGAAAATATTTACTCGATTACAGAGATTTCCAACAATTTCACTTCACCGCTATTTATTTCTCAGAAAAAAAACACATTACGAATAAGATTGAAAATTGAAGACAAAATCGTTTTTCCTGAATATCTTGAAAAATATTCATTTTGGGATAAAAGTCTTGGACGTCTGCACCTATTATTTTTTGACGAAGATTTAGAAAATGCTTCGAAAAAATGGGATTCCAATTCAAAAACGATTTTTTGATGTTTCGTCACTTCTAACTTTGACAAAGAATTTGTGACCTCCTATATCATATTCTGAAAGGGTACAGCCTTCTTCTCGGAGATTGTCAAAATGTGAATTTTTAATGAAAAAACCTCGAAGTTGTCTGTATTTCAACCGAGTTCAATTTTGAGATTTTTTTTGTATTTCCTCATTTAAAGAGAATTTTCTTGAGAAAATTCAAACTTTCGAAATCAAAAAGACTCAGAATTCAATGGAGAATTTAATTATGCAATAAAAAATTGGTTTTCCCATTTGAAAAATGAAAGTTGATGCCATATTACTGAATAACCCTGTATACGTCTAACCTATACCAAAAGAATTGAAACTGCAATTCTATAATGAAATAAAAAATCAATTCTACTTCAAATAAGCTAAAATTATTTGTTTTCCAATTTTTCGTTTTCTTGAATTAATTGGCTCTTATGTTGCGAATTTACATGCATATTGAGTAAATTTCTTCTGTTTGAAGCAAAAGAACATAACTTGCACCTGTGTTGCCTCAAATTCAAATGGACTGAATCTACGTGTGTTGTAAGATTTGTTTTCATATACGTAGCATAATTACATAAATGGCATTTGTGTTTCTTCAAATTCAAGTGAACAGAATCTTTATGCGCTTTAAGGTCGAATTTTCTATACGTGGCAAAATCACAAAGATCACATTTATGTGGCCTCAAATTCAAATGAACGGTATCCTTGTGAATTTTCAGATGGGATTTTGTAGTCGAGGCATACTCACATAGATCGCACTGATGTTGCCTCAAGTTTAAATGAACTGACTCGATATGAAATTTTAGTAAATCTTTTTTGTTCGAGGTGAAATCACAGAACTGACAAATATGTTTCTCAAAATTTAAATGTTTCGAATTGACGTGGAGCTTCAGCAAATATTTTGTATTAGAGGAAAATTCGCATAAATCGCACTTATATTGCCTCAGATTCAAATGCATTACGTTCATGTGATTTTTGAGATTTGATTTGTAGTTCGAACTATACTCGCACAGATGACACTTATGTTGCCTCAAGTTTAAATGGACTGAATTGCTGTGATTCTTGAGTGAATCTTTCGTGTGCGCTGCGAAATCGCAGAAAGGGCACTTATGTTGCCTCAGATTTAAATGGACGTAAGCTATATGCCCTTTTAAGTTAGATTTTTGACGTGTTGCATAATCACACATGGGACAATTATGTCTTTTCTCATTTTTATGAATTGCATTTATATGTTTTTTGAGATCAAGTTTTCGTTTTGAGATGAAAGAGCATAAGTGACACTTGAGATTTGCATTAATATCGTGTGTCGGGTCAACTTCGTCTGGAGCATTTTCATTTTTAAGAGGACTTTCTTCCTTCAAGGTCATAGGCACGTTATTTCCTTTTTATCACAAATGCATCCTTGTTATCAACTTGATCTTCATCGAAAACTTGTTCAGTCAACTTTACATCTTCAATCTTGATCTCGTCCTTTAAACAACTCTCATCAACTTCAAGATCTTCAAAGCTGAAACAAAATATTTAACCTATATAATATGTGTGTGAGTGTTAATTTTTTTGACAAGCAGAGAGCCCTGGCTGTGCGATTCTATTCCTCAATAAGATCTGAATATCTCAAATTTATGAAAAGTTAGACTGAAATGATTTCAAACAATTGGTTGAAATTAACTAATTAGTCAATTCCACCAAAGAATATTTTGTTGTCGGTTCTTCTGGAAGGACAGGTCTGGTAGATTTAAATGCAAAGGGATAGAATCATTGAAAAACTTGCTATAAGGATGCCAAGATTCATGGACCTTTTTTTTTAAGAGAATTAAGGAGAAGTAAATTTATGTTACTCACGAGTCCATGGGTAGAATTCTCTTTTCATTTTCTAGAAAACTCTGTTGAACTCCAACAATATCCATATTTCTTTAAGAAGAAAGTGATTGAGTTCGTGAACTCTGAAAATTATCGATTTAAAAACAATAAAGTAAGCTTAATTTAATGAACAGGTCAAGTTCATAGATACGCAAAGGTTAGAGCACAGAGCATAAAAATAGGGTTAGGGATCATATTCTATGAGTTAACTGGAGTAAGTTTCCGAAAACGGCTAATGTTCTAAGTCGTTTGTATTTCTATGGAATACCAATATAATAATATTGGAAGAAAACAATATTTTTCAATGAGAATAGTATATTCTAAATTCTAAAACAAGTTGCAGAATGAGCTCCTATTCCAACACGAATGCGAAGTTGGAATTGCCTTCTGCAACGAGTATTAGACGGTATTTTCTCTATTTCAGTCAATTTTTGTGAAAACCTCTCGAAATTCAAATGAAAATTCAGATTAGTGACTTTTGTTTTGTATCTTGGCATTTGGTGTGACATACGAAATTTGACAGATCACAGAATTTCAATGGATTTGATTCGAAACTTGATTCGATCGGAGGTCAGTACTGACAATCATAAAACGAAAAATATAACTGAAAACAATGCTGTAATGAGTTTCATTACAGCACTACTGTTAGTACTGTGATGAACTCATCACGATACTGAAATAGAGAAAATAACTGAACGATATTTATAATAGTATATTCTAAAACAAGTTGCAGAATGAGCTCCTATTCCAACACGAATGCGAAGTTCGAAAACGAGCGACGAAGGAGCGAGTTTTCGTTAGCATGAGTGTTGGAATTGCCTTCTGCAACGAGTATTAGACGATATTTTCTCTATTTCAGTCAAGTTTTGTGAAATACTCTCGAAATTCAAATAAAAATTCAGGTTAGTGACTTTTATATTTCATCTTGGCAGTTGGTGTGACGTACGAAATTTGACAGATTACGGAATTTGAAATGATTTGATTCGAAACTTGATTCGATCGGGGGTCAGTACTGACAACTACAAAACGAAAAATATAACTGAAAACAATGCTGTAATGAGTTTCATTACAGCACTACTTTTAGTACTGTAATGAACTCATTACGATACTGAAATAGAGAAAAATATTTTGTTTTGCTCCATAGAAGTGTTAGGGATATCGTATTCAATCGTTCTGAAAAGTATATAATCTTCGAGAAAATCGCTGTAATAGTATATTCTAAAACAAGCTGCAGAATGAGCTCCTATTCCAACACGAATGCGAAGTTCGAAAACGAGCGACGAAGGAGCGAGTTTTCGATAGCATGAGTGATGGAATTGCCTTCTGCAACTAGTATTAGACGATATTTTCTCTATTTCAATAAAGTTTTGTGGAAAATTCGCGAAATTCAAATGAAAATTCAGATCAGTGACTTTTGTATTGTATCTTGGCAGTTGGTGTCACTAACGAAATTTGACAGATTGCGGAATTTGAGTTGATTTGATTCGAAAATTGAGTGGATCGGATGCCAGTACTGACAACCACAAAACAAAAAATATAACTGAAAACAATGCTGTAATGAGTTTCATTACAGCACTACTTTTAGTACTGTAATGAACTCATTAAAGGTTCTTTGCATAAGCTTCATGAATGTTCTTATTTTGAAATGGAGTCAGTTTATCAACGGCTTCGATTTAAAACGAGTTTTCTGAAAATGCCAAGACGTAAATCAACAACCGCTGAGGCTAATAGGGCTATTGGAATGCTGCAGGGTGGCCTAACTCAGGTTGTTGTAGCGGAAAGGCTCCAAGTCAGCCAAAGTGTGAAATTTCGACTTTGGAATAGGTTCAGGGAGACAGGTTCTGTGTTGGGAAGACCAAGGCTTGGTGGGCGACGAAAAACAACACCTGCTCAGGATCGTTTCAGCACCGTTTCGACGAGAAGAAAGACTACATCTACGTGTAGAATGCTAAGGAATACTCTTCAAAATGCAGATGGGATACAAGTTTTCATCGAAAACATCAGACAACGTTTGAAAGAGGTGATTCTAGGTTCTAGACGTCTATTAAGAGGAGTTCCATTAACACGTGACCATGAGCCTCAAAGACTGGAATGGGGAAGGCAACATATCAATTGGAACGATTAATGGCGTAGTGTCTTTTCACTGATGAATCCAGATATGGACATCAACCTACTCCAGAATCCTTGAATGATCTGTTAGAGCTTCTGCCCCGTTTATGAAACCAAATTCCTCAAAAATGTTCAACAACCTCGTGTGTAATATGCAGAGAAGATGTCAAGCTGTTATTGATGCCCGTAAAGGCCATACATTGTATTGATAGTCTCAAAATGCTTGAATTCTCTGGGAAAAAAAGTTCGTTATTTTACTCGATTTTTCTTAACCATCTTGTATACGCTGCAGACCTAAAGGCTAAAATTAATTTTATTTCCTGAAACTTGGAATCATATTAATATGAATTTTCATCACAAAATCTCGTTTAAACTATATTTTTTGCAATTTGTGTCAATATCCCTAACGCATGTGGAGCAGCTTATTTTATTAATTTCGATGAAAATTTAACGGATTAGAGAATTAGAAAATAAAGTATGATAGTTTGAACTCGCATAAGAAAACCAAAGCCTTCTGCACTTGTAATATAATACAGTGGAACTTCCCTACAGCGAATGTCTCTACAACGAATTTCTCTGTACAACGAATTTCGTATCTGTCATTGCACCTTGAATCCAAATACCCTGTTGAAAACGCCCTCTAAAACGAAGTGAATTCTCTCTATAACGAATTATTCCAAGAAAATCACTCTCTAAATGGGTATTTGTAAGAAGGTTTTTCCCAGAGTATACTTAGGGATGGTTTTTTCCGGAATTCTGTCGGACGTAGGTAATAAATCCCGATCATAAACTTAACCATTACGGCGGACGGAGAGTTCCTTCTGAAACAGGAGGCTATACAGATTGTTCAGTTTTCAGTTTTGCTCTGATCGTTAATGAAAAAAGTGGTGCGAAAATGTCTAGAAGGAAGTGCTTAAGTAAATTATGTATAATGTATTCAAATTAAAAAAAAATGCAAGTGAACGTTGCTCTTTTTTGACACTTGACACAATAAAAAAAATTTCTGCATAACGAAATTTCTGTATAACGAAATTTTTTTGCGGATTTAGCGTATTGGTTATAGGGAAGTTCCACTGTAGTATATTCTAAAACAAGTTGCAGAATGAGCTCCTATTCCAACACGAAGGCGAAGTTCGAAAACGAGCGATGAAGGAGCGAGTTTTTGATAGCATGAGTGTTGGAATAGCCTTCTGCAACGAGTATTAGACGGTATTTTCTCTATTTCAGTCCATTTTTGTGAACACCTCTCGAAATTCAAATGAAAATTCAGATTAGTGACTTTTGTTTTGTATCTTGGCAGTTGGTGTGACATACGAAATTTGACAGATCACGGAATTTGAATTGATTTGATTCGAAAATTGAGTGGATCTGAGGTCAGTACTGACAACCACAAAACGAAAAATATAACTGAAAACAATGCTGTAATGAGTTTCATTACATCACTACTTTTAGTACTGTAATGAACTCATTACGATACTGAAATAGAGAAATAGTATATTCTAAAACAAGTTGCAGAATGAGCTCCAATTCCAACACGAATGCGAAATTCGAAAACGAGCGACGAAGGAGCGAGTTTTCGAAAGCATGAGTGTTGGAATTGCCTTCTGCAACGAGTATTAGACGATATTTTCTCTATTTCAGTCAAGTTTCGTGAAATACTCTCGAAATTCAAATGAAAATTCAAGTTAGTGACTTTTTTATTGTAGCTTGGCAGTTGGTGTGACTTACGAAATTTGACAGATCACGGAATTAGAATTGATTTGATTCGAAAATTGATTGGATCGGAGGTCAGTACTGACAACCACAAAACGAAAAATATAACTAAAAACAATGCTGTAATGAGTTTCATTACAGCACTACTTTTAGTACTGTAATGAACTCATTACGATACTGAAATAGAGAAACGTATTTTAACAACTTATCGTATACTATAGCTGGCCCGCGCAAATTCGTCTGCCCAAATCGGTTATTAAAATTATTATTATTGTTAGCCCAATATTATATATTCCTGATTGACACAGGGCCTACCAGATCCAATAGTATTTCCTAACTTTTCGACCTTTTCGTATATTTACGTCTAGATAACTAAAACTAAAACCGATTTCAAGCGAATAACCAGTAATGACCGCGGTTATTTACGGTCCTGCCTGCGGTTATCTACGCTTACCTATAGCCTTCAGCGATATTCCTTGTAAAATGATTATAACCGACAATGACCGAAGTCGCTTGAATGCAGTTGGTCCTAGTTGGTAATTACCAATGAGGACCAGGTTATTCGCTTGAAATCGGTTTATATTCCTATTCCTGATCCTATAATCAAATAATCCGTCAACCTTCTCAATGTCCTTTCTTATGTCAGGTCTTCTTGTTCTCGATATCACAAATTGAAATTAACCAAGTAGACAAAAACGTTCTCGCACACTTTGAGCTAAGTTGTATCTATCACAAAAAATCAACTGCAAAAAGAGGACGTAACTTGAAATGTCACTTTCACAAACGATCACCGAAGCCGATAATGACATAGATAACCTAAAATGATACTCGATGTTTATCAATTATTAACTAATTATTTATTATTAATTGATAACATTGGTTTCGTGCAAACTTTGCGTCACGAATAAATGATGGAAATCGAGAAAAAGATGTAACGATGTTATAAATAATGCGAAATAAATTTAAAACATCGATGTTCAATGAGGAATGTTCACAGGTATGCAAAATCGATCGAAACTTGGTCACAGTATAACCTATATGTATATGAAATCACTAGTTTTTGTTTCAGTCGAAAAGACCTAGTAGTTCGGATTTTACAACCCCGAGAATATTCAATTCCTCGCGGCGATGTCATGTCTACATTCGCAAATCGCACTCCGTGAGACGAAAGGCCTTTATATTGGACCCGGCTACGTACTGAACCTCGCAAGTCGTTGGATGTAAAGTGACGTCACACGGATCCATCGAACTCCTGTTTATAACTCGATATCTCGGGCGCTATTTGAAGTATTCAAATAATTTTTGGACACAATATTTTCATTTTCTACGGAGAATAGGAATATGAAGAAATTGAAAACTGTGAACATTCCTCATTGTCAAACATCGATGATCATCGAAAGTCAATGATAATCGATCACCTCTATTTCTAAAGAAAAACCATATTGAATACCTTGTTTTTTTATATTTTCTCACCTTTCAAACCTTCCCTGGAATTCCACGAATAATTCAAGACCAAAATTAGCCAAATTGGTCCAGCCATTTTCAAGTTTTAGCGTACTTAACGCACAGTAATTCATTTTTAAATATACAGAAGATAAATCGAAAATTTTGATTGTTCACGCACTATTTCTGATGAAAAATCAGTAAATTAGTGGAAATAATGTATGAAACTCGTACAGGAGGCTCATTCTAACACTTATTCAATTTTGAACTCGTGGAAAAATATAAACACTTTGTCACTTATATTACAAATGACAATTCAGAATTTTCGGTTGGAAGGGTGAAAAATAGAGCATGCAGTTATAATCTCCAGAGAACAGAACGAGATGCTGGGAAGAATTTCAGATGACGAAGAACTTGCTGAAAATATTTTATTTTGAACAAAATTAGAAAAAAAATTATAAGTTTAATTTTCAAATACATTTCTCAATTTCACTCTGTCGAAGCTTCAATCAATCGATGTTGAGTTAAAAGTGCTATATCGACCATCGCTTCAGGAATCACCAATTGGGCGATGGAATACTTCATAGATTCCTCGTACGCGAACAAAATGCTCGTATCGTACAGCATAATTTTACTTTGCGCCAATATCAAAATACACTGCCTCACTCTAGCCATTATCCTCCTAACATCTTCTGGAACTACCTGTAAGTTTAAACGAATTCTACACAATGAAACCTACCATTTTCGACGATTACCTCTTCTGAATTAAGGATGAATCCGCCAACGTTTTCCTCGAGTTCATCGGAAAGGGGGTAAACCCATATAAAACCGTTAGTTCCTAAAATGAGGTTGATCCCTATTTGTAACTTGTGGAAATGCGTTTTACTTCTTCGAATGAGAGAGGGACTCACTTTCACTAGGAAACCTTGGCCCAGCTAAAAGATTGGCAATATCACTAGTTATGGGACACCCTGTGAATGTGATGATTCCTAATTGTTCTCATTCCGGTGATGTTACGTCCATCTTCATTTCTAGCTCAACACCGCAATAGGTACCTTTACATTAACGATCTTTCACGCGCGATTCATAGCGTGCGAAAATCACTCGTGCTTTCGCGCGGCCTGGAGTCACAGCCTCCTAGAGTACAAGCCCGGAACAAGGAAATTCGGCAACGTCGCGCGTAGGCCTACCAGAAACCCACGAAACTCGTGGTGAAGAATAGATTTTCAGTAGGGCGAGTTTTGTTGATAGTGTAGGTACGTGTGTTTGAATTTTGTTGATAAATCGTAGTGTTTCAGTGTATAAATGGTTAGAAAAAAGTGAACTTTAAGGGAACTGAAAAACGGTTTTTTAGTGAAGTGCAATGAAGGTTTCGTCTGATTTTCTTTACTAACTTGAGATCATGTACTGGATAGGTTGGAGGTTAGGTTAGAATTTCAATTGCGATGAAAATAGTCCCGATAATCATAGGAAATTAATTTCAAAAGTTTGTTCATTTTAGATTTATATTATTTGCAAAATAGCGACATGGATAGCTCTGCCAAAATTTATGTTTCAGAATATGCTGCTCCTTCGAGCAGCAGTTGAGGTACAAATGCGAAATCAATTTTAAATTCACTTTGTTCGGTTTTTGCAAATTTACTCCTAAACAATCTCGTAAATAATAAGAATAATATGATTAATGTCGAGCAAACGGAGAAAACACTTGGGAGATAGGAAAAAGTTTGCATTACCCAAAGATAGAAACTCACCTTCCTTAGAATGAAATCGTCCAACTATTCATGAAAATATGCATTTCCGCATATAAATTTTTTGTTGAAAATTTCAATATTTGTTGTGTTAACATCTTATATCTATTCATTTCCACATTCACTTCGATTTCTACATATATTGAGTTTATAATTATGTTGAGGATACTTGTTTTGTTCACGTAGATAATTTCATTTAATTTTTTTGGCAAGAGTTGGCCCTACACCTTCCCGTGGTTCTTGCTGAACAATGAATTGAATATCTAATTCTTTTCCTAACTTATAATTCAGATAATTACCTTTCAATTCCAACCAAGATTGAAACACAATCGTGAGATTTTTGTCAAGGAGTAATTAAGATATTCAATTTTTTGACTAAGTAGGGTCTTATATTCTTTTTTCTTAAAGCAAAAAATTAATTTGATGAATTTGCAAATGATTTGTATTCGAAATAACATGATAACCCGCGTTAACGCATCGGACGAGTATACGTACGCTTCGCGTTCGCATACGGCGTTGCCAGATTTAGTTCCAGGCTATCTCTATAGACGGCTGTGCTGGAGTGGTGCGAGTAAACTGTATCAGCTACATGTAGATTAACAAACACATTAACGAAATCTCAAATTTATTCTACAACTGAAGGTGTTCTCAATGATGATTATTTTTATCAGAATTATGCATGCATATGTTATCCACTTTCAACATTTTTCTTCAATACAGATGTTTTTTCCCAGCAGGAATAAAAAAAGATGATATTATCAGATTTTGAATGTATTAGCTCCATTCTAAAATCAGTTGTTCTCGATCAATTCTAGTGATCAATAGTTTTTCTTTCGTTTGATTTTCTACACTCGATCGCTATGCAACGCGAAACACGCAATTTGACCCAAGAGGATTGTGCCCAAGTGGTAGTTTTGCAAGAAGAAGGGTGGACATACACAAGAATTGCAGAAAGGTTTGGAGTTTCCCATACAAGTGCGTCCAGAATGTTGCAGCGCTTCAGGGAGACAGATTATGAATGTCCGAAGACCAGGACAGGGTAGACCACGGGTAACAACTGCCATTCAAGAATGTTACTTGAGAGTTTTTTCGTTGAGACAACAGTTTGCAACTGTTCGCCTCCTTCAAAATCAGCTTGAGCAAACTCACGGGGTGCAAATTAGCTCTCAGACAAAAAGAAATATGATTTAAGGCCTCGTGTCGCGGCAAGTGACCCAGCTCTTACCCCAGCCCATTGAAGGGCGCGTTTGGATTTTGCGAGAGAGCATATCCATTGGGAAGAGGCCGATTGTGAAAGAGTTCTCTTCACAGATGAGATTCTGCCTCTACCATTGTGATCGACGTTCCCTTGTATAAAGACGTCCACATGAAAGATATGCTCAGTGCAATTTCCTGAATACTACTGGTTTCAGGGGAGGATTGATTATGGTATGGGGTGGAATATCTTTGACTGATTGCACAGACCTAGTGGTCGTTGATAATGGAGCTATGAATGCTGATAAGTATATAAGGAACATTCTCGAAGAGCATGAAGTGCCATTTGCCCCATACATTGGTGAAAATTTCATTTTTATGGACGATAATGCCAGACCCCATCGTGCGTGCATTGTTCAGGAGCATCTTGAAGAGGTTGAAGTCTCTTGAATGGAATGGCCAGCAAGAAGTCCAGATCTCAATCTGATTGAGCAGGATTAGATCAGAACATTTTAAGATCACTCATTTTGAGTATGAACCGTCGTAACGGAGCTGTAATCAATGCAAGGGGAGGAAATACCAAGTATTAAATCACTTATTAGCATTCCAGTATTTTGAAAATTGTTCATTTCTCTTCTTTCACATAAGATTCGGTCAAATCTTGAATTTTTCTTCGATTTAATGTGTCTTGTTTCGTTCAAAACCTTCCCGAGAGAACATAAAAAATAAGTTATAAAGTCAATGTAGAGTTAACTTTCATTAAAATTGAGATTTTCAGAATGTGCATTAATTTTTTTGCGCAGTGTATATATATTCTATGCACCGGAATGTAAACAATTAGGAATCATCACATTTTAGGGAAATTCAGTAATAAAGAAGACTATAACTTAAGAAAAAAATCGAGAATTTTGTATTCATGATGAAAATAGGCCACGAAACTCTGAACTATTTAAACGAACTTGAAAAATGAAGTATTATGTTGAGATAACCTTCAATAACTTTAAGAATTTTTTTCAGAAAAACCAAGTCTGACCGGAAAAATCTGAAAACAGATATGTGTTCTGCATGTCAAGTTAAGTGTTTACTGCATTTTTCGTCAATTTTTGAGATTTTTGGATCAGCTAGACAATTACCGAAAAATTTTCCACTTTCATCACATACCTTTCCGTACTTCAAACTCCTCGTATGAAGAGACAAAGAACCGTCTGAAAAAATACTTTGAACTTCAGCACTTATGAGATCTCCTTCTTGGAGGTATTTTCTCATCATATGCTCATCTTCGGCTGATCGACGCCTCTGAAATATTTTTTTTTTATGAAAGAATCGTGATATGATGAAGTTCACTCACCAATTCACCTCCGGGTAAATTCACTCCTGACAGCAACAAGACAGAATCTAATCGAGCGTTCGTGTGAACTTTCCACCTTTTCTGTTGTACTTCTACTATACGACCAACGACAACATCTCCAATTTCACCGTTATATCTACTTTTTAGGGGACGTATGGATATTAAATTGTTAACTTTTTCCTGTACCCCCCCAACGGAGGCTTTGAGTACACCATCTTCCTCATAAGTGCCATGGCCTCTAAAACATTCCTTTTATTCATACAATAATCGTTCTAATTCAGTAATATTCATTTTTGGATCAAGGTGGACGTTAAACCAACCTCATTGCACTTTGATTGGTAATGATTTGCCCTGGAGTATACATTTCTGGATGGCCTTCTGCTCTCTCCACTGCAACACATGTGTCCACTCTATTTGAGGCTGAACGTATTTGAATTGGTCGAGGCATATTGAAGATTACAGATCACACAGATTGATCTGAAAAATTATAATTAAACAAAAAACAAAAAAAATCCGAACCACCGGTGTTTTGAAGGTTATATTATAATATTTGGTTATGTTGATTAATCTCACAAATCTATGATTCGACGACTTACCTGCCAATAGGGGAGAGCGGATGGTTGCTGAACTATTGGCGATTCCAAATAACTGAACGGCACCTGGCGGATAAATATCGAACTTAGAAAACAAGTACTAAAAACAAACTTTACACGTAGATATTGATAGAATCAAGAATATTTCTGCTTCTTTTGATATATTTGTCGTAATTTTTTTTCCTGAATTGCAGAATTGCCGTTGGAAAATAATTGTAAAGGTATTTATATCAGTGACATTCAGTTTAAGTGATATTTGAGAGTTTTTCAAGTTTTAGGTTGAGAGCTATCTTTGGACTATGTGAATAGGAAAAATTATTGAAATGAATGGTAAAGTACTATTACCAAGGGTGTAAAACACTAATTGTTGTGTTCTTAATTGCTTTTCAAGGAAAGGCAGCAATAGGAATATACAATTCCATCAATTTACAAAGGGAGGTTATATTATTATACGACTGAAAAAAACGTTTTTTGCAGAAATTAAGCAAAGGAGGAACATGTTACGTTTAATAAGGTAGTTTGTTTGCTTCATTCTGATTATCTTGCTACAGGTAAATGATTTTTTTTACTTATTTTCAATGATTCTTTCATCTTTCCAGGTTAACATTACAGCATATGAAGGCTCCCTAACTGAAAGCATTATACAGTGTGACACAGACTCACGATACACCCCCGTTTTCTCCTTTGTTTCTGTAGTTATATTCTTGAAATTTGGAACATTGAATATACTCACTATAGGGCACTTTTTGACATATTCAGAAAAAAATCCAACTTCTCGTTTTTCTGGAAATGACATCAACTTTCGATTTTCAAATGGGACACCCGGTATAATATTACATTTTTGAAATCTCTATAATTTTCTCAATCTAATGATACCTTATAATTGATATTTGATTCGTCAGAACGCTCATTTTATTTTTCGATCAAGAGAGTCATGAACTCCCTAAAATTATTCCAAAAAATCAAAATAATGCTACACTATAGTAATTTCGATTTAAAAGTATCGTGGTTCGAAATACGTGCCAAAAAAATAAACCAAAACCTTTTTTCACTCGAAACACCGTTTTGCCAAATGGTAGCATAATGGTACTCTGACGTCATTCGAAAATACCATCGGTGGGGTATTCATCCATATCAACTATTTTTCTGTATTACCAATACGAACACGATAATGGAGTTTAGACAAGTTTAAGTATCTTCTCGGTTCAATCCAAAGTTGGATTTTTTTCTAAATATAATTTTCTATAAAGTGCCCTATAGTGAGTATATTCAATGTTCCAAATTTCAGAAATATAGCTACAGAAACAAGGGAGAGTGTACCATGAGTCTGTGTCACCCTGTTTCTTTATACAATGCTGAAGACTGTTGTTGTTTCTTCCCAAAATCTATGAGGAATCACTCACCCCATCTTCCCTATTCAAAAATTGGGGGTGAGGGTTGTAGTAGCAAGGGTTGAAGCGCTATGCGTCCGTAACCTACATCTTAAGTTGTCCCCCTCGAAACAGAAATCGACCTGTCCGAGCATTTCTATCGAAAAAATTTATTTCGTCTGTAATCTCGTCTGTTTCGTTTTCAAATGGCCACCCTGTATTGTATCGATATTTTTCGGCAGTATCGAATATCGATTCGATATATCGAGTGAAAAATATCGATATATTTGCCAAATCTCAACAAAAAGTTACTCGTTACTCCTGTGCTTTACCAGAGACCTGTTTTCGTTTTTTTAGCAGCTGTAATAAAAATTAATTTTTTTTCGTTGATCTGAAATTAAAAAAAATTTTGGCCCACCCTGTTAAAATTTTCTTATTGTTTAGAAAGCGCTTCTTATATCCCCTTTTCTGCTCTATCAAACTTTGAAAACCGTTTGCCGATATTTTCTGCCGTTTCAAAGAAAAAAAATGTTGAACTTTTTCTTTGATTTCTTCGATAGCTTTAAATTTTTTTGAAGGTTCCGCCTAAAAAAATTTTTCTCATTTCATAGTCGAAAGGACTCGATCCCAAATTTTTTCAGACATTTTTGAAACCAAAAATTTTTTTTGGGGGTTACCCCCAAGTGACAAAAAGTTTTTACAACATTCCAAATATCTTTTTCCAAAAAAACATATCCCTCCAAAAAATCAGCTCCGTCCATAATTTGGGGGGAAAAGGGCAATCGAATTTTTTCATCCCTCAACTTGCCCATCGACCATTTGAACAAAACACTTGTCTCCTCATATCCCCAAGTCCCAATTTGATGTATGTGTGATATAAAAAAAT
This sequence comes from Hippodamia convergens, assembly GCA_038502775.1. Classification (NCBI taxonomy): domain Eukaryota; kingdom Metazoa; phylum Arthropoda; class Insecta; order Coleoptera; family Coccinellidae; genus Hippodamia; species Hippodamia convergens. The sequence continues at coordinate 334,062 of JAVSIQ010000855.1, read as the reverse complement.
ATCGAATTATTTGATATTGTGAAATAAATATCGATAATATCGAGAATGAAAATATCGACGATATTTATCGGAAAAAATAACAATATTTTTATATATCGATATTTATTGCCCATCCCTAGTAGTTACAACACAGAATATCTATCCTTATGGAAGATATTCTGTGGTTACAAGTGACTCACCGAATATCATCCTTACAGGATAGATATTCTGTGACTCGTATTTGTTTTTGTTTATTGTTTATTTTTTGCGAAGGAAGCTGTCTGTACATTCCTGTATTCAATTAATCAATTATTCTGAAAAATGGTTAGCTGTGTCGCTTGTGGTTGTACTCGAAATAAAAAAACGAAAGATCAGAATGTTACCTTCCATCGGTAATTCATTTGTTTTTCTCGAGTTCAGAGTAAAATCATCACCTCTGTTAACAAATTGGATCACCTATAGGTCTAGGACGAGGGCATTCAAATAAGAATTAAGAAGTTCTTCATTGTTCTGACCTTTGCAAATTATTGTTGTATTTAATTCAAATCAAAATATTCGCAATTTTCCAGATTTCCTCGTGATACAAAAAGAGCTATGGAATGGTTGAAGATAGTGAATAAAGAAAATTTCCAATTGAAACGTAACATGCTGATTTGTTCCAATCATTTCACTGAAGATTGTTTTGACCGAACCTCTCTCAGTGTAGTTAGATTACGAGAAAATGTTGTACCAAGTATTGTGATATCTCGAATGAAATATGCAAGTGTCTCAAACAATAATGTTTGAAGTACTTATATTGATGATTTTGTAGGTTCGTTCTTTCAATCCAACCATTTCCGAACCCATATCTCAGCTCGAAACAACTAGTATATGTAATGAACAAACAACTTCTGAATCTAGAAATGAAGATGCATTCATAGAAAGTGAATTGAAAAAAGAAATTGATGTTCTAGAAGAAGAAAATCGTTTAAAGTCTTTGGAAATTAGAAATTTGCAGAAGTCGATATGGAAACAAAAACAAAAAATAAATTCTCTAAAGTTAACACTTATGGAATTGCCAGAAAAAAAATTAATTCTTGAGGAATAATCCTTAGAAATATTTGATCGGCTTGGTGACAGCAAATATCATCAGTAAATTTTATGGGAGAAAACATGGACATGTTTATACTGGCAATGGTTTGGATGGTCCCTCTTTTAGTTTTACTGCTTGAAGACATCTTTAAGGTTCAAGAGTAAAATGTATTTCGCTCTTTTGAAATCAGCGCAGACAAATAAACTGGTAAGAAATATTTCTGGAGAGAAAAAATTCATTTTTGAAATTTTGAGTATCTAATTTATCGAAATTGATATATTAATTAATATTTTAAACAAAAAAAAAATGAGGAATTTCATTAAGGACATAAATTAAGAATGAATTGATTGATAAATTTAAATAATTAATTTTAAAATTAATTAATTTTTTTAAACCAAAGAAAGAGAGATTATAATAAGGAAATAAATTAAGAATGAATTGATTGATAAATTTAATCAATCTATTTCAAAATTAATTAATTATTCAAACAAAAGAAAAGGGGATTATATTAAAGAAATGAATTAAGAATTAATTGATTAATAATTTTGATTGATTAATTTTAAAATTGATTGGTGAATTTTTTAAACTACAAAATGAGGGTTAAGATCTAGATTCAAATACTAAGGACATCTGTAGTAGGTGCACCGATTTATTGTGATAATATATTGAAGTTAAAAGAATTAAAAAATTGTCGTGCAACAGAGCAGTTTATTCCATATTTAAATCATGCATTTGAGATTCAAAAAAATTAATTAATTCAAGGTAGCATGTGAATAAAGTATCGAGGGCATTACTGAATTTTATGAAATATTCAATGATTACATTTCAAATTTGGAACTGAAAAACAATATATTTGTTTCAGACTCCAGAAGAAAGATAGGATTTGTTGGCGTACTAACAGGACTTATGACGTTTATTGCAATAGGTTTATAACAATAGGTTAAGAAATGAGTAATTTTTGCTGTTGTTCATTTATTGCACTTTAATATTTTAAATTTTTTTTAAACTATTGCTCTAAAGTTTATGCCTTGAGGTGTATCACTATTTTTTTTTTAAAGCTGCTTTGTCACCATCTGAACTCCACCCTGTGATATTTAATTAATTTCTACTGTATTTAATATAACTGTATTATTTATATTTTTGAAATAAAGTTATTATTATTACATACAAATACTATCAGAATCATAATGAACTTTTTTTTGGAGCCATCATGTTAAAAATTAGGTATAACAATAATACCTATTGAAATAAAACTGAAAAAACACCCTGTACATTTCATTTTCAAATTCATAATTAATCGCTTATATCTTGATGTATAAAATGTTTCTATTCAGAAAATAATTTCATATGCACATAAACCAAAAAAAATCTATCTAAATGAAAACAAATAACTGAATGAACTCACGAAACATATAAAAGGCAGAACTAAGGATTAACACAAAATTTACAATCTGGATTTTCACATAGAGGAAATTATTAATTTATTGAATTCAATTCATTTAGATCCACGGGAAAATCTGGCAAAGAGAAAGTTTTCACAAAAAACGGAAATTTTCAAAAGAGGAAAGGTTACACATCAGAACACAAGATTTAAAATTTTTTACCTGTTTAACTTGAATGATCTGACTTATAATATCAATATGCTGATGACCACTATTAAGATTCATTGTAAAAGATACAAAAAGAAGACTTGAAGAAACAATAATATTCTAATTTCTCATCCTCAATAAAAACAAGGATGATGAAAAACTATAATAGACCTTGACACACAAAATTTTAACATCACGATTCCACATATGTACGTAAAAATGAAAGAAAAAAAAATGTGAACGTTGCAGATTTTCATTTGTCACCAAAAAGTTGTCTCCTTCTACTGCGTCCTTCTCTAAAGACTTCCCATATATGTTGTAAATTTTTCGCGGAACGTAGTTTGTGACTGAATTATTGGGGATATTCAATCGAGAGTTTGAAATTAGAAGTCCGAATCGTGAGTACAATCAATTTTTTTAAACTGAAATTTTCACTGTATTCACTTTTTTTTTGACCTGAGTTTCTAGTCGAATTTTATCATCTTGGGAAGAGGATTGGCTCAAACAATTAGAAAATAAACTGTTGAAGAATTCGTGTTGAAAAGTTCAATCAAAGGAATTTTTCAAAGGTTGTGAATAAACGATTCCTTCTTTTTGAAAGAGAAATATCCTTTTTTCCATTATGTAAACACCGCATTTTGACACTGCTTATCTTATCTTAATATACAGAGGGTGTCCATTTTAAAACGAAACAGTCATTCACGGGAAAATTTGTATCATTTGTTGTAAACGCCGAAACAGGTCGATTAATATGGATATTCGTATATTAACATGAAAATATATAGGGTGTTTCGAAAAAAACGGCGATCCCGTCTCTAACATGAATAGATATTTACGATTTTGCCGAAAACTACTGCCAACCATTGTAATGAAATTTTATACATGTTTTGAATGCTGATATGCATTCAATGAATTAGTTTTTATGTCCGACGATTTATTAAGCAAAATTTCAAGTGAAGTTTAACATCGTTCAATTATACACCAAAAAACTCGATACAATATGTACCTTTTTCGGAATATTTTGATTTGACAATTATGAAGTCATAACTGATGATGTTAGTATACGAAAGAAGTGTCTGTATAGTGTTTTCATTTCAACATCCGAGCACAAACAGAAACGGAGATAATGACCACATTTGAAATATAGCACAAATTTCTATTTTGGCCTATAACCTGATGAAAACAGAAGAGGATAGAGGAATGCTGTTGATGGCATTATCAGGACTCGAGCATAGTCAACCAGAATCAGAAACTCTAAATTACATCTTGTTAACAACATTTTTAGGGTGATTTGCACTGACCCCTCTTATAACACATTGCAAAGACAAAAACATTTTAACCAAACCACGTTTGAGAAAAATATTTTGCAGATATATCTTTGAGTTGTACCTATAAAATCCACACCACTTGATTCTGCACGTAAAGTGCAAAAATAACAGAAAACTTATCATCTCTTAACTCAACAAAAAAATACGATATTTTAATGTTTCTAATTAGACATATAATTCTCCTCCATTGAATTTCTATAAGAAATCATCGGAACGACTAGTAAAAACTTCTTAATTAAGATACCGCACGATTGAAAAACCCAAAAAAACTTGGGAAAATTTAGAATCCTCCAGAATTAATTAAAATCAATATCTGATTCCATTCTTTTGTCAATGCGGATTAGAGTTAAATTTGCTTACAAAATCCAATTCAACGACTAAATTCTAGATATTAATTAACACCTAACACTTGAAAATGAAACGAAATGTGCGTTTTCATCTTGAATTTCAAATATGAAATAGGAGAACACCATTCAAAATCGAAATTTTTCAATAAAGTTACTGTTCCTCCATTGGTGGTATACAGGGTGTACCAATTTCGACGGCCTATTTAGGCGTTTCTGGAGAACTGGACCTATTTGACATCTGAAAATTGGGATTATGATATTGTTTGACATTATATAACGAGCTAAAATATTTTTGGAGCCTGACCACTTCAGTTATACAGGGAGCGAAAAATTGAAAAAAAAAATTTTCTGTTTTGTGTTTTTGAATTTAATAGAGTATTCCATTCTGAATACTTCTGAATAATTAGTCCCTATCAAATCGTTGCATTCGTCAAAATACTTTCCAAAATATAAAAAAACTGAAGAAAAAAGGGAGATGAGAGTATTCGGTATTATGTTTATTATTTCTAATCTGGATATCTTAAGCACAAACCGTTTTCACGTTTTTGTAGTCGAAGACAGTGGAAATAGTGGACATTTTTTGAATTTTGAAAAACTCGTCACAGGGTGTTCCAAATGTTGGGTCAAAAATTGGGATCAAGATTGGCCAATAACTTTCGTTTTTCAAATTAGAACCCTATTTTTTTATGCTTGCGTTGGATTCTGCGAAGAAAAGTGATGATAATATTTCAACATGTAAATGCTCCTAAATAAATTAATAATTTTTGAGTTATTCAGGATTTCCTGATTTCATGTTTTATAGCATCAAATTCGTATGATCTGTTTCATATCAACAATGACCTTGGACATAGAAAATAAATTATTCCAATAACTAGTGATACACCTCTTTTCTGAATTCATGTATCATTATTGATTTGGAACAGATTTCATGAAATTGGGGCTACACGTACGACATAAAATCAGAAAATCCTAAATAACTCGAGAAATTATTAATTTTAGGAGCATCAACATGTTAGAACATGAAATTGGGGCTACTCGGACGACATAAAAATCAGAAAATCCTAAATAACTCGAGAATTATTAATTTTAGGAGCATCAACATGTTAGACTGAGCTTGAGTGAGAGACATCCTTCTTATAATTGTATAAGGATTTATAATCATTTACCGAATAGTTTTAGGGTAATTAATAATTTTAGATTATTCAAGAAAAAAGTTAAGGCGATGCTAATTAGTTTAGAACCATACTCATTGTCAGAGTACTTTAATTTTAGGTTTGGTAGTTTATAAGTGTATATTCTTCTGACACTGTTTCACTCCTATGTTGTTCATATTTTGAAATAAAGAAATTTATCTATCTATCTTATCTATCTATATCATTTTTCTTCGCAGAATCCAACGCAATCATAAAAAAATAGGGATCTTATTTGACAAACGAAAGTTATTGGCAAATCTTGATCCCAATTTTTGACCCAAAATTTGGAACACCTGTGACGAGTTTTTCAAAATTCTGAAAATGTACAATATTTCCACTGTCTTCGACTACAAAAACGTGAAAACGGTTTGATAACTACTGCATTCAGAATATATTCTATCAAATTCAAAAATAAAAAAACAGAAGAAAAATTTTTTGAAATTTTTTTTTCACTCCCTGTATATAACTGAAAGTGGTCAGGCTCCAAAAATATTTTAGCTAGGTAGATAATGTCACACAATAACATAATCCCAATTTTCAGATGTCAAATAGGTCCAGTTCTCCAGAAACGCCTAATAGGCCGTCGAACTTGATACACCCTGTATATAATTTGGAAGGGATTAAACAATCACCCGCCCACGTCGTATGTCACTAGTTTAACTTGCAGAAGTATTTTTGACGTACCTTATTGGGGCCAAATTAACAATGATAAGAGGGGCAATTTGAAAGTAGGTACTTGAAAATAGTTTAAAAATTTTCAATAAAAAAAACACCCTTCCCATTTGTTTTGATACACGTCGTATAATAACGCTATGTATGTGACGAAATCATAGCAACCAATAATTTCATTTGAAAAAATACTCGGAATTTTGACATCCTGAATGATTTGCATCATCAATGAACTGAGTCAATCAAAATTGACTAAAATATTTGGCGGGCACATTAAGGGCTTCATAGAGGATCAATTAATGTTTGATATAGTTTTCGCTATAAAACTGAGTCATAAATAATACTGCCTGAAAAATCGACTTACTTTTGCTCCTCCCACTTCCATACTCAATAAAGATAGATACAAAATATCACTATCACACACACACAAAACTCGTATTTCAAATCAACCGAAAAATTCACGAAAAATCGCCAAAATTCGAAGTTCTTGATCGAAACTACGTAGTTTGAAAATGACGAAGTCAACTTGAATCTTGAATACTGACCAAGTCTCTTATCTGAACAGATGTAGCTGAATACATTTTACATTTTTTACCCAATTTGCGTAAGGAAACAATCCCAATAGATCACAGAACCAAAACGACTATATCAGAAGTTCCAAACTGTTGGGTTTTTCAATTGTACGAATGTCAACCGAAATTCGTTGTTAGAAACAACTTGAATCGATGAAATCTAATAATATAGAATATAGATTCAGCGTAAACATGTACAGGTGGGCAAAATTGGTGATACATGAACTACAACTTATTAACCGAATGAGATAGAGCAAAATGAATGCCACATTACGTTCGTCTTTTTAGAGAAACTGTTAATGCCATCAACTTCATTCCTCTATCTTCTTTTGTTTTCGAGTTATAGGCCAAAATTGTAATTTGGGCTATTTGAACTTCGGCCATTATCACCGTTTCTGTTTGAGCAAAGATGTTCAAATGAAAACATTATACAGACACTTTTTTCATAGCAATCCAGTAGTGACCTTGTTTTTCCCAAGAAGTTTTCTTGCTGAGCTATAATATAAAGTTGTGTTTTTGTTATGGAAACAATAGTTTGAGATGGCTAAGAAAGAATCGCCATTTTTTCCCGTTTCAGAAATATATCATACATCGCCCTCAGATTCATTCAGATATCATGAAATAGTATATTCTAAAACAAGTTGCAGAATGAGCTCTTATTCTAACACGAATGCGAAATTTCGAAAGCATAAGTGTTGGAATTGCCTTCTGCAACAAGTATTAGACGATATTTTCTCTATTTCAGTAAAGTTTTGTGGAAAACTCTGGAAATTCAAATAAAAATTCAGATCAGTGACTTTTGTATTTTATCTTGGCAGTTGGTGTCACTAACGAAATTTGACAGATTGCGGAATTTGAATTGATTTGATTCGAAAATTGAGTGGATCGAAGGTCAGTACTGACAACCACCAAACGAAAAATATTACTGAAAACAATGCTGTAATGAGTTTCATTACAGCACTACTTTTAGTACTGTAATGAACTCATTACGATACTGGAATAGAGAAAATATAGTTTGTATTTGAAATTTGAATAATTGGATACTAGCTGACCCGGCAGACTGCCTCAATTGATTTATAAAAAACAGATTATTTCTATTAAGATTGATGAATATTATGTTTTGTCACAAATTAAATTTCTAAACGCAAACATAATATTTGAAATTTGACAACCAACAAATAGGTCGTTCCTTTCTGTCGATCGATTTCTCGACAAAGGGTAAACGCGCACATGCGATTTTCTGTCGCGCAATCGTTTAGTCGCAGAAATGAAACACATACCTACATTTAAATGGGTATGCAGGCACATGCGACTAAATAATCGCCGCGACTAAACAGTCGCAATTTTGAAGCCACGCGAATGTCCCAAATCAGAATGAGTCAAACTTGCGACATTTCAATCGCAATTCAGTTGCTGCCGAAGTCCGAACTTCTTTGGGTGAGTGTGGATTCTTTTTTTTTTCTTGGGGGACTTTATAAGATCCTATTGTTAATATTATTTGGCTCGTAATAGTAGAGATTCAAGTCGATCGGTTTTCAGGAAAATCCATGCTATTACTGAATATAGTTGCGATTTATTAGTCGCAAGTTAAACATTTTCGAATTTCTTTCTTGACGATTGCGATTATTCAGTTGACGCCATTAATAGTGCTCTCAATCACAACACCAAAATAGCGTATTACAGTGTAAAAACCACCAATTGTCTGTTTACACGGTTGAAAGACCCAACACCGTTGAACAACCTGTCAAATGTTATCTACAGAATACCCTGTTCGTGTGGCAAATCATACATAGGACAGACGGAACAGTATTTAAAGCTGAGGATAGGACAACACAAGAACGATTGTAAAAATCACAACCAGGCCAAAACAAACAAAACAGGTCTTGATTTTGAATTTGAGGAGACAACAATTGTGGATAGAGAATCCAATTGGTTCAAGCGCAATATAAGGGGGATGATACAAATTCAATTAACTAACAATGTGAATCTGAGAACGGACTGTTTGGATTTGGGTACCATCTACCACAATATCTTGAATTTATTTCTCTATTTCAGTATCGTAATGAGTTCATTACAGTACTGAAAGTAGTGCTGTAATGAAACTCATTACAGCATTGTTTTCAGTTATATTTTTCGTTTTGTGGTTGTCAGTACTGATTTCCGATCCAATCAATTTTCGAATCATATCAATTCTAATTCCGTGATCTGTCAAATTTCGTAAGTCACTCCAACTGCCAAGCTACAATACAAAAGTCACTAATCTGAATTTTCATTTGAATTTCGAGAGTATTTCACAAAAATTAACTGAAAGAGAGAAAATACCGTCTAATACTCGTTGCAGAAGGCAATTCCAACACTTATGCTTTCGAAAACGAGCGACGAAGGAGCGTTTTAGAATATATTATTTCCCGACATAGAATTTAAATGGTATAATTTAATTGCATTTTGTTCATGTCAATTATTTTACAAGGTATTGCCCATTTGTGATATATGTTTGTTTTATTTATACGACTCGGTTGTGTCGGTGTTTGTGTACATTCGAATAACTAGTTTTCACACATCTGTACGGCAGCGAAACACGTAATAGTATATTCTAAAACAAGTTGCAGAATGAGCTTCTATTCCAACACGAATGCGAAATTCGAAAACGAGCGACGAAGGATGGAGTTTTCGAAAGCATGAGTAATGGAATTGCCTTCTGCAACGAGTATTAGACGATATTTTCTCTATTTCAGAAATTTTTGTGGAAAACTCTCGAAATTCAAATAAAAATTCAGATTAGTGACTTTTGTATTGTATCTTGGCAGTTGGTGTCGAAATTTGACAGATTGCGGAATTTGAATTGATTTGATTAGAAAATTGAGTGGATCAGAAGTCAGTACTGACAACCACAAAACGAAAAATATAACTGAAAACAATGCTGTAATGAGTTTCATTACAGCACTACTTTTAGTACTGTAATGAACTCATTACGATACTGAAATAGAGAATAGTATATTCTAAAACAAGTTGCAGAATGAGCTCCTATTCCAACACGAATGCGAAGTTCGAAAACGAGCGACGAAGGAGCGAGTTTTGGATAGCATGAGTGTTGGAATTGCCTTCTGCAACGAGTATTAGACGGTATTTTCTCTATTTCAGTCAATTTTTGTGAAATACTCCCGAAATTCAAATGAAAATTCAGATTAGTGACTTTTGTTTTGTATCTTGGCAGTTGGTGTGACATACGAAATTTGACAGATCACGGATTTTGAATTGATTTGATTCGAAACTTGATTCGATCGGAGGTCAGTACTGACAATCAGAAAACGAAAAATATAACTGAAAACAATGCTGTAATGAGTTTCATTACAGCACTACTTTTAGTACTGTAATGAATTCATTACGATACTGAAATAGAGAAATGATATTTATTTATTCCATCATATGACTTTGCAATCCCCTGACCTGTGCGAACATTTTTTGAAGATCCAATATTTATGAATTTCGAATGGAAAGTTGACGGACGTTAGCCCCTTCCGATGTATCAATGTTGCAATTTTTATGTTATTTTTACTTATCCATGTGTTATTTTATAGAGTTTTCAAGAAGCAACAATAAAGTTGCGAAACGTCGCTCGAAGGAATGACTTAGCGTCTTTTTCCAAAAATTAACAGATTCCACTCCCACGAAAACTAATCCATATATTCTAATCAAACATTCCGTTTTCGTTTGACGTGGTCTTTTCGGGACAGCCTGTATAAGTATTCATAAAGCTAATGAATTATGTGATTTTACGTAGAGTAATTTACTAAAGAATGCTATTTATGACTGGAGAAAAATTAAAACAGCACCGATAATCAAATTAGGTAGGTGAAGTGAACGTAATCGTCCCTATGACTCAAAGGATAAAATGCACAATCTGGCAACAAAATTGCAAATCGTCAATGTTGGTGCATGCGTAGGAGCGACTTTCAATCTTAGTTGGTGGATGCTGGATGTTTACCCGGTTACTGTATATTTTTATGTTCTGTGGGTTACCGAGATATTAATTGACACTTCTGTGGTGATTGAGATTGTATGTGTTGAAATTATTTAGCACCATTTGATTGCTGCTCTCTGATGGTACTGACAGAAACAAGTAATCCACAATTTTTTTTACAAAAAGGTATGTGAAACTGTAACTTGGGAATGCAGACAATCAACAATATGTATTTGATTAATTGTAAAGTTATAGTTTAATTTATTGTTGAGTTCATTACTATTGGATTTTGTATTGTTTTATTTGTTATTAAAGATACAAGTGCAGAAGGCATTGATATTCTTACACGAGTTCAAAATTCTAAAATGGCGAGTTTTGGAATGAACGAGTGTTAGAATGAGCCTTCTGTACGAGTATCATATATTATTTTCTCAATTCGCTGAATTTTTATCGAAATTAATGAAATATTGCCGTAAATATCGTTTAGTAATTTTTGCAGATTTGATTGGCAGAACTATTTTCTATTTCATGAAATTTGACAGATGTTAAATAAATACGTGGCAGTAGGCCAACATGTCATCAATATTACTGAAAACAGTGTTAGAATGAAATTAGAATGTAATATTGTTTTGTTCTACGAGATGTGGCGGAATCAACGGATTCGACACAAAAGTAGAGAATAGTATATTCTAAAACAAGTTGCAGAATGAGCTCCTATTCCAACACGAATGCGAAGTTCAAAAACGAGCGACGAAGGAGGGAGTTTTTGATAGCATGAGTGTTGGAATTGCCTTCTGCAACGAGTATTAGACGGTATTTTCTCTATTTCAGTCAATTTTTGTGAAAACCTCTAGAAATTCAAATGAAAATTCAGATTAGTGACTTTTGTTTTGTAGCTTGACAGTTGGTGTGACATACGAAATTTGACAGATTACGGAATTTGAATTGATTTGATTCGAAACTTGATTCGATCGGAGGTCAGTACTGACAATCATAAAACGAAAAATATAACTGAAAACAATGCTGTAATGAGTTTCATTACAGCACTACTTTTAGTACTGTAATGAACTCATTACGATACTGAAATAGAGAAATTATATTCTCAAGCAAGTTGCAGAATGGGCACCTATTTCAACAGGAATGCGAAATTCGAAAAAAAGCGACGAATGATCGAGTTTTCGAACGCATGAGCCTCCTGCAACGAGTATTAGACGGTATTTTCTCTATTTCAGACAAGTTTTATGAGATACTTTCGAAATTCAAATAAAAATTAATCCTAAGTGACTTTTATATTGTATCTTGGCAGTTGTTGTGACTTATGAAATTTGACAGATAACGGAATTTGAATTGATTTGATTTGAAAATTGAAAGGATCGGAAGTCAGAGGTGACAACCACAAAACAAAAAATATTACTGGAAATAATGTTTTAATGATGTTTTTCCAGTACTTATTCTTTTAGTACTGTAATGAACTCATTCTTGTGTTCAGAACTGTTTTTCAGATGAATAACACGGTAAATTTGAAAGAAACCGCGTTTTCTTTTAGTTGCGGACATCTCATTAATGACCGTTCTAAGTTTTCATCCAATAAAACTTTATCAAATTTCCGATATCGTTTTCAACGAAATGAATTTACCTCTGCTACGAGTTTTTTGTTGCGATCGCTTCAGTTCTTCATTTTTGAGAAACGAAATACGAAATGAAACTAGCATAATTAATTCGCGGTCTTCGTTCAATGTCACTTCTTTTCTCGAGCATTTCGGCCGTCGTCGTTCGTTCATTTTCGACGTTTCGTCAGTACGAGTGTCTGGCATCTTCAGGAGTTATTCTCGTTGAAATGACGTGCCTGATTATTATAAACATAGGTGTTTCAACTGCATAGCTTATTTATGTATAATTCATTAATTTTTTTCAATTACCATTTCAGGATAATCAGTTGTATAGGAGAAAGGAGAAATGGATCTTCCTGGTATCCAAGAAGTTGCCTGTGAGGGGTAAGTTTTTTCATTTTAAAACAGTTCTTGAGTTGAAAACCTTCATTGTTTGATGATCGATTCATTTTTTGGTTGAAACATATGTTTTTGGAACAAAAACCACTTCATAAAACATCGCCCATATGTTTCGATTTTATTCGAAATTCTTCTTCAGACCGATCCTTAGAATATTTCAAGGTATGTCTGGAGATGAACCAACATTTGAAATTTTAGTTTGAGGCTTTCACGACCGGATATTCAGGGTTCGAAAATATCATGATATTTATATAAATATCAAAATATCGGATATATATCGATATATATCCGATATATATCAATTTTCTGATATTTATTTTTACGAACAATTTTTCGAATTTTTTCTTTAAAGAAGTCAATAAATCAAACGTATTTAGAGGTTCATTTACCAAATTTATTAAAAAAACTAATCAAGATTCTAAAAAACATAAAACAACAAAAAAAAGTTAGTTGATAAATTTATAAAAAGTTCGTTATCCGGATTATTAAAAATTTCCTGTGCAGATGCAGTGGCCTCATCCCATATCAATCTGAAATTGCTATTACATACTGCAAACTCTATACGTGAACGTGCTTTCTGTTCGAAAATTTAAACAAAAAAAAAAACAAGAGCACAATGAATAGTGCAATGACGATTTTACGGCGAAGTTATAACATCACCTTCTGGATTCCCCGAAAATACGTTGCTTCTTCGATCGGACAAACGGTCGGTATGTCGGTATACATTGGTGACATTGGTGTGCTCTTAAACCGCGATTGATTATGAAATTTTTACGAACAATCGCAAATTTTGGTAAATTTATAAATATCCTTGATATATATCAATCCTTATAAATATCGATATATATCATGATATATATCAGGATAAATATCGGCGATATATATCGGTCGAACCCTGCCGGATATATTAACATTGAGCGAGTCTGAGATTGTAACTCAACCTCTGAATTTCTGACAGTGATGCCGGATTCAATCCGGAGATGTTATTCATACCTTGGTTAATGGCGGGAGAAGGACGAGAGTTTACGTGCCCAATGTTGATTGGCCCATCGCCCCCACCCCGTATGCATTTAGACATTCCGTACCCGTATTTGGCACCTTAGGCGAATAGGCGTTATGCCATTGGTCAGACGAGCACGAATTGAGAAACCAATCACATTTCGAGTGCAAAATATACAGGGTGGCCATTTGAAAACGAAACAGACGAGATTACAGACGAAATAAATTTTTTCGATAGAAATGCTCGGACAGGTCGATTTCTGTTTCGAGGGGGACAACTTAAGATGTAGGCTACGGACGCATAGCGCTTCAACCCTTGCTACTACAACCCTCACCCCCAATTTTTGAATAGGGAAGATGGGGTGAGTGATACCTCATTTGAAAGGTATTTTTATACTGATTTCAGCACAGTAATTGTTTTTTCATTTTATGCATTAGTTCTCGAAATATTCTTGACTAAGCATTTGAAAATGAAGTGGTGTTTTCATGGCACTTGTAGTGTTTTTTTGTGAAAAACCTTTCAAATGAGGTATCACTCACCCCATCTTCCCTATTCAAAAATTGGGGGTGAGGGTTGTAGTAGCAAGGGTTGAAGCGCTATGCGTCCGTAACCTACATCTTAAGTTGTCCCCTCGAAACAGAAATCGACCTGTCCGAGCATTTCTATCGAAAAAATTTATTTCGTCTGTTTCGTTTTCAAATGGCCACCTTGTATTTCGAGAACTAATGCATAAAATGAAAAAATAATTACTGTGCTGAAATCAGTATAAAAATACCTTTTAAATGAGGTATCACTCACTCCATCTTCCCTATTCAAAAATTGGGGGTGAGGGTTGTAGTAGCAAGGGTTGAAGCGCTATGCGTCCGTAACCTACATCTTAAGTTGTCCCCTCGAAACAGAAATCGACCTGTCCGAGCATTTCTATCGAAAAAATTTATTTCGTCTGTAATCTCGTCTGTTTCGTTTTCAAATGGCCACCCTGTATAATAATTCAGCAATTACTTGTATGGGCTAATTGAAAGTCGGATTTTTTTCCAATTGATGAATGAATCCTTACTGGTTGCTCTATTCAGCCATTTCAAATTGTCAAAGTTTTGAGCCTAGCATGACGTTTTTCAGTAGATATATTTGCCAGACAAATATATACAGGGTGTACCAAGTTCGATGGCCTATTAGGCGTTTCTTGGAGAACTGGACCTATTTGAAATCTGAAAATTGGCATTATGTCATTGTTTGACATTATCTACCGATCTAAAATATTCTTGAAGCTTGACCACTATCAGTTATACAGGGAGTGAAAAAAATTACAAAAATTTTGTTTTCTGTTTTTTTTTTGTTTTCGAATTTGATAGAGTGTGCAATTCTGAATACATTCGTACTCAAGTCGTTGCATTCGTCAAAATTCTTTTTAATATATCGAGAAAAAAAAACTGAATAAAAAAAGGAGATAAGAGTATTCGGTATTATGTTTGCTATTCCTTTACTAAATATCGTAAGCACAAATCGTTTTCACGTTTTTGAAGGCGAAGACTATACATTTTTAGAATTTGAAATAACCCGTCACAGGGTGTTCCGAATGTTGGTTCAAAAATCGAGATCAAGATTGGCCCATAACTTTCGTTTTTCAAATTAGAACCCTATTTTTTTATGATTGCGTTGGATTGTGAGAAGAAAACTGATGATAATGTTCCAATATGTTAATGCTCCTAAAATTAATAAATCTTGAGTTATTCAGGATTTCCTGATTTCATGACCTACGTAGCTTCAAATTCATTAAATCTGTTCCAAATCAACAATGATAAATGAATTCAGAAAAGAGGTTGTCACTAGTGAGTTATTTAAATAATTTACTTCTAAGACTAAGGTCAATGTTGATATGAAACAGATTCTATGAATTTGACGGCACGTACGATATGAAATCAGGAAATCCTGAATAACTCAAGAATTATTAATTCTAGCAGCATTAACATGTTGGAACATTATCATAATTTTTCTCCGCACAATCCAGCCCAATCATAAAAAATAGGGTTCTAATTTGAAAAACGATAATTATGGGCAAATCTTGATCCCAATTTTTGAACCAACATTCGGAACACTCTGTGACGGATTTTTCGACATTCTGTAAATGTACAATATTTCCACAGTCTTCGCCTTCAAAAATGTGAAAACGATTTGTGCATACAATATCTAGGTTAGGAATAACAAACATAATACCGAATACTCTTATCTCTCTTTTCTCTTCAGTTTTTTCTCGATATTATTTGAGCACGAATATATAAAGAATTGCATACACTATCAAATTCGAAAATGAAAAAGCAGAAAAAAAAATTTTTGAAAATTTTTCACTCCCTGAAAGTGGTCAGGCTCCAAGAATATTTTAGATCGGTAAATAATGTCAAACAATAACATAATCCCAATTTTCAGATTTCAAATAGGTCCAGTTCTCCAGAAACGCCTAATCGGCCGCCGAACTTATTATAAAATACTTTTATAAAATTATTTATATTCTGCAGCATCCAAATGATATATTTTTGAGATGGAAACTTGGTACCGCGTTTTAGAAAAAGGACTATTTCATTTTGAAGCAATGAACTGAAAATGTCTAGTTTGATGACTGAACTTAGTCATATCTTACGTTTTCTGAACAAGAAAATTCGAATAATTTACTTTCCAGAAAAATTCAGGATACAATCTTGATTAGTTTGGTGGGTTGGGAATGTTGGGTTTCAGATCAGACTCAAAAGATCTCTACCTAATTGAAAGATGAGAATAATCGAACTATATTAATTTAATCAACTAGTTCATTAACGTGTGAACGAAGCGAGCGTATTAAAAGTCAAGATCATTGATCGCTTGATTAATAAACGATGGGATTGCAAAATTTCTTCGTGGGTCAAAAATAATCAAATTAAGAAATTCTAACATAAGAAGTATTTCATTCTTCAAAACATTATTTATGAATTTAGTATAACCAAGTTGAATGAAATAATTGACGTATCTCACCTGAACATTATAACTCGGTTCAGAAATGCAGTTATTCGTGAGATTTCTGAATTTTCTATGTTCGTTTGCCCATGACAATTACGCATTAAAATGCGAAATCAAGCATTAATAGGGGTCATTAATGGAAGATTTCGTGTGCGTTAAACTTGACTATTGAAGGGTATTGAAAGTGTGGGTAAAGTTTCAGTTGTATTCATATTAAATTGCACCAAGTCTGGTGAGAAGGGTCTTTTAAATTTCATATACATTTGAAAAGAAACATGAATTATACTAAAGAAAGCAAAATCTTCCACAGATCTTCTACCTTTTCCAATATAATTTTCTTGAAATTTTTTCAAGAGATTCCTCTGAATTTGCTTTTGACATTATTTTCATTCTAGCAGAATATAACTTCGAATTTCAATGCAAACAGATAAGGTTTCTTGTCTACCAATTGCGTAGCGCTGTTCGCGCAAGGTGCCAAATGCGGGTACGGAATGTCTAAATGCACTCCGAATCGACTTGATCTTGTTTTTTTCGAATACCGGTAACCATGCGCTATGTACCAACGGAATTTCTTCCTTTCTGTTCATGTTGTCTTTACGTTAATGAATCTCGATCACTTCTAAGTTCATCCCAGGATAGGAAGTTTTGATATGGATTGGAAATAATCTCTGCCTTTGAGAAAACTATTAAGTGCGCTAGTGCAGTTGTTCTGTGTGTTCGAGTCGATAGCATCCTTAGTGCTCGTTAATTCTCGTATTGATGTACATGAAGTACAGGTAGCATATTCCTCAAGAAGAAATAGACTATTTTCTTGCATCAATGCCAAGAATTGTTGTGAAGTGTATAGATAACCGCGGTAGATAAACACATTATGTATTTAAAAATTCAATAAACAAAATTGTTCAGGGTGATTCACTTATCTTGGTAACCCCAATTTTTTCGAAAACGTCCTAATATTTTTTTATTCTGTGAATGGCGTTTTGAACAACTCGATGTCGACTTAAGATGTGCATAAAAATCTGCGGAATAAATAAATACACCAGGCGTCGCGGCGCTGTCAAAAAAATTTTCTCCAGGGACATACTTTTTTTATCATATCATTCGAAAGATAATTTCATTGTGAACTTTTTTTTCGAATACAATTTTTATCCATTCGCAACCGTCAGCGATCTGCAGCGTGTTTTATGTCAATTCTATTCCATCTATTGTATTGTGGTAGTATGCCTTTATTTGGAGACATAGATATGATTTTGTGCCTCGAATTCAGGAAGGCTAGTTTTCTAGTCAATGTGCCTCTTCAAATAAGATGAAATATGTGGCTACAGCAAGATGGGGCTCCATGTTACAACGCTGCCATTGTGAAGAAATATTTAGATCAAGAATTTAAAAATAAATGGATAGCAACCAATGGACCGATCAGATATCGCTAGACCTAAAGCTCATGGATTACATTCTCAGGGGTATCCTGAAAAATATGGTATACCAAACTGTTTCTAATAACTTTATTTGAAAATAAAGAAAAGAAACGCATGTGTCGAAGTATTAGACCCTCATATTTTGACCAAAGTAACTTATGATGAAATAGGGGAATGAAATAACTTATGTATGGATCATAATGGCCGGTGTATAGAATATATGATTCGATATGTTTCGTTTGTTATTAAAAAAAAGTTTATTGTTATAAGATATAATATTTGATGAATATAATAAAAAAGAAATAGTTTGTTACAAAACCTCCGTCATTTTACGAAACAAAATCATATCTAGTTCATCTAGCCATTTTGATCCATACATTTACTTTCGAATTCTTGATCTCAATATCTCTTCACAATGGCAGCATTGTGACATTGGGCCCCATGTTGCTGTAGCTGCATATTTAATATCATTTGAGGAGGTAGATTGTTTCGAAAACTAGCCTTCTTGAATTCAAGGCACAACATCATATCTATGTCTCTAAATAAAGGCATTAACATAAAACATGCTGCAGATCGCTGACGGTTAGAAATGGATTAAAATAGTATTCGAAAAAAAAGTTCAGAATGAAATTATCTTTCGAATGACATGATAAAAAAGGTATGTCCCTGGGGAAAAATTTTTTGACAGCGCCGCGACGCCTGGCGTCTTTATTTATTCCGCAGATTTTTATGCGCATCTCAAGTCGATATTGACTTGTTCAAATCGCCATCCACAGAATGAAAAAATATTCGCTCGTTTTTGAGAAAATTGGGGTACTAAGATAAGTGAATCACCCTGTACACCCTTCGTTTTTTTTTCCAAATTTCAATCATTTACTCCTTGCTATACTATCTATGTATCACGAATAAAATGTTAGTTCATGAAAGCCTCAAACTATTAAGGATACATTTCGCAAACATTCTCAAACGGGGTCTTTTATCTGTTTCAGTAGCCTGTTCAAAAAGGTCGAGGCAAACCTTGAAGAAGAAGAGGTAAAAGATGAAGATATTTCTGAGAAATTCGTTGACGAAAACGGAATCCACGATGAAGAAAGCTACATCGCGGAAAACACAGAACTGATTCAGCAGAATCGTCATCCTCCGTTCGATGCTTCTGATCCATTCATCCTCGCAGAAGAAAAGGTAGAAGCTGAAGATATTTCTGAGCAATTCGTTGACGAAAACGGAATCTACGACAGAGAAAGCTACATCGCAGAAAACACAAAACTGATTCAGCAGAAATGTCATCCCCCGATCGATGCTTCTGATCCAGTCATGAAGGACCATTTCGAATACATCCCGGATCAATGCGACCCTTCGCCGAACATCAAATCCAGACTCAGCGCAGGTCAGGAACTTTCCCATGAAAAGGATAAAAATACTTACAGTAGCCAGTTCACAAAGGTCGAGGCAAACCTTACAGAAGAAATGGTGAAAGATGAAGATATTTCTGAGAAATTCGTTGACGAAAACGGAATTCACGATGAAGAAAGCCTCATCGCAGAAAACAAAGAACTGATTCTGCAGAAACTTCATCCTCCGATCGATGCTTCTGATCCAGTCATGCTTACAGAAGAGAAGGTTGAAGATGAGGATATTTTTGAGCAATTCGTTGACGAAAACGGAATCTACGACAGAGAAAGCTACATCGCTGAAAACACAAAACTGATTCAGCAGAAATGTCATCCTCCGATCGATGCTTCTGATCCAGTCTTGGAGGACCATTTTGAAAACATCCAGGATCAACGCGACCCTTCACCGAACATCAAATCCAGACTCAGCGAAGGGGAGGAACTTTTCCATGAAAAGGATAAAAATACTTACAGCAGCCAGTTCACAAAGGTCGAGGCAAACCTTAAAGAAGAAAAGGTAAAAGATGAAGATATTTCTGAGAAATTCGTTGACGAAAACGGAATCCAAGATGGAGAAAGCTACATCGCAGAAAACACAGAACTGATTCAGCATGAACGTCATCTTCCGATCGATGCTTCTGATCCAGGCATCCTTGCAGAAGAAAAGGTAGAAGATGAGGATATTTCTGAGCAATTCGTTGACGAAAACGGAATCTACGACAGAGAAAGATACATCGCAGAAAACACAGAACTGATTCAGCATGAACGTCATCTTCCGATCGATGCTTCTGATCCAGTCGTGGAGGACCATTCTGAAAACATCACGGATCATCGAGATCCTTCCCCGAACATCAAATCTAGACTCACGCCACGCCAGGAAAGTTGCCATGAAAAGGATAAAAATACTTCCAGTAGCCAGTTCACAACAGTCGAGGAAAACCTTACAGAAGAAATGATAGAAAATGAGGATATTTCTGAGCAATTCGTTGACGATAACGAAATCCACGACAGTGAAAGCTCCATCGTGGAAAACACAGAAATGATTCAGCAAAAACGTCAATCTCCGATCGATGCTTCTGATCCAGTCGTGAAGGACCATTCTGAAAATATCACGGATCATTGCGATCCTACCCCAAACATCAAATCTAGACTCAGGGCACGTCAGGAACTTTCCCATGAAAAGGATAAAAATACTTCCAGTAGCCAGTTCACAACAGTCGAGAAAAACCTTACAGAAGAAATGGTAGAAAATGAGGATATTTCTGAGCAATTCGTTGACGATAATGAAATCCACGACAGAGAAAGCTCCATCGTGGAAAACACAGAACTGATTCAGCAGAAACGTCATCGTCCGATCGATGCTCCTGATCCAGTCGTGGAGGACCATTTTGAAAACATCACGGATCATCGCGATCCTTCCCCGAACATTAAACCTAGGCTCAGGGCACGCCAGGAAAGTTCCCATGAAAAGAATAAAAATACCTCTAGTAGCCAGTTTACAACAGTCGAGGCAAACCTTACAGAAGAAATGGAAGTGGATGAGGATATTTCTGAGCAATCCGTTGACGATAACGAAATCCACGACAGAGAAAGCTCCATCGTGGAAAACACAGAAATGATTCAGCAAAAACGTCAATCTCCGATCGATGCTTCTGATCCAGTCGTGAAGGACCATTCTGAAAACATCACGGATTATCACGACCCTTCGCCGAACATCAAATCTAGACTCAGGTTACGCCAGGAAAGTTCCCATGAAAAGGATAAAAATACCTCCAGTAGCCAGTTTACAACAGTCGAGGCAAATCTTACAGAAGAAATGGAAGTGGATGAGGATATTTCTGAGCAATCCGTTGACGATAACGAAATCCACGACAGAGAAAGCTCCATCGCGGAAAACACAGAACTGATTCAGCAGAAACAAAATCATCCGATCGACGCTTCTGATCCAGTCGTGGAGGACCATTCTGAAAACATCACGGATCATTGCGATCTTTCCCCGAACATCAAATCTAGACTCAGGGCACGTCAGGAACGTTCCCATGAAAAGGATAAAAATTCTTCCAGTAGCCAGTTCACAACAATCGAGGCAAATCTTACAGAAGAAATGGTAGAAAATGAGGATATTTCTGAGCAATTCGTTGACGATAACGAAATCCACGACAGTGAAAGCTCCATCGTGGAAAACACAGAAATGATTCAGCAAAAACGTCAATCTCCGATCGATGCTTCTGATCCAGTCGTGAAGGACGATTCTGAAAATATCACGGATCATTGCGATCCTACCCCAAACATCAAATCTAGACTCAGGGCACGTCAGGAACTTTCCCATGAAAAGGATAAAAATACTTCCAGTAGCCAGTTCACAACAGTCGAGGAAAACGTTACAGAAGAAATGATAGAAAATGAGGATATTTCTGAGCAATTCGTTGACGATAACGAAATCCACGACAGTGAAAGCTCCATCGTGGAAAACACAGAAATGATTCAGCAAAAACGTCAATCTCCGATCGATGCTTCTGATCCAGTCGTGAAGGACCATTCTGAAAATATCACGGATCATTGCGATCCTACCCCAAACATCAAATCTAGACTCAGGGCACGTCAGGAACTTTCCCATGAAAAGGATAAAAATACTTCCAGTAGCCAGTTCACAACAGTCGAGAAAAACCTTACAGAAGAAATGGTAGAAAATGAGGATATTTCTGAGCAATTCGTTGACGATAATGAAATCCACGACAGAGAAAGCTCCATCGTGGAAAACACAGAACTGATTCAGAAGAAACGTCATCGTCCGATCGATGCTTCTGATCCAGTCGTGGAGGACCATTCTGAAAACATTACGGATTATCGCGACCCTTCGCCGAACATCAAATCTAGGCTCAGGGCACGTCAGGAACTTTCCCATGAAAAGGATAAAAATACTTCCAGTAGCCAGATCACAACAATCGAGGCAAACCTCACAGAAGAAATGGTAGAAGGTGAGGATATTTCTGAGCAATCCGTTGACGAAAACGGAATCCAAGACAGAGAAAGCTACATCGAGGAAAACACCGAACTGATTCAGCAGAAACGTCATCGTCCGATAGATGCTTCTGATCCAGTCGTGGAGGACCATTCTGAAAACATCACGGATCATCGCGACCCTTCGCCGAACATCAAGTCTAGACTCAGGGCACGTCAGGAACTTTCCCATGAAAAGGATAAAAATACTCCCAGTAGCGAGTTCACAACAGTTGAGGCAAACCTTACAGAAGAAATGGTAGAAGGTGAAGATATTTCTGAGCCATTCGTTGACGATAACGAAATCCACGACAGAGAAAGATCCATCGCGGCAAACACAGAACTGATTCAGCAGAAACGTCATCGTCCGATCGATGCTTCTGATCCAGTCGTGGAGGACCATTTTGAAAACATCACGGATCATCGCGATCTTTCCCCGAACATCAAATCTAGACTCAGAGCACGTCAGGAACGTTCCCATGAAAAGGATAAAAATACTCCCAGTAGCCAGATCACAACAATCGAGGCAAACCTTACAGAAGAAATGGAAGTGGATGAGGATATTTCTGAGCAATCCGTTGACGAAAACGAAATCCACGACAGAGAAAGCTCCATAGTGGAAAACACAGAAATGATTCAGCAAAAACGTCAATCTCTGATCGATGCTTCTGATCCAGTCGTGAAGGACCATTCTGAAAATATCACGGATCATTGCGATCCTTCCCCGAACATCAAATCTAGACTCAGGTCACGCCAGGAACGTTCTCATGAAAAGGATAAGAATGTTTCCAGTAGCCAGTTCACAACAATCGAGGCAAACCTTACAGAAGAAATGGAAGTGGATGAGGATATTTCTGAGCAATCCGTTGACGAAAACGGAATCCAAGACAGAGAAAGCTACATCGCGGAAAACACAGAACTGATTCAGCAGAAACGAAATCATCCGATCGATGCTTCTGATCCAGTCGTGGAGGACCATTCTGAAAACATCACGGATCATTGCGATCCTTCCCCGAACATCAAATCTAGACTCAGGCCACGCCAGGAACGTTCTCATGAAAAGGATAAAAATACTCCCAGTAGCCAGATCACAACAATCGAGGCAAACCTTACAGAAGAAATGGAAGTGGATGAGGATATTTCTGAGCAATCCGTTGACGAAAACGGAATCCAAGACAGAGAAAGCTACATCGCGGAAAACACAGAACTGATTCAGCAGAAACGAAATCCTCCGATCGATGCTTCTGATCCAGTCGTGGAGGACCATTCTGAAAACATCAAATATAGACTCAGGGCACGTCAGGGACGTTTGCATGAAAAGGATCCCATTCGGAAGCAGGAAAAAAAAGTCAAGCAAAGCAAAGAAGTACACGAGTGTGAATTTTGCAGCTTCGTTGCTATTCAGAAAAACAATTTGAAAACGCATATAGACTCCGTTCACTTAAAATTGAAAAAATTCGCGTGTTCTTATTGCGATTACCGCGCTAGTCGTGGAACCACCCTAAAATTGCACATGAACTCTATTCACTTGAAATCGGAAAAATACGAGTGCAATATTTGCGGTTATGTAGGAACTCGCAAATCTTCCCTTAAAATTCATATAAACTTTGTCCATTTAAAGTTGAATGCCCATAAGTGTCATCTGTGCAAGTATACTGCACCTGTCAAAAGTAAATTAAAGAGACATATTGACTCTGTTCATCTGAAATTGAAGAAATACGAGTGCAATATGTGCGATTACAGCGGAACCACATCGACGAGCCTGAAGAATCACATCAATTATATGCATTTGAAAAAGAGGAAGTCTCAAGTGTGCAAGAAGTGTAAAGAAGTCATAAAATCCTCGTAGTCACTCGGTAAAGTTAAATTTTTAATCTCATCTCAGGGTATATTGCACAAATATAACTTTTATAGAGCGTTTTTTATTTTTCAATGAGGAAATGAGATCAGCGAAACTATGAAGATTCAATAGACACTTGGGAATTTTCGTCATTGTTCCAAAAAAGCAGGGTTTATTTGAACTAATATTGTTATCTTGTATGCAAGTTTTAGCGTTGAAAAACCCTAAAAAAGGTTTTCATATACTTTTGATAAAATAAAATTTATTTTATTTAATTGAGTTATTTTTCCATAAAATCCTGTGAGAATGAATAAAAAAGCACAAACAGTTTTTAGTTTCTCAACAAAACGGTCTATGAAATTGAAGAGAGTTAATAGTTTGATACCTTTTCTGTAACTCTTATAACGATGAACACATCGGATCGCAATACAGGGTTGAGATAAAGTATGGAACCGAGTATATGTATATCTTTCGAACGAGAATAACAATGTGACAATATGTATGAAATTTTGCAAGTGAGTGCAATGGCGCTGAATGCATCTGATGTACAATTTTTTGTGGATAATATATAACGGGTTGAACCGTGAATACCCTCAACTTTTTTAATTTATATGTTTTCTCCCATATAGGTGTTTCAAAAAAAGGTGACCCCTTCTAGGATAGATAGAAAACTGAAAAATAGTAGTAGTTTGTTCAGTAAAACATTGTCGTATCGCTATCCGTATTCAAGGTACAGGGCGTTGAAAAAGAGAAAAATATACACATTTTTTACAATTTTGCTGAAACAACTAGCAACATTGTGATGAAATTTCAGACAATTATGTTTTGGAAGCTGATACGTCTAATGAATGTGTTTTGATGTCTGACTCTCATAGAGGGCGCTAGTAACACGGTTCGTACCAAGTTTTTTTGAACATAACTTTTTTGATATAAGCTTTATTAGGCTAAATTTTGAGCGATCTTAAAAGTCATTCAATTTTACACCAAAAAGGTACTCTTGATGAAACTCGATACTGTGTATCGTTTTTGAAATATTTCGATTCGAAAATTATGAAGCAATAACTGATGCTGGTATGAAGAATTGATAGTCATTGATTATTATTATTAATCACTATGAAGCTTCCAAAACATATTCGTATAAAATTTCATTAACATTGTTGTCAGTATAGTATCGGCAAAATCGTAAAAAATGTGTATATACCTTGAATACGTATGACGTTACGAAAAATTTTTACTGAACAAAGCCCTATTATTTTTCAGTTTTCTATCCTAGAGAGGGGGTCACCTTTTTTTGAAACACCCTGTATATCTTTACAGATTATGAAAGAGTTTGAGATTTCGAATTCGTACATCCTGGTCTTAGTGTAAAAAATCTGTCTATACACGTTATTCAACTTTTTTGAGTCTTTTTCATTACAGTAATAAAACCGAGAATAAAACGTTCAAATTGATATATGTTGTGTGTATGCATCAGGGTTGTTGCGGATGCCGATTTTTTCACATCCGCGGATGCGGATTTTCGAAAACTCACATCCGCGGATGCGGATGCGATGCGGATGTTTAAGATCTTATTTAAAAATAGTATACGAGTAAAGAATCAAAACAACGATAAAGCAGTTATTAACATTTTTGAAGTAAATTAGTATTAAGTATATCAAGTGTAAGTATTTACCTACATGTTTTTTTTTAACTTCACTTACTTATTTTTATGTTAGTAAGAGAATTTAAAAATTGGAGCATTATACTTTATAAAAAGTAATTTTGCCGCCTTTTCTGCTTCAAGGCGGTTACGCAGAGGTTCGTAAATTAAACCCGCGCTACTGAATAATTGCTCGCTTGGAACACTGCCTGGTGGAGTGGACAAAATTCTTCGTGCTATCGGTGATAATATCGTAAACAATGAAAAGTACTACCGGAGAAATATAATGGCATTCACCTTAATATTTCCCAATAAACAATAATTCGAGTACACGTACACTCCTCACTATGATCAACTGTATCATAATAGTCACAATATTATTCGAAATCTCACAAAAATTTACTATTCGACAAGTAATCCACAAGGCCAAAAAACACGTTATGGTTCATTTACAATAAATAAGTATTGCACCATAACAAACGCATCGGAACTTTTTCACCAATTTCTTCGTTCCCATTGGTCAAATGCGAAGAGCACACGCCCATTTTTTCTTATCGTTTTCCAATATGCCATATTCCGAAAGTAAAAATGAATTTTTTTTAATCTTTATCATCAACAGATGACCAAAAAATCGTCAAACTAGGCGAATTTTATAGCCCCTATAAACGTTTTATGAGCTTGCAACAACCTGGGTTGTTTAAGTAAACAAACGTAGACAATTCTCACTGATCGGACGAACATCTGGCTCTTTTTCTTGGGGAGATCTCTGTCAAATCAAAAAAAAAACCGCAACAACCAAAAAATACGCAATTCAGATGAAAATGTTTCCCCCGATTCGCGAATCATAATTCATGTTCAAAGACGCTTGGTCCCTGAACTTTCCTTCAACATTTTAAATGCTTCTGAAACAACGGGTATCGCAAAAATATAACATTTCAATATCACGGGCGATAAGAAATCTTGGGACTGGGACCACAGGCGGTCGTTAGAAAGGGGACGGATTGGAATTTCGGACTGACCGGAAAAAAAACAGATGGTATAATAAAATATGTATTTGGAAAGTGTTTCGAAAAGAGAATTACCAGTATGAATATAAACAGAATAGAGGGGTGCGTCGGAAATTCCACCCTCTTGGATGCAGATGTTTCGGTTTCAGAAATAGCTACAGAAAGAAGTAACAGTGAAAAACTAGCATCTTTCTGACACTTTCAAAATTGAAAAAGTATATATTTAGCATTTTCTAAACGAAACACTAACATATTTTGTTGGCCCTCAGATGGCGACACGGCACAACTCACAAATTATATTACATCCGCATTGGTTTTTGCGGATTCAGATGCGGAAGTAGAAATCTATGCGGAAGCTCCGCATTTGCGGATGCGGATGCGAATATCCGCAACATCCCTGGTATGCATAGTGCACTAGTACTTTGACACTTGGGCAACAGTTACCGCTAGATGGTATTGGTTTATTACTTTACTATGCATATACACAACATCAATTTTTTTTTTCTGAACTTTTTTTACGGTAAAGTAAAATTGCAAAAGAAGTTTATTCGTGTGCGGTAATTCCTCTTGTATACAGATTTTTCACACTAAATCCAGTGTCTACGAATTCGAAATCCCAAGCTGTTTCAACATCAGCAAGGATATATAGGAGGTCCCATATAAATGGAATAAGTAAAAAGTTGAAGTTACTTCCGGTCTAACTGGAAGTATATTATCTACAAAAAATTGTACATCAGATTTATTTTGCGCCATTGCATTCACCTGCAACATTTCGTATTGTCGCCTTTTCGTTCAAAAGATTTATTTCTTATTTACTTGGTTCCGTACTGCACACCTACTCTGTATATCTTCTATACGGTTTTTTCAAAAAGTTTGTGGATGGACAAAGGAAAATTTTGTCGATGTACCAGAAAAACAAGGGTAAATTTGATATATAAATGGTGTTGAGTGGCATAGCTCATTATGAAAGTTTAAAATGTCTATCTTTTTGTTTAGGCTGAATCGGAAAAAATGGTATACGAAAAAGTGTTTCTTTTGACCTCCAGAATCTATTGTTGAAATATTTTACCAGTCAATGACTTACCTTGTATAATAAATATATTATTGTTTCATTTAAACAGTGCTGTCCCATATGAACAAAAGTTTCAGTAGGTCTACTGATATTCAGAAAAATTAGTTTGTGATTCACTGAAAATCAGAAACTAAATAAGAATAATAATTATTATTCACCAAGTTAAACACACCTACAGTTCACAAAGTCATAAAAACTTGTTCAATAAAGTAGGTGGAAAAATTCGTATCACAGAAGCTTTATCTAGAAGCTATCGCTTGTTTGTGAAACCATTAAACGATCCTCAAAAAACGTACAATTGGTGAATGGTGAGTGAACAATATTAAACAAAATAAAATAATTTAGAAGAAAAACCGACGTAAAAAAAAATTATTAAACAACTTAATACACACTGAAAAGTAAAGGAAGAATTGCTTATTCTTTTACAATACCATTATTTTTTTAAATGAAAAATATAAGACTACTGAAAAGTCAATCAAATTATTATAATATAATGTACACACAATTATTATTGTTTTTTTTTGCGTGGGTGCCAGCCAAGGAAATACGACAATATAACTAGTAATATTAATAAGATAAGAATATAAGAAACATTTTTTTTGTAAATCTTCAGTAGTAACAACAATATATTGTCAGTGCTGTGACAGAGACTTGGAGTGTTGTCCATTCATTGAATGAAATATTCTTCAAAAAGTTTTTTTTAAACGGCGTTGTCTCATATGAGAAGCTCGTTTAGTAGGTCGAGGTAAATAAATAAAAATTTTGACAACAAAAAAACCGACTTGGAAGAAAGTTCCAGAACAAATTAATATGCACTAAACAATAAAAAATAAATGAGTTTGTTCTATGCATAAAAGTTCTAGGTACCTACCCATTTCAAATTTGAATCAACGCATACCTATATGAATAATAATCAGAATATAATGAAACACATTGAACTACTTAAAGGTCAATCAAATTATCTAGATAATAATTTGAAAACAGTACTCACAATAATTGTTATTTTTGGAGTTGATATCAGCCAAATATGTATGTACTAAAAACCTACCTTTTCTAACATCTACTCCAAAAATAGTAATATTTGCGAGTACATTATATCCTTGACTTTCAAGTAGTCAGATATATTTTTATTTTGCTTAGAAGAACTGTTAACATTTTTTTAATCATTATTATTTATGAAAATGTGTTAATTTAGATTTGTGTAGTAAACATGCGAATTATTTTTGTGCTTTTTAGTGTATTTTAATTCTGTTTAAAATCTTCAATTTCAAGTTAAATATAGGTCGATGGCAATATTTTTTAATCAACTCGATTATTTATTCCGAAAATCAAGATTAAAATATCTTGATCGATAATTGTTAATTAAAAAACTATTACTCCACATTGTCGTCATCAACAACCAATACAATCGTGCTAAATTTCCCTTAATTCATTCTAATGTATCACCTTTGCACCAAATTAGAAAAGCTTTATTTCTTTTCACTTCAACCAGCTAGAAAAAGGAATTTTTCATATAAACAATTTTTTCAATGCGTTATGTTTGTTCAAAATTTCAGAAGATTGAATTGAGATAAAAAAAAGGGAGATAAAGCTCTGAAACCTAAATTAAACCACTTCCTGAACTGATCCTGTGCATCCAGACAACAAATGTAGCCTGAATTTTTTTGTTGCAATTATTGGCTTCTTCCTTCAGATTAAGCAAATCATTCGGAACTATGTTTTAATAAAAAAACAATCACAGACATGAGAAAAAAATAACGCTTTTATTAATTGGAACAACACAACAAACATAATCAATCATAGCACAATTTTTCCTGTTTAACTTTAAAGGTTGGGAGTTCTTATGAGGAGATCTGATATGGAATGACGTATACATTTTTATTATAAATCAAAATTTGAATCAAATTACATTATCATCCCCTGTTTTCAAAGTCTGGGAATTGAAACAGGAATTCACTTTCAAATATTTTATTCCGCAATAATCATAAAACTCCTCTACAAATAGTTTTATCGCTAACATACAATGAAAAAAAAAAAATTAAATAGCACAATTCTAATACTAGGTAACGTTTTCTCCATTATGAAACTTAATTTATGTACAAATTGAAGATAAGTTTGGAAAGCGATAATGTAACCCAAGTACAAAAAAATCCTTACATATTAGAATTAGAAATATTAGAATCTCATCCTTTGTACTTTCTCTATATACTTCGTCTGAGTGAGAGCACCTTGTCCCATCATAGGATCCATCATTCTGTCCCAGTCAGTCTGCCCAACGACGAAACCAATGGCTCTCATCTTCTCCTGTTGTTTCCGTTCTTCCAAGTCAGCCCACCGAACCTAAAAAAAGCTCAGTAAGTACAAGAACTAATACTACAAAAACATTCAGAGAAATATAAGAATAATTTAATAATTTAATTTAATAATGCTACAGAACTCAAATCAATAGGATACAGTATCCTGTAATATAAATATAATATATTTAAACGATCGGACAGGATCACATCACAGCATCTAGATAAACTAATATCTGTATGTGCTGAGGGAAAAAAAAAAGTATATCACACTGACATCACCTATTAAACAAATAGTTAAACAGCCCTATTATAGAAACATAGAAAAAAGTGTTCTTAATTATGAGATATAAAAAAAGAAACAAGATCCAAACAATTCACACAATATTCTCATACATGCTGGAATTCTCAAAAATATACTGTCTGCATTTTTTATTGAATTTATTTTTGTTATTTATCTGTTTTATATCTAATGGCAGTAGTTATAGTATTTTGATGCAAGATACAGCAAAGATTTAAGATATATGATATGATATTTGTGTTGCCACAGGACAATCTATAGGCACTGTGCAAAATTGAGATGAGACATCTGGTGGTGACTTTTGGAATGAAAGTTAAGGTTCATGTTAATTTTGTCGTATATTTGGTGATAGTTTATGAGGTTTTATTTTTTGTTTATATTCTTATGTTTATAAATCTCAATGGCTTTTATGTTCATTCTAGGATAGTAACTTTTCATATTCGAAATAACCTGTGCCCTTGATAAAACTATATTTTGCATATTTTTTTAAAATTGACCATATTCGTTAGCTATCGGTAGCAGCTTTTTTGAGTGTTTTTGGGTTGGCGATATTGTGAGATTTATCATAATGACATTCATCATAGTTGTCAATTGTGATTATTTGTTCACTTTTTTCAAATTTTGAAATTTTTCCAATCATCTACAGTAAACGGACATTTTTCAAAATATTTCATCAATCTAGTTAAGTTTCTCCCTGAATATACTACAATCATCTTATACAGATATCAATAATTTTTATTGACAAACCAAATACATACAATTTTTAATAAAATGGATACTAGAAGGCTGTAAGTATATCTTGTTTATATTCAACATGTCCAAGGGTACAATATTAGGTTCATGTTTTTTCGATTTTAGCAACCACAATATTGGAGCACTGTCAAAGTCGTAGCTCTACCGAAGATTCCAAATTTAAATTTCATAGGTTTGTTTGAGTTTCCTAGGTTCTCTAAAAATAAAATACTTGCTAAGAAATGGTAACATTCTCTAGGAATGGAGCAAGATGCTCATTCTAGTGGAATAGAATATGCGGTTAACATTTCGCATTCCAAAATGAAATGAAGAGAACTAAAGTTCCTACATTATTCCTGAGGAAACCTATGATTTCTAGTAAGCACTACATTTTCATTTTCATCTGTTCACTTATGAACATTATGTTTATTAGCAGGTCAAACAGAAAGACATTTCGAAGATGATAATATAAATGTGTTTGTGATGGCCGATGTGAACCTTTAAAAAAAAATCATCTGAACGCCAATATACCCATGAATATCATAATTTTCATTTTATAGGATCCATTGATTATTTGTTATTAAGAATAATCAACTAGATGAGTTGGAGGAACAAGTCACCAAAGATGTTACTAGTGAGTTTACCCCAACTTGAAAAACAGTACTTACAATTTAATTTTTGCTCTTGGAATTCAACTTTTATTATATTCATACAAATCCTTGGAGCAAACAATCCTTGGTTATGCAGACTAGGAACAATTTTTATTCTTGTAGGTCTGAGAATTCATTTTTGAAACATAGATGAATTCAAAATAGTAATCATCGAAATGAATACCATTTTCAATTCCCAGGCTCAGAGATCTTTTATCATGAGGATGGAGAAATGATGTTGAGAGGAAGATTGGAGAAGTGAAAAGTTTCAATATACTGAAATCTACGATTCCCATCAGTACTACCATGGAAAGTTTGATGCTCAATTTCTTTAAAGCACCCCTTCTAGATAGAAGTATATAAAAACAATATAGAAGTTTTCAATTTCAATAATTGTTTATAAGTAATTATATAAATGTTCCATTTCAATAATTGTTTTCATTCCCAAATTCGCAATGTCCCCTACTGCAAATAATATTATAAATTCAAGTTTGGTCATATGGAAATTATTTCAGAGATATTGGTAGTAATATGAGGATCAATAAGAGGTTTATGTCCAATAGATCTTTTTCTAGTACTAATATAACCTAATTTGTTCACAACACGTTTAATTTGTTGGAGATTCAAGGAATTTTTTGATAATGAAAAAAAAAATAACAATTGAACTATAATAAATAACAGTATACAAAAAAATTGCTAAAATTCTTCGATGAAAAAAAATAATTCTGCCTGTAATGTTTTTTTTTTTTGGAAATCCATATCCTGTGTTTCATATTCTATCGCAGCCAGATTTATATTATCATCTTCGAAATGCTTTCGCTTTGATCTGCTAATTAACATAATGTTAATGAAAATTTAGAGCTCACTAGAAATCATAGGTTTTCTCAGGAATAATGTAGGAACTTTAGTTCTCTTCATTTCCTTTTGAAATGTAAACCATATATTCCCTTCTTCTGGAAAATAATGAATAAGCATCTTGCTCGATTAGTAGAGAATGTTACCATTTCTTAGCAAGTATTTTATTTTTAGGGAACCTATGAAACTCAAACAAACCTATGAAATTTTCATTTGGAATCTTCGGTAGAGCTACGACTTTGACAGTGCTCCAGCCACCTCCAACATTGTGGTTGCTAAAATAGAAAAATCATGAACCTAATATTGTACTCTTGGACATGCTGAATATACACAAGATATACTTACAGCCTTCTAGTATCCATTTTATTAAAAATTGTATGTATTTGTTTTATCATTAAGAATTATTGATATCTGTTTTAAATAACTGTAGTAAATTTAGGGAGAAACCTAACTAGATTGATAAAATATTTTGAAAAATGTCCGTTTTCTATAGATGATTGGAAAAATTTCAAAATTCAAATTTTGAAAAAAGTAAATAAATAATGACAATTGACAACTACGATGAATGTCATTATGATTAATCTCACAATGTCGCCAACCCAAAAACACTTAAAAAAGCTGCAACCGATAGCTAATGAATATGGTCAATTCTTGGAGATCCCCAAATATGTTATAAGAGGCGAATAAAAAAAATCAACGAACCCTTTTCTGTCCTTGTTTGGTTGGTCTGGTGATTTCCCACTCGTCGTCGAGTTGTAGAAACTCTTCCATAGTTCTTGAGGGGCGGGGGGGTTTGCTGACGCCATCAAGTCGTGCTGAAAAAACGACAAAGTTAAAATTACGGTGGATACGACGGGACATTTCTTAGGTACTGAACATCGTCAACATAGAAAGCGCTAGAAGTAAATGCTTGGATTAAGTTTCGTTGATTTCGCTTTTTCCCAATTTTCACACAGAAATTCGGACATTCACAGTTGAAAAACTTAAAAAAATTTCCTCCGAAGCCTTCGATAGAAATTCCACTCACTCCTGTTCTCTCAGTGAAGTGATTTTTAGAATAAAACCAATAAACAAGACCTGAAAGTGTTTATGGCAATATCCTACATTAAATAACAGAACCGGAAAAAATATTCAGTGTAAATACATAGATAATAGAAAAAAATCCGAAAATAATTACAATACATGTTGTCATACACTTGAGAAATATTAGAGTAAAATATATAAAAAGTGTAAAATGCAAAATTGCTGTTTCAATATATTTTTAAAACCAATTGGCGACATAATGAAGAAGGTTTGAGCAAACACAAGAATAGATGCACTCTTTTTCGTAAAACCCCCAAGATCGTCTATTAGGAGGCATGAAAAACCGTCTTAGGCGCATATTACAAAGATTAGTACAAATCCGGCTCGAAGGACCAAAAACCGTTACGAACCATTCAAATGATAAATTTTCAAGGTAAAAAATATTGTGAGTTTTAAAATCACAGGTTTGCGAGAAAAAGTCCGCTGAGAATGAAACAGTCATTTTCAGGAACTGCGAACACATTTGATTTTTAATAAGCAGTACTTTCATATATATATTAGTCTCCGTTGTTGTCACCACTAAGCAAAGCAATACAACTTCTTAAAACTTTCAAAAGTCTATCGAACATAGAAAAATTGAATTTGCAATAAATCATGTTCGTTTGCTTACTTACTACATAGATGATTAAACACCGAACAATTAACTACCCAATCGTTAAACTCATGTAAATCAAATAGCGATAACCATTTGAGGAATTCACACAAATGGTTAGATAGCGCTATGCACTTCTTTTTTTTTAATAAAAAAAACCTTGTTTTGACAGAGCAGATCCGTTTTTTTTCATAACGTAGCGCTTTCTTAAAATCTTTGACGTACGAGTAACTAAAGTTTTGTAGAACATGAATGTTTCAAGTAAAGATTATAGGGTAGAAAGGTTGGAAATGAAGCAACTACAGTTATGAGCGCCATCTAGTCTTTCAAATGTCTTCTAGAATCAAAAAAGAAAAAGATTTTGCAGTAATGGCACGGCATTCTTTTTCTATTTGGATCGGTTTATTCGCTTGTGTTATTTGTTCGAACTCCAAAACCAGCATATATCCTCAGACACAAAAATCTATTCTACTAATGAATAATGAACTTTGCATCCAAAAAAAATAATTTAATTGAACATTTTTGATTTTACACTTTTCAGATAATAATTGGGGCATCTGGAGACCTAAAGGATCCAGAACACCCATTCAAGACTAAACAAAATGTGCAGGAAGTATATGAAGAAACAAGGACATACAAAAAAGTTAAACTGCTCAACAAGAACATCAAGATTTTTGAATAACGAAGAAAATCTTAGGTTACTAAAGTAACATAATAAATTGTGATAAAACTTGTAGATTATCCTTCATTCAGTTCATTTTGTCAAGGCAGACAAAAGTATAAATTCATTAGCATTATTACAAAAAAACTGCAATAGCATCAATATTTTGCACCAATGCTGACTCGCATTTATAAACAAAACACAGCCAAATCATAATATGGAAAATTCACGAAAATCTTTGCATTTTTGAATATGCTTTCTCAAAAAGATGTTTCAATTTATTTGTTATCATAACAATTACATGTAGTTATCTGCTCGTTAAACAAGAGTTGACATGTCCGAGTATGTTTATGAAAAACTACGTAATGTTAAGTGGGTATAACGGATCGTCAAGGTTTGAGATTTATTATTATTTATAATTGATGAAAATAACTTTTCAGAATTGAACAACTTTTTTTGTGAAGACGAGAACAATTAAAAAAATTCCTTGAATTCTCAGAATGTTGTCAAATAATATGGGAGCAGTAAGAGTCAGCTTTCAAACTATTGCACAACATTCTGAAAAAAAATTCTCAACGTGAAGCAACATGTCGAATTGAGGTATAGTTAGGTAGTTAAAATGAGTTTCCTTCTCTCCTATTCAATATCAAGAAATTGTTATCATCTTTGGAGTAGAGCTATTAAATTGTAAATTAATTCACAACATTGAACCTGCACCTTGAAATATTCAAGCTGGACATTTTCGAATAGACACTCTGTATGGCAGAAAGCTCACAAAACTGCGCGGTGAAAAAACGAGAACAAATTGGTCCCCTTTTTGTGCTGCAATTTTTTTCACATCTCAATCGTTATAGCTGCCAAATAAATTGTAAATCTAAACTTGCGACATAATATACGTAATAAAGCTTTTATCATCAAATATTAAACTTATCATATTTTCTGTCAATAAAAATTCAATTAGGAATAAAACCTAACTGTTAATCTAAGAGAACGTGAATACTTTCTAAAGAATAAATCAAAGGAAAAATTTCCAAAAGAAGAGAGTAGTTCAAATGTTCTTACAAGTTAAAAACTTAACCTGTAAACTAGAATAAGAGAATACAGCAGATGAAAACATACTGCCAAATCTTACACTATATATAAAGATAAAAAGTTTCGTTCAGCATAAATTGCTGATATAATATTTACATATAAATTCGGATAACACAAGAACTGTCATAGTAAAACATGAATTTAGTTGCCGCGATGTATGCGAAAAATATCCGTTATATTTTGCGAAATTTACGAAATGAAAAGGGCGATTTCAATTGAAAACATTTTCTTAACCCATTAAAAGTGAAACTTACCAAGATTATTTATAGAACAGTCGAAATTGTCCCATTTGCTTCGATCTAGTCGGTCCTGAGAAGACTTTAATCTTTAGTAGGTATGAGAAGTACAAAAATTGAACAATAACAACAATACATTTCGTGACGGAATTAAAACTCTTATCGAACATTCTGTGGAGGAAAATTCTTATTTAAAATGAAGAAATCATTAAACTATTATATAAGGTCACTCTAGATGAAATTGCTGAAAACAAGTTTGCATGGCAATAAATAGAATATTTTTAATGGAAAGGCAGGCGATGGAAGAATTCAACCAATTGGATACCTCACTATTTAATTTAGTGCCGGGAAAGATTGCAGGAACACATATTTGAATTTTTGTAATTTTTCATTTTCAAAAATATGCAAAGTTAACAATCCTCATTTTGAAGATTCTATTTGAATAATTTCGCAGAACACACAAGTTTGGTATTAGATCTGTGGCACATTAAACATTAACAATAATGGAAGATGGTAACCAAGAGAATATCTCGAAGATGTCAAGCAAAAAGAGTACTCAGACACTTTTTAATTGACCATTATGACTTTACGAACAAGTTCATATCATGTATCTACCTCCATTTAATTCGTTGTTATCGATATTATCTTGAATCTGTTATGAGAAATTTGCTTTGTTTCAGCAAATTTCTTCGTAAAATTTGATTCTTCAAACTGGTCGTTATTACAATTGAATATTGTTGAAAATAAATTGATTGAATATGTGCCCCTTCGATTTTTCTGAGCAAAGCATTACTTTAAAGTAAAGGAAGCTTAATGCTGCTAAATTATCGATCGAATAATTCTTCCCTTCCTTGCCACCTTCGCTTTAACCTCTTACCTCTGACCCTTCATTTTCCTCAACTTCGTTTGCCGGAGAATTTATTTCCTCCATTTCTACTTCAGGGATTGGTTCGCCCTGCAAGAGAGAGGTGACGTCTAGGATGGGGTGATGAGAGGGCGTGGTTTCCCACCCTTCTATGCATAGTCTTATCTCTTCCTCTGTGCGGTTATGTATGTTTCGCCTGGTACAATTTTGGATGTCGAGGTCTAACTGACAGATGTAAACCTGAAATATGTCTATTGCGTTAGGCGGGATCGCTGGATCAACTGGTTTATTCTTCAGTCATGAAATAATTGAAAACACTGTGCAGCAGAAAATGTACATAAACTACATTCACTTTCATTAAATCACTAGTTGGCCATGGATCTGAATTGAATGGATGTGACAACAATGTAAATACACATGGTGTCACAAGATTCTTGCACGCCAAAATATATAATAACCATTCCTGAGATAGTTGAGATCCATACTTAAAATTCACTCTGTATGAGAAATCCCTTCAATCAGTTTATATAGGGAATATGGCTGTGAAGAATATATTTAGGAAAGACACAAGGTTCAGGATTGAAATTCTAAAGGCGAGCTTCAAGTAAGAAAACGACTTCGCGTATATTTTTTTAAGGTTCTAGGACTTCCGGTTTTTCGGGAAGTGACATCAACTTTCGTTTTTTCAAATGGGAAGACCCATTTTTTATTGCATAAATAGATTCTCCATTGAATTCTGATTTTTTTTAATTCCAAAACTTCGAATTTTCCCGAGAATATTCTCTTTAAATGAGGAATTACGAAAAAAATCTCAAAATTAAACTCTGTTGAAATACAGACAACTTCGAGGTTTTTTTATTAAAAATTCTCATTTTTGAGAATCTCCGAGAAGAAAGGCTGATGCTTCTTTTCCGATAGAGTGATTTTCAGAATATGACACAGGAGGTCACAAATTCGACAAAGATAGAAGTGACGAAACATCGAAAAATCGTTTTTTCAAATTGAAACCTCATTTTTCCTAGCATTTTTGAAATCTTCGTCAAAAAATAATATGTAGAAGCATAGGTCCAAGTCTTTTAACCAAAATTAATATTTTTCGAGAAAATCAGGAAAAACGATTTTGTCTTCAATTT
This sequence comes from Hippodamia convergens, assembly GCA_038502775.1. Classification (NCBI taxonomy): domain Eukaryota; kingdom Metazoa; phylum Arthropoda; class Insecta; order Coleoptera; family Coccinellidae; genus Hippodamia; species Hippodamia convergens. The sequence continues at coordinate 295,497 of JAVSIQ010000855.1, read as the reverse complement.
TCAATCTCATTTCGAAAGTGTTTTTTTACAGGAAAATAATTAGCGGTCAAGTGAAATTTTTGGAAATCTCTGTTATCGAGAAAATAATTTCTATAGTTCAGACGAGTTAAGTTCTTGAATTATGCTGTAATGCGAGAGCAACAATTGGTTTAAAGTTCTCAATTTGAGTATTAGTGAAGTCAACGAAGAAAATTCTCAGGAATTCAGAAAAAAATAATTTGTAATCATTTTTAATGCTTTTGAAAGAAATAAACAGAACATGTAACAACTTCATTACTGAAAATTCTCCAGAATTAAGAATTTGCGGAAATTATCAGAAGCTTTAAAAAATGAAGAAAAACTGAACTCGTCTGAACTATAAGAAAGTATTTTCTCGATATCAGAGATTTCCAAGAATTTCACTTGACCGCTAATTATTTTCCAGTAAAAAACCATATTAGGAATGAAATTGAAAATTGAAGACAAAATCGTTTTTCATTTTGCGAAAAAGCCTTGGACGTATGCTTCTATTATTTTTTGCGAAGACTTCGAAAATGCTTCTAAAAAATGAGGTTCCTTTTTGAAAAGAAACGATTTTTTGATGTTTCGTCACTTCTAACTTTGACAAAGAATTTGTGACCTCCTGTATCATATTCTGAAAATCACGCTATAGGAAAAGAAGCATCAGCCTTTCTTCTCGGAGATTCTCAAAAATGAAAATTTTTAATGAAAAAACCTCGAAGTTGTTTGTATTTCAACAGAGTTCAATTTTGAGATTTTTTTTCGTATTTCGTCATTTAAAGAGAATTTTCTCGGGAAAATTGAAACTTTTGGAATCAAAAAGACTCAGAATTCAATGGAGAATCTATTTATGCAATAAAAAATGGGTCTTCCCATTTGAAAAACGAAAGTTGATGTCACTTCCCGAAAAACAGGAAGTCCTAAAACTTAAAAAAAATATACGAGAAGTCGCCTTCTTACTTGAAGCTCACCTTTAGAACTTCCTGAATCTTGCGTCTTTCCTAAAAATATTCTATAGAGCCATATTCGTGAATAACCCTGTATAAACGTTAATTATACTTACCACATCTTTTTGAGTTCATTTATTTCATTTATTAAATAAAACAGGCAACATGGCGCTGATTCGAAAATACCATTTTCTTTTTATACAGCGTGGAACGTATCAAATTTCCAAGGACAACCGACTGATTTAATCAAAGTGACTGGACTATAATAGGTATCTTACAATATTGCAAATATTTTAAAATTTTTGGTCTAGTTATCAGTGAATGTTTTAATGTTCCACAGATGTTCTTTACGATTTTCATGTATCCCTTACTGTCAGCTTTATCAAACATTTTACGAAATATGTATTCAACTGAATAACAAATTCATATTTTAATAAGAGTAAATTTTTTTATGATATGAAAGCTTTTATGGCTGGATCCATCATTTATAATTATTTATTGGATAGGTTTTTGTTTTTTCCAAAATGAGGTTTTCATAAACATGTTCTTTGACAGGCCATAGACTGTCAAAGACGTGAAAACAAAAGAAGATAGAGGAATAAAGTTGGTGGCATCATCAGTTTCTCTAAAAAAGGCTATCATAATGTGTCATTGATATTCCTGTATGTCTTTCAGTTAAAAAGTTGTAGTTCAGGTATCACCAATTTTCTCCACCCTGTACACTGGCGTTTTACAATGAAATATTACTGGACCAAATCAGCAGGTTCAATTTTGTTGATATATCGTATAGAAAAAAATTATGACACAGCAGTTCTACCCTTTTCATTTTGAAAATTTAAAACGAGTTGAAACAAGATGAACTATATCTGAACTTGGTACAACCTGACACCACAGCGTTGAAGTTCTCTGCAATCAAATTTTCAAAGAAACGCAGATGGCATCACACTTAATGTATCAATCAAAATGCAGAGGTGATTGATTCTATTTTCAAAAATGTTGGCAATTTTGTAAGTTACCTAGATGGGCTAAAATTTTGCTTGCCAGTGTTGGAAATCATTCAGTGTCAAAATTTTACCTGGAAACCATTCTGCTTGGCAAAACTCCACATTTCCCCGAAATATTTAACCTTATCGTTCACATTATCAACAATAATAAATGGGAAATATCCATCGGTTATCGTCTTTTTGAAAGATCTCATCAGGGAAATTCTATACGACTCCTCCATTTCTGCCTCGAATTCGTAGACCATTTCTTTCAATTTGACCCTTTTACCATCTTCTACAACTTCCTTTTCTTGCTCTACCATGAAATAATCGTCTAATGATAGAATTCTCGGAGCTGATCCTCCGTTTTCAACCTAGAACAATGTTCGAACATTGAAGATCAATTAAAACAATGGAAAACAAAAGGTGGTGATGAACGGCAAAAAATCTTAATATATAAAACTAAGTCGGCCATCTTGTTGGTTACACCATTTATAACTCAAGATTGGATGAACTGTTTGTTATGAAAGATTTTTTGTTGGATTCTTCTACGGCGGGGTTAACATAAAATACATTAAAACTATAAAAAATTTGATGAAATTGAAAAAAAAATTGGAAATAATTTTCCTTGTTGCGAATAACGCCAATAGGTGTCGCTACGATACATTTTCTAATAATATTAACGCATCTGTGTCCATGTGTTATTGCACCTATCTTTCTTCTGAACACTACGGAAAATTTTATAATGATATTCTACAATTAATTATCGTCATTAGATGGCAATCATAGATATAGATAACTTTCTGGCAATGTAAACAATTGTTGTGTATTTTGGGTGCCTAAACTTCCGAAACAAGACATTGACATTTTCTATCGAACACACAAAAATACAATGGGTGTTCCCAAATGACTTCATTCAGAGCAGATATAATTAAAGGACGTGGATTCAATCTAACATTCCAGGAAAGAATATAATATTAACATTAATGATTTCAAATCATTCATTTTGTCTTCCATTACTGCTATCTAGATCCAAGGCCAGATTCACCATTGGAGTGGATCATTACAACCATTTGAAGATACACATCATAAATTCCTCCAAATTTACTTCATATAGGCAATATGGAAGATCAACGTCAATCAATTAATGCAGATGTGAGAAGAATAATTCTTCAAGATCTGCAGCAACAACTTCATGAACATCATGCATTAGTTCGATTGTTTAAAACTGCTTTGGAACGTATGCCAAGTAACAATCACAAGGTTGTGATTGGAGCAGATAAACGACCTGTTGGAGCACATGACGCCAATTCAACGCCCCTATAATAGACGAAGTGGCAATTGCGATTGTAGGTGAAAACTTGGAATCGCGTGATATTGTTCTTACGCGTCGCAATACTGGAGAATTGCAACGAATATATGAAACACATTGTTCGTACGATGCTCTACAATACCCGCTAATCTTTTGGAGAGGTGATGATGAATATCACTTCAATATCAAAATGATAAATCCATTGAATGGTGAGTACCTGTATTAAAATTTAAAATGTCTACTATATACAAATTTGAATTATTTGATTTTAGGCCAAGAAAGTGAGATTGATGAATTATTATTCATTTTGTTTAATGGTTCGTTAAAATGCCATGCTATTTGCTGAGATTTCGTCAATTGTTGCAGCAGTATTGTGTGGACATGTATTGTGAAACTAGCTGATCCGGCAAACTTCGTACTGCCTCAATCGATAAATAAAAAAGCAACTTTAATATTATAATAAACTATTATGGTATAATGTTGGCTAGAAGTGTTTAGAATCATTTCCTATTCCAGAAACTAAAGAGCTTAGGGGATCTGGTGGTGGGACCAATTGTGGCAATTGGCAATTACACTGCGCAAAAAAATTAACGCACATTATGGAAATCTCAAATTTATTCTACAACTGAAGGTGTTCTCAATGATAATTATTTTTATCATTATTTTTGTGATCGACGTTCCCTTGTATACAGACGTCCACATGAAAGATATGCTCAGTACAATTTCCTGAATACTACTGGTTTCGGGTAGGATCGATTATGGTATGGGGTGGAATATCCTTGACTGCTCGCACAGACATAGTGGTCGTTGATAATGGAGCTATGAATGCTGATAAGTATATAAGGAACATTCTTGAAGGGCATGTAGTGCCGTTTGCCCCATACACTGGTGAAAATTTCATTTTTATGGACGATAATGCCAGACCTCATCGTGCGCGCATCGTTCAGGAGTACCTTGAAGAGGTTGAAGTCTCTCGAATGGAATGGCCAGCAAGAAGTCTAGTTCTCAATGCGATTGAGCAGGTTTGGGACAACCTCAACAGAAGGCTGAGAAGTTCAGAAAATCATCCAGCTACTCTTAATGACTTAGGAATCCAACTCGGAGAGAAATCTGGGAAGAATTAGATCAGAACATTTTAAGATCACTCATTTTGAGTATGAATTGTCGCTGCCGAGCTGTAATTAACGCTAGGGGTGGAAATACCAAGTGTTAAATCACTTATCAGCATTTCAGTATTTTGAGAATTGTTCATTTCTCTTCTTTCACATAAGATTCGGTGAAATCCTGAATTTTTCTTCCATTTAATGTGTCTTTTTTCGTTCAAAACCTTCCCGAGAGAACATAAAAAAGAAGTTATAAAGTCAATGCAGAGCTAACTTTCATTAAATTTGAGATTTTCAGAATGTGCTTTAATTTTTTTGCGCAGTGTAGATAAGATAACTGACCTGGCGAACTTTGTCTCGCCTTAGAGATGATTAAAGTTGTTCTAACCATTGGTTTTTTTTTTTAAAGGAAATATATTAGGTGGAATACAAAAAAGTAAAAAAATATACAATAGTATATTCTGAAACAAGTTGCAGAATGAGCTCCTATTCCAATACGAATGCGAAATGAGTGTTGGAATTGCCTTCTGCAACGAGTATTAGACGATATTTTCTCTATTTCAGTAAAGTTTTGTGAAAAACTCTCGAAATTCAATTAAAAATTCAGATTAGTGACTTTTGTATTGTATCATGGCAGTTGGTGTCACTAACTAAATTTGACAGATTGCGGAATTTGAATTGATTTAATTCGAAAATTGAGTGGATCAAAGGTCAGTACTGACAACCACAAATCGAAAAATATAACTAAAAACAATGCTGTAATGAGTTTCATTACATCACTACTTTTAGTACTGTAATGATCTCATTGCGATACTCAAAAAGAGAAAAAATATAATTGCATTGAAATAGATATGTACATTGTTATTCATACATCAAAAGAATTCTCTTTATTTAAGTAAAGAGGGAACTTTTTTTAATATTTTATCGATTGAAGCAGTACGAAGTCTGCCGGGTCAGCTAGTTCAGCATAAATCGAGCTATTAATTTATCTTGACACAAAAAAAAAGGAACAATAATAATGAATGAGAACGATTTTGGGAATACGAAGAATCAATATTGACTCACTATCAGCAACATCAAAAAGTTAAACACAAATATTTACATACCTCCTTATCCTTGATCATCTTGGCCAAATGAGTCTTCCCACTTCCTGGTGGACCTCTCAGGATAATCACAATCCTCTGGGGCCTGTTCAATCTTCCCGGCGCGTTCAAGAGATCCTCGATTAAAGTAACATTCACCGGTTTACTTTCGTCGATAGGCTTATTGAATGGAAACACTGAGTCGACATCTCTCCTGTTAAAAGCTTCCCTCTGGTCATTCCTGTTATCCGGCTTGAACCTGCTATCTTTCCTTTCTAATTCCATGTCTTGGTTCCTATACTTTCTTTTGTCGTCCCAATCTATGTCCCTTCCTTTCCAATTGTCGTCATCCCTTTCGTCCCTACGATCTCTCCTTTCTCTTTCGTAACTCCTGTCTGCTCTGAAAGAATCTTCTTCTTCCCATTTTCTCTTTGCGTTTCTGTCCCAGGAGTCTCTGTCTCTGTCCCCGCCCATCGGTGGCTTGTCGAATCGGGGAGGAGATCTAGCTCTGTGCCCTCTGCCCGACCAATCGGATTCTTCGTATTTGACATTTGGAGGGGAGAATCTGCTGTCGTAGCCTTTTCGCTCGTACTTGAACCTCTCGTCAGGTCTGAAGTTGTTCCTGTCTTCTCTGCGAGGCATCATGGGCTCGTAACGGTCTTCGTACATCCTTCGTTCTATGACCGGAGGTCGTATTATGGGAGGGTCGAATTCTGGTATCATCTTCACAGAGTCGGAGAGCCAGTTTGGCCTCTCCGGGTACGGGATACGTCTCAAGGGCTTGTGTCGGTAGTCGAACATGCGGAATGGTTGGACTAGGATGTCTAGTTCAGCTGTAACAACGATAGGTTACCTGCATTCTGATACTATTTTATAGAAAATAGATTTAAATTTATGGATGGATCGATAAATAATTTTATATGAACACATGGGAATGGTACAGCCATATTGATAATTTCAAACCTCAACAAATTTCTAAGAAATGATCCTATGTTAAGATCCAATAAGGATCCGAAACAAATGTTCAAAATAATTAAATTTTATTTGAATTTCTTCTGAAATGTAGATCGGGCGTGTTTTGCGAAAGATTGTTGAAATTCAATTGTTTTATATTCCATATTAAGAAAAGTAGGTCCTCAGCTCCAATAAGTCCAATGAGGACCCATTGCTATCTTTTTTGAATAAAGAGGAACACTGGGTTTCGTAAAAGGAAGAAAACATCTTGAATAGGTGACCCATACTAACACGAATCCTGGGAACCATGTTCTTAGGACGAGCAACGAAACCAAGAATGACCCTACCCTTATGTCCCTTAAGAACATAGGTCAAGTTATTGAAATATACCGAAAGATCCTCAAATGATTAGAATGAAAATGGGAAAATAGTTTCACGCTTTGAGAGAAGCATACCGTCAATAATACAACAGGGTGTTTCTAAAAAAAGTGACCGCTTCTCTAGGATAGATAGAAAACTGAAAAATAATAGGGGTTTGTTCAGTAAAAAATTTTCGTAGCGCCATCCGTATTCAAGATACAGGGCGTTGAAAAATAAAAAAATATACACATTTTTTATGATTTTTCCGAAATTACTGGCAACATTTTTGAAACATAGATGAATTCAAAATCATCGAAATGAATACCATTTTCAATTCCAGGCTCAGAGATCTTTTATCATGAGGTTGGAGAAATGATATTAGATTTTGTCACTGAGATGAGAGATATACCGGTTTCGGCCTTGTTTGGCCTCATCAGTATCCCATACACCTCAGGGACAAAATCTTCATGAAAACTTTGATATTTGAAGCAATTAGTTGTGAAGTACTGAGTGAAATATTACAAAGTACTAAAGTAGTGGCATCCAATTGCGTCAAAATGAAGTTTCCCATCTCCAATCAAATGCTAAAAAAGAAATCTGTACTTCCTCTTTCAATGAATGAGATTTTAGCAGTGGCTCTATTCAGGGCCCGCTTGCCCTTTCTCTAAGTGATCGAAAAAGCCCAATTCTTTTTGCGACTGTGAAGCCAAGTGTTTTAAAAGAAAAAGAAAAATTCTTTGCCTTTAAGGAGGCCACACCAAGAACATTTTTGAAAAATAGATGAATTCAAAATAGTAATCATCGAAATGAATACCATTTCGATGATTACTATTTTGAATTCATCTATGTTTCAAAAATGTTCTCGGCAACATTGTAATGAAATTTTATACGATTATGTTTCGGAAGCTGATACATCTAATGAGTGTGTTTGACTCTCATAGAGGGCGCTAGTTACACGGTTCTTACCAAGTTGTTTTGAACATAACTTTTTTGATATAAGATTTTTTTAAGCTACATATTGAGCGATCTTAAACATCATTCAATTTCTCACCAATATGGTACTCTTGATGAAACTCGATACTGTGCACCGTTTTCGAAATATTTTGATTTGAAAATTGTTTACTGAACAAACTCCTATAATTTTTCAGTTTTCTATCTATCCTAGAGAGGTGGTCACCTTTTTTTGAAACACCCTCTAGATACTGTCATAGTTCAGAGAAATTAATCTCCGAACTGTGACCGTGGACTGACGGAGATCTAGACTGGGAATAAACGACGGAGAATGTGCTTTCGTCGAGCAGAGAATATCTACAGACCGGTTTCTGGGTTGTTACCACTTATCAGTGCAACATAATTCTACACCACGATGACGAAAACTTTGAAGCGAGGACGCTTTATAGCAGCGCTAGCAGTAGCTTCCCAGCTTCCCATATAGAGTAAGATCCCTGGGCTCCCAGATGTTGCTTATTTCTGAAGTAACGAATTTTACAGTATAGATAGTCCTATATGTGTTTAATAGTTTGTGCATACTCGCTAGCTTGGCTAGGCGGTAGCAGGTAGAAAAGGTAGACAAAGACATCCCGAACTTTTCTTAAATTCGAAGAACAAATTTTTATACATGTCATGCGGAATATTATGAAAAATAAATATTTCATATTGCCAGAGCGTTTCCGTGGGCCGTTATTCTTCCCAGACGCTTTAACTTTCAATAAAAAAATCACAGTCAGAAACATTGTTGCGAAATGGCCAGATTAGCACTTTTGTCAAATTCGAAGCACTGATTTTTATATATGTCAGGCAGAATATTAAAAAAATATATATTTCATATTGCCAGACTGTTTCCGTGGGCCGTAATTCCTCCCTCCTTTAAATTTCAATAAAAAAAATGAACTTTTCCCACATTCGAAATCTTCAATTTTGAAAATAATCCTTGGGGGATTATTGTAATACCTTTTTTGGAAAGCCAGACCAATCCCAAGTGCTAAATATTTTGCCAGACACAATCAGAATTTTTATAAGGTTCCTAGAAACTATTATTTTTTTTGCCTATAGAGTGTATGGGAGGAATTACGGCCCACAACTCAGGTTCTACCAACTTGAGTAAATTTGAACAGAACCCATAGTTACGAAACCTCTATCAATAAAATAATTGTAAAACGCCCGGTACGAGTTAACCATCCAGTGAAGCTAACAATAAAGATTAAGATACTAATGAAAAGATTATATTTTTTTATTTCTGTTATAATTATAATAATAAATTGTCATTTCCATAATTTGATTTGAAAACATAAACTTTGCAGGCAAAAAAAATTAATAGTTTCTAGGGATCTAATAAAATTTTTATTGCGCCTGGCAGAATGTTTGGCCTTTGGGATTGGTCTGACTTTCCACAAAAGATATTAAAATAATTCCCTAAGGATTATATTCAAAATTGAAGACTTCGAATGTAAGAAAAGTTTTTTTTTTCAATGAAATTTAGAGCGTCTGGGAGGAATTACGGCTCACAGAAATGGTCTGGCAATATGAAATATTTATTTTTTATAATATTTTACGTGACATATAAAAAAAATCAGTGCTTCGAATTTGACAAAAGTGCTGAATCTGGCCATTTCGCAACAATGTTTCAAATTGTGATTTTTTTTTGATTGAAATTCAATCGTCTGGGAGGAAATACGGCCCACGAAAACAGTCTGGCAATATGAAATATTTATTTTTTATAATATTTTACGTGACATATATAAAAATCAGTGCTTCGAATTTAACAAAAGTGCTGAATCTGGCCATTTCCCAACAATGTTTCTAACTGTTTTTTTTTTATTGAAATTTAAAGCGTCTGGGGGGAATTACGGCCCACGGAAACGATCTGGCAATATGAAATATTTATTTTTAATAATATTCTGCATGACATGTATAAAAATCAGTTCTTCGAATTTAAGAAAAGTTCGCCAAGCCTAGCGAGTATGCACACACTATTAAACACATATAAGACTATCTATACTGTGAAATTCGTTACTTCAAAAATAAGTAACGTCTGGGGGCCCTGGGATCTTAGACTAATATGAAATGCGACACGTACCGATTACTCGTTCAAACTCCATCCCATGTGATACTCAAAATGTGAAATATACGCGGGGATCCACTTTTTGAGTACCACGTGGGATGGAGTTCGGACGAGCGTTCGCTTTCAGTATAGTTAACTAGGAAGATTCTGCTAGCGCTGATACAAAGCGTCCTCGCTTCAACCTAGAAACCGGTCTGAATCTATTCTCTCCTCGATGACAGCACATTCTCCGTGGTTTACTCTCACTCTGGATCTCAACCAGTCCACGGTCGCAGTTCGAAAATTAATTTTTCTTTTTTCTGAACTGTGACAGTATTTATGTATCAAAATCAAAGTTTTGACATCTATAAGAAGGATAAAAAATAATCGTCCATACTCACGCGGCTTCAACCGTTTGTGCTCGTAATCGATGACCTTCGCAGGCTTCCAGATATCCTCCAAGGCCGGTTCCTCCACGTAAGCGTTGGGGGGAGCAACCTCCTCCTCGAACATATCCCCGCTGAACTGAGGCGGTTCCGGAGCGTCCCCCATCGGACCCGCGTCCTCGCCCGCGTCGAAACATCCTCTGGGGGGCGGGGGGTAGTCCCCCTCCTCCGCGAAACCCCTCTGTCCGTACTTCGGCCCTAAATCGCCTCCAAACCTCCCGGGGCCCGGTCTGTCCATCGGGTAATCGTCGAAACGTTCGGTCTCGAAATTGCCGCTCCTCTGGAACGGCCTCTCGTTCTGCCTGAAATCGCCGTTGGCCTCGTCCATTCTCCCCCTGAAGTTGGCATCGTCCATTCTCCCCCTGAAGTTGGGCTCATCCACCCTTCCCCTGAAATTGGGCCCGTTCGGCTCGTCCATTCTTCCTCTGAAGTTGGCCTCGTCCATTCTTCCCCTGAAGTTGGACTCGTCCATTCTTCCCCTTAAGTTGGACTCGTCCATTCTGCCTCTGAAATTAGGCGCGTTGGACTCGTCCATTCTTCCCCTGAAGTTGGGAGCGTTGGGCTCGTCCATTCTTCCCCTGAAGTTAGGAGCGTTGGACTCGTCCATCCTTCCCCTGAAGTTAGGAGCGTTGGACTCGTCCATTCTTCCCCTGAAGTTGGGCTCGTCCATTCTTCCCCTGAAGTTAGGAGCGTTGGACTCGTCCATTCTTCCTCTGAAATTAGGAGCGTTGGACTCGTCCATCCTTCCTCTAAAATTAGGAGCGTTGGACTCGTCCATTCTTCCCCTGAAGCCCGTCGGAGGAGGCTCGTTAAAATCGTCTCTATCGGGTCCAAATCTTTGTGGAGGCTTGTCGAACGACTCATACCTATCTTCCCCGAACTGTGGCTTCCCAACGCTATTCCTTGGAGGTAAATCCCTTCCTAGCGGTGGTCTACCTCCAAAGCCCCTCCCTTCTTCGAAATCCGGCCTTCCTCTAGGTCCAAAGTTCCCTGGACCTTTGAAATCGTCCATTTCGTTGAAGTTTCCCCTGCCTCTGGTAGGGAAGTCCTGACCGAAAGGACCTCTGCCTGGTGTTCCCCTAAAGTCCACATTCGGCTCGGGATCTTGGAGGAGGGCTGGACCTCTACGACCGAAACCGTCTTGAGGCGTTGGAGGGGCTCTGTCGAATAATCCAGGCTTATCAGAGTCGTTTTGGAACCTGCCAGGAGGGGGTCGTTTCAAATCCTCGACAGACGGCATGGAGAAATTGGGGGAGGTCTGCTGTACAACATCTCGTTTTCGTTGAAGTTTGGAGGGGGTCCTCTCCCACCAAATTGGGTTTTATTAAGCGGGTTCTGTAGCAATCGTCGTTGGGTTGAAGAGTGAAACTGCTCCTGGTCTGATCGTCGAAGTTCTGGATAGGTTCAGGCATTTCTTTGCGTGCATCCTCCATGCTGGCGTTGGACTGGTCCCCTCCAACCATTGGAAACCTGGTTTGGCGCCTTGGTTTTGAGAAACCATGGAAAGCATGCTCATCAGCTTCTGATCACCTAGGATGTTGTTGATACCCTTGGAGATCGCTTCAAGGTCGGGACCTCTTTGTGGGGGGACTTGTTCCTCTTCGTCCATCTTATCGGAGTCTCCCTCCTTCACTAAGTCCAACCCAGGGATACCGTCGGACCTCGAGGTGTTCAAGAACCCTACACCTTCTTCTTTGGGCTCCGACTCTTTGTCGTTACTCTTGAACTGCAAGGGTTCGTTGTTCATGTCTGGGGGTGGTTTCGAGAAAACGTTGGGGTTTGAGGGTGGAGGGGTGTTTTTAACCCCTTGGAATTGCGGTGGAGGCGGCTGGGACATCAGAGGTTGAGGGGTGGGTGGAGCGTTCGAGTTCTGACCCTGCGAAGGTTTGATTGGAGGTAAACCCAGGCGTTTTCTGCGCATGGCCTCGCGTCTATCCAGCAACTGCTGTCTCCATTGCTCCCATTTCTTCTCGTACTCCTTATACTGCTGTTTATCAGGATGACCGCTGTTCTGCTCCTTCCACTTGTTGAACTGCGTCTCCCATTCGGCGAACTGTTTGTCGAACTTCTTCTCAGCCTCTGACAGTTCCTCGTTCTGATTCGGCGCAGGTGGCGCCACGCTAGTGTTCGGCCATCCTTGCCGATTGGTCATCTGACGCTTGGCAACACTGTCCTCTGATCCGGAGAGGAGGCGTTTTTGGTCTGGGGTGCCGGTGTTGGGTTTCCAGGAGGGCTGAGGTGCTTGGGGGGTGAACGAGGGTGGTGGCGCGTTGAAGTGTGTGGGCACTAGGGGTTGGGTGGTGTACGACGGCACCGGTAGTGGGGGTTGTTGGGGCGGCGGAACGGGAACTGGCAGAGGCGGAGCTGGTTTGGGTCCCTCCTCTTTGGGCAGTGGAGGCTGCGGTTGCGGGTCGACGGGAAGCGGGGGCGGTACCGCCATGTTGCTGACGACCGTTTGCTGGGCGGCTAATGCGTTTATCGATTTCTGGTACTGGAATCAGAATGGCAGTATATTAGACTAGACATATCGGCATTATATTGAATAACTAGAAAATCTTCAGGGAATATGGGTACTCGAAAAGTTGACATACAAGATTTGGGAAACGCTTCGATATGATCTTTATTGGGGAATGATCAACAAATTGTTACATATGAGAATTTTTTTTAGATGAAAGCGTACAAACATGCTTCTGAAGTCAAATTAAAGATTTGGAAGAAAATTATTGATTACGGATATGGAGGCCTAGAATCATAATTACAAAGGGTATTATTGTCGCTGTGAGCAATTTTTTTACCTAATTTTGGAGGTCTGTAACTAATTTTTGCTAGAGAACCACCAAAATCTTTCGCGTCAATTAAGAAACACCTTGTGTATGTTGAAATTGGACTCGTCTAGGCTAGTTTTACCCAGGTTAACCTATGTACAGGATATCCCAAAATGCTTGATTTTGACTGTTAAGTAGATAGTTAAAAACTTCGAAAGGTGTCCGGAGTCAGATTTTCATGAAAACACCTTTAGTGAAAACCGTTTCACGATATCTTAATTTTTTTTTATTTTGATATTATCGATTTCGGAAATGTGCCATAACTTTTTCATTTACGAAAATATCTGAAAATGATAAAAACTTTCTAGAAGCGCTTTTTCTCCGAAAATAAGAAACTATATTAATTTTTATCCTCATGGAAAAAAAAAACACTTTTTTATTTTGAATACGAACGCATTTTTTTCATCCTATCATAAAAAAAAATTAAAATAATGTCTCATTCTCAGTAAAAAAGTGCTTTTTGAAAGTTTTTATCTTTTCCAGATATTTTCGAAAAGTTATGGCACATCTTCTGAATCGAAAAAATTTCAAAATGTTGTTATATCTTCAAAACAAATGAAGATATCGTGAAGCGGTTTTCACTATAGGTGTTTTCACGGAAATCGAGCCAAGGACTCCTTAGAACGTTTTTACCTATGTAGTCTAGAAGTATCAGAAACGGCCAAAATCAAGCAATTTGGGATACCCTGTACAGGATGGGCCAAATTGGTGATACATGAACTACAACTTTTTAACCCAACGAGGTTGAGAAAAATGAATACCACATTACTGTCGTCTATTACAGAAAAACCAATAATACCAAAAACTGTATTCCTCTATATTCTTTTGTTTTCGAGTTATTGGCCAAAATTGAAATTTAGGCGATTTCAACTTTGGCCATTATCTCCGTTTCTGTTTGTGCTATGTTTCCTTGCTGAGCTATAACATAAAATTGTGTTTTTTCTTATGGAAATAATTGGTAATTATGACTCAGAAAGAATCATCACTCTTTTCCGTTTCAAAAATATATAACACATTATACAAGGTGCGCCACGTATAACAGTTCAACTCCCATTTTTGTAAGTATGCTCCAGAAAATGCTTCGACAGGTTAATCTTTTGACAACAATTAGGAATTGTTAAGTATATTCATGAAAAGAATTGCAAAACTTTTGCAATGATGTGTCACTCGAACCCAATAGTTTTAAATCTTGAAGGGGCTGCCACCCCGATTAAGGGTATGATCATAGACCACTGACCTCGAAGTCAAAAGGCGTCGAAAGATTAACTCTCCTATGCATTTTCTATAACTCACGGAAATATTGGTCAGTAGGTATTTTTTACGAGGGCCACCCTGTATAATGTATATATTTTAGAAAGAGTGAAAAGTGATGATTCTTTCTGGGCGATAATAAACTATTGTTTCCATAAGAAAAACACAACTTTATGTTATGGCTCAGTAAGGAAACCTCTTGTAAAAAACAGTACGCCACTGGATTGCTATGAAAAAAGTGTCTGTATAAGGTTTTAATTTCAACATTCTAGCACAAACAGAAACGGAGATAATGACCAAAGTTGACATCGCCCAAATATCAATTTTGGCCAATAACTCGAAAACAAAAGATAGAGGAATGCATTGAATGTCATCATCAGTTTCTCTGAAAAAGACGTAAGGTGCCATTCATTTTCCTCTATCTCGTCAGGATGGAAATTGTAGTTCATGTATCACCAATTTTGACCACCCTGTACATTTGAGAATGAAATGACCATTATACAGGGTATCCCAAGATGCTTGATTCTGGCTGTTTCTGGTACTTCGAGACTAGATAAGTAAAAACGTTGAGAGGAGTCCTGGGCTCGATTTTCGTGAAAACTCCACTAGTGAAAACCGTCTCACGATATTTTAATTTGTTTTGAAGATATTACATAATTTTGATATTTTATGGATTTCGAATATGTGCCATAACTTTTTCATTTTCGGAAATAACTGAAAGAGATTTCAAACTTTCAACAAGCACTTTTTCACTGAGACTTATGGTCTCTATGCACGATCCAGCGGCCTGCAGTCCCAGGACTGTCGATTTGAACTGACAGTCAAGGTCTGTAGCGCACTACACACGATACAGTTAAATCGTAAGACCTGATCTGATAATCGAAAACTGACAGTCCGCGCACTGCAGTCCATCCTTAATTTGACTATACACGTTCAGTTCAGATCCTCAGTTTTTCAATTGAGGAACTATGAAGTATGTCTCTTGAACGTTTTGTAAAAGTTTACAAGTTTTTCATAGACGCTATTCTTTGTTCGCCTATTAGAATATTTGCCTATTCGAATTTGTTTTACATTTTAGAGTCCATTTTGGCTGTAAAAGATCGAAAATGTTGGAAGTTCTGAACTGTCGATGGGATCTGAAGGAATTGCTCTACACACGGCAGTTTTTCAAACGATTTGTCGAAACTGTCGGCCGGGACTTATCGATTATCTGTGCATGTGTAGTGATAACAAAACTGTAGATCTACGTTCCTGCAGCCCCGGACTGCAGTTCGCCGATGCGTGTATATGTACTTTATTTTCAATTTTTTTCATCTAAATTTTTTTTATGAAAATGAATACGGTCGTATTTGAAATGGAAAAATAGTTTTTTCTACCCTCGGTACACTATATGAAAAAAAATTAATGTAGTGCCTTATTACCAGTGAAAAAGTGCCTCTAAAAAGTTTTAATCGTTTCCAGATATTTTCGTAAAAAAATATGGAAAATTTTCGAAATTGATAATATATAAAAATTAAAAAAAAAAAAATTAAGATATCAAGGAACGGGTTTCACTGATTGTGTTTTCACGAAAATCAAGACCAGACTCCTCTCAACTTTTTTACCTATTTAGTCCATAAACTACCAGAAACAGCCAAAAATCAAGCAATTTGGGATATCCTGTACATTGTCTTTCAGGAAAGGCAGATATTTTTTTCTAGAGGAGGCCATCGTTCATTATATTTGTCGCTCTGTTTCAGGAATATCCATTGTAATTATATGGTTCATCAAATTTTTAATACATAAAGGGTCGGTTTATTAACCTATCGGTAAACTATCCAGTAGCATTACCGAAAGGTACTCTATCATCAAATATTACCAACGGTTGAAAAACATCAACTCTCTTGTACCTCTTCAGTAGCTCCTAGAGGATAAATGAGCCTGAACATACCCAAAATCACTTACATATTATCTGTAAATTCAATGAGAAAGTAGTTAACGAATAATTTACAGAGAAGGTGAATAAACCGTCCCTTAACCCCCCTTTTAATATGATGATAATGCACAGATGACGAAACTTTATGGCGGTATTCTGCTTTTTCTCTGTAAGCTACAAATCTGTAGCGTACGATTGATCTGTATCTATGTGGCCGACTTACAGATTCGTAAATAAAGAAATTCTGGAAGTTTCTCTGTAACTGTCGTATTAGAAGTGTCAATTTTGAACTACTTCGTAATGAGATCATAGAATAGAATTTATTTCTCTGTAAAATTGGACCGTAAGTATTAATTATTGGATATATTCATGTTCAATTGGTGTTCGTTTTAACAAGAAAGAGAAATTTTCTACTGAAGAGCGAAAATGAAACACAAAAGTAGTTGGGTAGAGAAAGTATTTCATATTCTGTGATAAAAACAAACCATTCAACATAACCTCATAATACAGGGTTGGGATAAAGTATGGAACCAAGTAAATATCTTTTAAACGAAAAGAACGATATTTATGATAATTTGCAGGTAAGTGCAATGGAACAAAACGCATCTGATGTACATTTTTTTGATAATAATATACTTCCGGTTTAACCGGAAATGCCATCAACTTCTTTAATTTAAATGGGACACCCATATATGTTTACAGATTTTACAGAAAGAGCTTGTTATTTTGAATTCATACATACTGAGTTTAGTGTAAAAAAATTTGTAAAAACGAGGAATAACTCACTGTTA
Source organism: Hippodamia convergens (assembly GCA_038502775.1). Taxonomy (NCBI): domain Eukaryota; kingdom Metazoa; phylum Arthropoda; class Insecta; order Coleoptera; family Coccinellidae; genus Hippodamia; species Hippodamia convergens. The sequence continues at coordinate 278,488 of JAVSIQ010000855.1, read as the reverse complement.
GTAGTACAATAGATGTACATTTCATTATTTTAGAATAATGAGAAACAAAATTACTTCAAATGTTCAAAATGCTCGCCGTTTACTTGCTGACAATATGCCATCCTATTAACAAATTCTTGAGTCACTCTTTCCAAGACTTCTCCACGTATTAGTTCACATTCATCAATAATTCTTTGTCTCAATTCCTGTAAGTTTGTTGGTCGTCTAATGTAAACAAGTGATTCTAGATAACCCCAAAGAAAAAAATCTAACGGGCCAAGATCCGGAGAACGAGCAGGCCACTCTATGAATCCTCTACGTCCAATCCATCGATTTGGAAAATTCGCATCCAGGAAATCCCTAACCCGTCTATCATAGTGGGGAGGTGCTCCATCTTGTTGAAACCAAATATTTTGTGGTAATTGCCCATTCTGTTGAAGTGCAGGAATAATTTCGTTATTTAGTAGATCCAAATACTTGTCACCATTCAAGTTTCCGTCGATAAGAAATAGTTTTTTGCTCTAATGCAAAAAACTCAAAGGAGGTTGGTTGAAATGCTATATTCCTCCTTTTTACAATTTTTTTTACACTAAACTCAATATGAATGAATTCAAAATAACAAGCTCTTTCAAAATCTGTAAAAATATATAGGGTGTCCCATTTAAATTAAAGAAGTTGATGGCATTTCCGGTTAAACCAGAAGTATATTATTATCAAAAAAATGTACATCAGATGAGTATTGTTCCATTGCACTTACCTGCAAATTTTCATAAATATCGTTCTTTTCGTTTAAAAGATATTTACTTGGTTCCATACTTTATCCCAACCCTGTATACCTTTCGATATGTTTCCTGTAAGCTACAGATTCATAGAAAGCGTCGAGAATCGTAATTTTCCTGTAATCTTATGAAAAGTTACAGATTTGCTAACAGATGAAAGCAGAATACCGCCATTAATTCGATAATAAAAATGTACCTCTGCTCCATACTGTTGGTGCCACTGCTGATACTGCTGCTGCCACTGGGCCCACTGTTGCCAGTTTTGCTGTTGCATCTGCGTCCACTGGTCAGAAGTGTACGGCATACCGGGCGGAATCACGCTGGGGGCGGATTCACTAGGGGGGCGGCCGCAGCAACCACGGGCGGCTGCTGGACGGGGGCCCCAGGCCACTGACCCCAAGACATAACCTGGCGAACAAAAAAAAATATTTAAAAAAAAATTTGATCGAATTGGTTCGAACTCACCTTGTCTCGAAAGACTTTTCTCGATAAATCGCAACCTTCTTACAATATCTTTAAGATCGTCGTACTGTTGGTAAAAAAGACCATAAAATCTCAAAACAAAGTCATCTCATTCTGTGCTAATGTTGGTAAAATTGGTTAAAAAAAATTTTAGAATAGAGAAAGGAACAATTGTAAAGTTACACAGAAAAAACATTATCAGATCAATGAAATACAAAATGTGCCAATAAATGTCCTAAAATATGTGAAAAGTAAGGAGCAAGTAATTGTAGTAAATCCGAAGGTGTACATCAAGAATAGTGTCGAATCCAAATAGGAAAGTATTTTATTCAATATGTCCTCAATATAAAGGGTAAATGTTTGCAGAAACATTCCTGTATTAAATAGAATAATAACTTCATTCATTTTAACTTTTAACCATAGTAAAACACATAACATGTGGTTATATAATATTTGAGTATATAAGTGTTAAGAAATAAATTGATTCTCTGAACTCAAATTCCCTCATAACTTTCAGGAATGAGCCAAACAATATTATAAAAAATTCCCAGAGTAAAGGATTTAAAAATTCAAGAAAGCCCTGAAGTTAAATTAAGAGCTTGCGCGCTTATTGAAACTCATAGCTGTGTCTGATCGAATCAAAGTGTTATCATCAGCATCGAAAACTCAAGGTACCCATAATAACTGACAGGGCGTGCTGAGAAAAGTTTGATGTTTTAGATCGAACTTTTCCAGCAGACAAATAACACCAAAAACGACTGTATTTTATACATGTCGAAAGATTTTAATCAGTTGGGATTTTCGTGAGACATTTTTGGTTCATATACTGTAAATAACAAAGCGGAGTTTAGTTGGGTTGTTAAAGTTCTTTTTTATTTCCCGAATTTTTATAGGTTCGATGACGGCGACCTCTGTTGGTCAAAAGCCGAACGCGCGTACATTAGGCTTGTTATTTTTTTTTTTTTGGTGTGACGCGACCATAATGTGAGAAGAATTGAGACGCTGCTGTATAAATTTCCTTTGGAAATATCATATCGCTCGGCGGATTTTACAGTGATAGTTTCTTCGAGTAATGAGATTTCAGATGTTTGGTTGAACTTGGATTTCTTTTTCGCTATAGGTGGATCTATGAAGACAGGTAAGGTTTTTTTGCAAATGGCGATACTTTTGTTGATGATAAAGAATCAACTAGCTTGAACCCGCGGCTCCGCTCGCGTAATATTTCAATGTGAAATGCTGCTGTATACTATTTTGCGTTGTTCCATTCGGTACTATAATATGCAGATTAGACTGATTCAAAAAAATCGACATTTTTTGTTTTCACGAAACCCCCCCCAAATTATCTTCAGGGTATCGAAAATAGACCTCTGTGAAAATATCAGCTTCAAATATAGTATATTGTTAAACAAGTTGCAGAATGAACTCCTATTCCAACACGACTGCGAAATATTTAAATGACAGATCTCTTATTTTGACGGTTTTCCATTCTTCTGTGTTAAACAACTTCTCACCACTGTCAAAATAAAGGAAATGTCAAAATAAAGTTGACAAGAAATAAGTTGTATCGATAGCTTAAATCAAACGTTAAGGGACCTTTTATCCCAGGATCTTTTAACAAAGTATACTTACATTTGAGTTTTGATAACTCTAATTCGGGACAACTCAGTATCAACTTAGTACATGTATACTCCATTCACAAATGTAAAATCACACCTCTGGCCTTGATAATTTGACACATTCCACTCTGTATCGAACGAGAATGGAGGTTTTGACGTTTCTCAAGAGTATATTCTAAAACAAGTTGCAGAATGAGCTCCTATTCCAACACGAATGCGAAGTTCGAAAACGAGCGACGAAAGAGCGAGTTTTCGAAAGCATGAGTGTTGGAATTGCCTTCTGCAATGAGTATTAGACGATATTTTCTCTATTTCAGTCAAGTTTCATGAAATACTCTCGAAATTCGAATGAAAATTCAGATTAGTGACTTTTATATTGTAGCTTGGCAGTTGGTGTGACTTACGAAATTTGACAGATCACGGAATTAGAATTGATTTGATTCGAAAATTGATTGGATCGGAAGTCAGTACTGACAACCACGAAACGAAAAATATAACTGAAAACAATGCTGTAAAGAGTTTCATTACAGCACTATTTTCAGTACTGTAATGAACTTATTACGATACAGAAATAGAGAAATAATATTTAGAGGTCACTCATCAATTATTTCTATCTTCTCTACTAATAGCAGGGGAAAATTTTCTTTTTTCAATAAAAAATTCCTAGAACACAAACCAATGGACGGATTTCTTTGTGTGGTACATTTTCGTGTAGGCAATCAGATACTCTACAAATATGTCCCATACGATATTTCGATAAAATGGCCGCTTCAAAAGTTATTCGATTCGATGCTAATATCGAGGTATTTTTGTAGACAAAAATTATTCAAAAAATCGACTTCACTTGTTCTCACGCAACCTGCCTTCTAATCATCTTCAGGGAATCGTTAAAAGGCGTCTGTGAAAATATTAGCTTTGAATATTAATATTTAGAGGTCGCTCATCGATGGTTTCTATTTTCACTGTTGATGGCAGGAAAAAATTTTTTTTTCAGTGAAGCGTTGTTCACGAACCAATAGACGGATTCCACTGTATGATATATTTTAGTGTAGGGAACTAGATACTTTACGAAAATATTCCATACGATATCTCGATAAAACCACTCGTTTAAAAATTATTTGAACTTTTTCTCAAAATTACCTCAATATTTGCATTGTATCGAATAACTTTTGAAGGGGCCCCGTTTTATCAAAATATCGTAAGACTCATTTTTGTAGAGTATCTAATTGTCTGAACGAAAATGTATGACACAATGAAATCCGTCTATTGGTTTCTGCTCTAGGAATTTTTCATTGAAAAAAGAAATTTTTCCTGCTATTAGTAGGAAAAATAGAAATAATTGATGAGCGACCTCTAAATTTTATTATTTGAAGCTGATATTTTCTAAAGGTCTTTTTTTGATACCCTGAAGATAATTAGGGGACGCTTTCGTGAAAGATACACGTGAGAACAGAAAATAAAAAAACCTCACTACGAAAAATGACATCAAGTCACAACTAATATTTTTAACAAAAATAATCAGCATAAAAAACTATAAGCATGTATCTAGAAATCTCACGATGAAGAAGACAAGAAACAAAATCAAGTTATCGAAGGTTAGCGCAACCTTCCTGAAAAAAAACTCTACAATTCCTCATTCCTCGATTCAGCTCCATCTCTTGATCTAAATGATCAATGATCTCATTGAACAACGTAACAAAGCGTTCTCGCATTTTCATAGATTAAATAGTTTCTTGCTCAAATTCGTTTTTCTTCAACAGGTCATATCTCGCGAAATATCCGTTAGAAAACTATGCTGTAAAAAATCTTTCTCAGCGGGAAAACATGCTGTAGATAACAGTTACATTAATTCATACACTCCCCGTCAATAAATTCCGGACAGGCAAAATTTTCGTCAAATTGAACACCCTGTATCTTTTTTCGTGGTGCTGCGATTTAGTTGAAATTTTCACCAGGTATAGTATTGGGTCTTGTAATTTACTTCGCAAAAATATCTATAGTTTATCCGTTATACAGGGACGAACAAAACCTTGTTTTACACCCTCCATTTCCAAACACCCTGTGCTGAATTTGAGGCTGGAAATTTGATATAATTAAGTTTTAATTTGAAGTGTGACTCTCTCTCAACAAAATGTTTTTCGATTTCCGTCAGTATCTGCTTAAAAAAAAAAGATACACATTTTCAAAGAAAGTGTTGCATTTTTTCAATTTTAATAACAATTTAAAACATTACAATACCTTATCGACTAGCAAACATAAACAAACATCTGAAAATTAATAGCGTGTATTTCCACCTCGCTTTCTCATCACTTCTACCATACGACGTGGCATACTTTCAATGCATTTCCGAATTGCTTCTAGGGGAATATTTTCCCGTTCTTCAAGAAGGGCTGTTCGTAAATCGGGCAAGGTGTTGGGCTGCCGATTTCGAACACGTCTACCTATCATATCCCATACATGTTCATTTGGATTTAAATGCGGACTCTGGCTGGCCACACAAATCGTTGAATATTCGCCTCTTCTAATTATTCTGTAACAACCCGTGCAACGTGAGGCCTAGAATTGTTCTGCATAAACAGAAATTGTTGGAGAAAATTCCCCCAAAAGAAATTCGGAACCTCATTGAAAGTATGCCACGTCGTATGGTAGAAGTGATGAGAAAGCGAGGTGGAAATACAAGCTATTAATTTTCAGATGTTTGTTTATGTTTGCTAGTCGATAAGGTATTGTAATGTTTCAAATTGTTATAAAAATTGAAAAAATGCAACACTTTCTTTGAAAATGTGTATCTTTTTTATAAAAGCAGATACTGACGTAAATTTTGTTAAGAAAGGGTCACACTTCAAATTAAAACTTAATGATATCAAATTTTCCGCCTCAAATTCACCACAGGGTGTTCAGAAATAGAGGGTATTGAACAAGGTTTTGTTTCACCCTGTATAACGGATAAACTACAGGTATTTCCGCGAAGTAAATTTCAAGTTAATATTACAAGACCCAATACTATACGTCGTGAAAATTTCAACAAAATCGGAGAACCACGAAAAAGATACAGGGTGTTGAATTTGACAACAATTTTGCCTGTCCGGAATTTATTGATTATGAATTCATTCCATGTCACTCAAGAGACACCTTCAATGAGGAATGTTCACAGGTATGCAAAATCGATCGAAACTTCGTCACAGTATAACCTATATGTATATGAAATCACTAGTTTTTGTTTCAGTCGAAAAGACCTAGCAGTTTGGATTTTAAAACCCCGTGAATATTCAATTTCTCGCGGCGATGTGACGTCATACTACATTCGCAAATCGCACTCAGTGAGACGAAAGACCCTTATATTGGATCCGGCTACGTACTGAACCTCGCAAGTCGTTGGATGTAAAGTGACGTCACACGGATCCATCGAACTCATGTTTATAACTCGATATCTCGGGCGCTATTTGAAGTATTCAAATAATTTTTGGACACAATATTTTCATTTTCTACGGAGAATAGGAATATGTAGAAATTGAAAAATGTGAACATTCCTCATTGAAACATTATTTTGGATTGGTTATGGTGGGGTTAACCTCGGAAGTTAGACATATGCCGTCGCGGACTTTTTTTATAAAACTTTAATAGCACTACAAAATTGTCTCTCGTCATGTTCCGCTATCTGCTATGGTGTAAAAGCTTGAAATAAACTGGTTCATTTACGACTTCTTAAAGAAAAATCGATATTTTTCTTCATTTCATCATTATATTGGAAAGGATTTCACACGAACACAAACACACGAACTTTCGCTGACTTTTTTATAATATTAGTATGAATAGGTATATTCTTTCTGTTCAAGTGAACAGACAGTCGAAGATATAGTTTGTGTGGTTTGACTTGCAAACAAAAAAAAAAGGTTATAAGGAAAATACGACTAATTTTTCTCGAGTATCTTTTATTCTTCACTGAATGTTTTACAAGTTTCGCATAAAACTGATGAAGATTTCAGAATTTTCAGAAAAATCGGAAAGTATCAAGAAACGATTAGTTAAAAAGCCTATATTAGACTACAAGGTATTCAGGAATTAGTGGCAAGAGTGTGCGTAGCCCCTAACTAGGGTGCTACTTTTTAATCTTGCCTGTGTGCCGGCTGATATAAGACATAGCGTTGCCGAACCTACCGATAAAAGCAGTTATTTTTTTAACCTCCTTTCGACATTAATGAATTTTAATGCTATTTCTCTTTGCCGCACGACATCGCTAACAAAAACAACCAACAAAGCCACAGTTCTCGTAACATACGTCCTCTTGCCTAATACTATACACTGTCCGGTATTCGACGAGTTAGTTTCAAGTGACGAAAAACACCAAGAATATTAGAGATATTTCTTAGCGAAATTCGCGCGATCTCCTCCCGAGAAATACTCCATAGCGACTATTTCTCGTAGTTACGCTTCTTAAATCGCTGAATTGAATAACGGACCGTTTTAACACGGTCATACAAACTGCGCCACATTCTACGTGATGATAAAAAGTTAGAGCTGGCAAATTTTTCACTACTTTCCAGAAAAACAACATATTTTCCTGAAAGAAAATAGCGGCTCTGAAGCAGAACCGAAGAAACTACTCTAGCTTCAAATTATGTTAAAATATGTTGGCGACAAAATTGAACCTGTTACATCGAAGAGCAACAAGAAAATAGCAATTTTGAGAAATACAATAAAAAATAATATACACAATATTATGTAAGCGAAATTCCATATCAGCTATTAAGAATAAATAAAATTACACCTTTTCAGCAATAATCCGCTTTACAGTGCAACCGAAGCAATCAAATCAGTTTTGTTCTTCTCCTTAACCGAAAAAAAGGACAATTAAAATGAAAAAGAAAGAAGATTGTAAATTTGTCAAATAGACAATAATTATTACTATTATTATTTATCAATCAAAACACAATTCAATTTCATTATCTGTAATTTCTGTTATAATGTATGATGGTGGTTATGATAAATTTGTGCTAAGTTGAAAAAATCCAATATCAGATATCTTAATATAAAAAACTGAAAAATTTGATGAAATGGAAAAAAAAGTAAGAAATAATTTTCCTACGGTTGATAGCGTTTTCGTGAAAGTATTATATTTGATATTAATTCGGTGAACTACATTTAATAATAATATTAACGCATCTGAGTTAACACACTTATCTTTCTTCCGAACACTACGAAAATTTTATGACGAACTGTTTTGAACAGATCCCTATTCTGTACATCGCCACTAGATGACACTGCAATGTAAACTGTGTATTTTGAGTTGCCTAAACGTCTTAGCCTTGGAATTCTAATTACATATATACATTAATATGTATATAATTTTGAAGTATTGAATTTAAAATAACGCTAACTATGGTAGCCCGTGATCATAAATTCAATACTTTAAAATTATAAACATATTTATGTATCCGACAGGAGTTTTTCGCTTGAGTCCATTGTGAATTACCAAGAAGAAAACATCTTAGCGTCTCTGTCAAAGAGGTACCTGCAGGTGAATTTTTGATTCCGTGATATGAACGTATCAGCATAGAAATACAAACGGTATCAGAGACCAAGACAAAAGGTTATTTCTGTTATATGTGAAAGTATTCAACTACAAAGACCTTATAACTTTGTATGTTGTATTAGGTATTAGATTTGTTGCGTATTTGCAAAACTAAAGTAGTTTATACATACAATGATCAGTGGTAATTCGTTATTGAAACTATTCCATCGTTATTTTGCTTTGTCACGATTTGTGTTATTGTTATTTACAATGCCACGTGCCAGAATTTCTAATTCATCATAACGAAGCCGTAATGCTACTAGACTTCGGAATATTTCGAGTGAATCCTCTGTAGAGGATCAAGAACGGGAGCAACGAGTTTCGCGCTTTAAGGATAAGCATACCAATAATAATACAAAGATACTGTCACAATTCAGAAATATTAGTTTCCGAACTATGACCTTGGGAGTAAACCACTGAAATTATACTGTCAACGATCAGAGAATAGTTACAGACCGGTTTCGGGTTGTTACATCAGTGCAACATAATTCGATGACAAGCACTTTGAAGTATTATATTGCTGAAAGCGACACCTAAAATTCAGACCCGAAAAATCGGGTAGATGCAGAATGCCTCGATGGGAGAAATGAATATACGCGGGGATTCATATTTTGAGTACCACATGGGATGAGTTTGAACGAGAATCGCTAGATGTCGATTTCTGTTTTATATTATTTGGGAGCTATTGCTAGCATTGTCATAGAGCGTTCTAACTTCAAAGTGCTTGTCATCGAATTATGTTGCACTGATGAGAGGTAACAACCCCGAAACCGGTCTGCAACTATTCTTTGCTCGTTGACAGCACAATTTTAGTGTTTTGCACTAAGTCTGGATCTCGGCCAGTTCGCGTTCACAGTTCGGAACCTGATATTTCTGAATTGTGACAGTATCTATGATTTTTTTTAGTTTAGCAGAAATGCCGGAGGGGTAAATGCTGCCTTATGCTCCCGAGAAGGAAAATCGGGCTTTCTTTCGACGCTGATTTAGCTTTGCTATGACGGCGGCAACATTTTTCAAGATAATAATAACGAAAAATGTATAATTGCTGACGTACAGACCGAAATTGAATTATTGAAAAAGGGCCGTCCCTTACTGGGCTCGAGCCTGTGACTTTCGAATTACCGGTCCGGCGTTTTGACGTATACACTACTAGTGGAAAAGTCGAAAGTTTCATCTGCTTTCGAGGGGTGGCCACCATCCCAGAATAAGATGTTAGTACACTACGCAAAAAAAATTAACGCACATTATGGAAATCTCGAATTTATTCTACAACTTAAGGTGTTCTCAATGATAATTATTTTTATCAGAATTATGCATGCATATGTTATCCACTTTCAACGTTTTTCTTCAATACAGATGTTTTTCCCAGCAGCAATAAAAAAGATGATATTATCAGATTTTGAATGTATTGGCTACTTTCTAAAATCAGTTGTTCTCGATCAATTCTAGTGATCAATAGTTTTTCTTTCGTTTGATTTTCTACACTCGATCGCTATGCAACGCGAAACACGCAATTTGACCCAAGAGGAATGTGCCCAAGCGGTAGTTTTGCGAGAAGAAGGGTGGACATACACAAGAATTGCAGAAAGGTTTGGAGTTTCCCATACAAGTGTGTCCAGAATGTTGCAGCGATTCAGGGAGACAGGTATGAATGTCCGAAGAGCAGGACAGGGTGGACCACGGGTAACAACTGCCATTCAAGAACGTTACTTGCAACCGCACGCCTCCTTCAAAATCAGCTTGAGCAAACTCATGGGTTGTAAATTAGCACTCAGACAATAATAAATCGCCTCAGAGAATATGATTTAAGGCCTCGTGTCCCGGCAAGAGGCCCAGCTCTTACCCCAGCCCATCGAAGGGCGCGTTCTCTTCACAGATGAGTCTAGATTCTGCCTCTACCATTGTGATCGACGTTCCTTGTATACAGACGTCCACATGAAAGATATGCTCAGTGCAATTTCCTGAATACTACTGGTTTCGGGAGAGCATCGATTATGGTATGGGGTGGAATATCTTTGACTGCTCGCACAGACATAATGGTCGTTGATAATGGAGCTATGAATGCTGATAATTATATAAGGAACATTCTTGAAGAGCATGTAGTGCCATTTGCCCCATACATTGGTGAAAATTTGATTTTTATGGACGATAATGCCAGACCCCATCGTGCGCGCATCGTTCAGGAGTACCTTGAAGACGTTGAAGTCTCTCGAATGGAATGGCCAGCAAGAAGTCCAGATCTCAATCCGATTGAGCAGGTTTGGGACAACCTCAATAGAAGGCTGAGAAGTTCAGAAATTCAGCCAGCTATTCTTAATGACTTAGGAATCCAACTCGGAGAAATCCGGGAAGGATTAGATCAGAACATACTCATATTGAGTATGAACCGTCGTTGCCGAGCTGTAATAAACGCTAGGGGTGGAAATACCAAGTATTAAATCACTTATCAACGTTTCACTATTTTGAAAATTGTTCATTTCTCTTCTTTCACATAAGATTCGGTGAAATCCTGAATTTTTCTTCCATTTAATGTGTCTTTTTTCGTTCAAAACCTTCCCGAGAGAACATAAAAAATAAGTTATAAAGTCAATGTAGAGTTAACTTTCATTAAAATAGAGACTTTCAGAATGTGCGTTAATTTTTTTGCGCAGTGTATTTTATTCCTCACGAACTACAACGTTCATAGAGAATTTTCATGAAGTTGGAAAGGAACTCGGTCGCTATCGTTGATCGTGATTCTTTTCACCTTTAATCCGTTAGCGTCGACGAAATATAGCCACATTCAGGTATTTTGGTTCATCAGGGTTCATAAACGAAAGGTGAATTTAATGTATAGTTCGAGTCCTCTTTCCACAATTCAATTTCCATCTGTACGCCAATAATTACATATTTTTCGCTATAGACGATAAAGACTTAGTATTAACTAATAATAAGTCTAGCGAAGCGCGGCGCCAGGGCACTACCTATCTTTTATCGAAGTGTTTCGTCGTATTTTTGAACACTCATAACTTGAGTTTGAGATATAGTAGATGAATAAAATTCTCAGGATACAATGCAAGTAGCGAACTCATCAAAAGTGCAAAGATTTAAGTGCATAGCTCCACTTCAGATTTTATAGACATCTAAAAACCCCCGATTTCGTCAGTCACTCACTGATGATCATACAAACCTTAAGGGTACTTCCCGATGTCCTATCAAGTTGAAATTTGGTATATAAGCAAACTTCAATACACAAACAACGGAAAAATTCTTAAATTTGAAACTTTCACCCCCAACCCTTAGGACCAGGGGATGTATAAGTTTGTATGATTCCATTGTCGATGTATAAATATTCTTTATAATGCTTTTTTCCGTACTACTAAATGCAAGTAATTTTGACCGCTTTTTTGTATTAAATTCCTGGGCAGAATCTGTAGAACTCGACATTGTTTGTAAAACTATAACAAGCAATATGTTCGATTAAACGCGCCGATATGGGCAATCACCACGAAAGATATTTATCGACAGTGAAATCTGATTCATCTATCTAGGGTATGGTTAACATGGAAACATAATTCTTCGGAAAATCTGAAATCTGAAACATTGAACACTAAACCCGGTTCTGATGAATTTGGCACCGCCTTGTTGTTTTGAAGCGCTATCGTCTCTCGATGGATGAAGTGTAGGATAATTCACTCATTCCTACAGCTTCAACTCGATGATATTATCCGAATGAAATACACACAGTACCCTTACATGAAATACTCAAATTTTTCATGAGATTTCCGATAAAACTAGAAGTTCAAAACACACACTTGCAGATTCAAATGATTCTATCATTACTTTTCAGTACTATCCACATTCCGTCGCGAGTACGATACTGGCAGTCTGTTCAAGATGACTAAGGGATAGGAATCAAGACCTTTTAACCACGAAGAGAGTTGTCTATGCGCAAACTATACGATTTTGGTTGTTCAGCACGCTGAATTTCTGACATTCCAGTGTTCGAGGTACAAACCACAGCCTTCTAAAGTACAAGCCAGGAACAAGGAAATTCGGCAACGTCGCACGTAGGCCTACCCACGGAGACTCGTGATGTGTACTGGAGAATTGATATATTCAGTAGAGAGTTTTGTTTATAGTGTAGGTACGTGTTTAGATTGTGTTGAAAAATCGTAGTGTTTTAGTGAATGAACGACTGGAAATAAGTGCGCTTTGAAGGAACTAAAGAAATGTTTTTAGTGAAGTGCAATGAAAGTTTCGTCTGATTTTCTTCACTTACTTGAGATCATCTACTGGATAGGTTGGAGGTTAGGTTAGGATTTCAATTGCGATGAAAATAGTTCCGATAATCATAGCAAACTAATTTCAGAGGTTTATTCATTTCAGATTCATATTATTTGCAAAATAGCGACATGGATAACTCCGCCAAAATTTATGTTTCAGAATATGTTGCTCCTTGGAGCAGCAACTGAGACTTGCAGATGTGGAACTAATGCGAAATCAATTTCAAATTCACTTTGTTCGGTTTTTGCAAATTAACTCGAACAATTTCGTAAATAATAACAATAATATGATTTATGTCGAGCAAATGGAGAAGAAAAAACACTTGGAAGATAGGAAAAAGTTACCATTACCCAAAGATAGAAAATTATCATCCTTAGAATGAAACTGTCTAACTTTTCATAAATATATGCATTTCCGTTTCTATTGCATATCATTTTTATGTTGAAAATTTCAATATTTGTTGTGTTAACATCTTATATCCATTTATTTTCACATTTACTTGGATGTCTACATATATTGATGAGTTATATGAGAATGTTGAGAATACTTGTTTTGTTCACGTAGAGAATATGATTTAATTTTTTTTGGCAAGAGTTGGCCCTACACCTTCCCGTGGTTCTTGCTGAACAATGAATTGAATATCCAATTCTCTTCCTAACTTTCAATTCAGAGAATTACCCTTTAATTCCAACCAAGATTCAAATAAATCGTGAGATTTTTTTAATAGGAGTAATAAAGATATTCAATTTTTTGACTAAGAAGGGTCTTATGTTTTTATTTCTTCTAGCAAAAAATTCATTTGATGAATTTGCAAATGATTTGAATTCTAAATAACATGATATCCCGCGCTACCGCATCGGACGAGTATACCTACGGTTTGCCTTCTCATACGACGTTGCCAGACTTAGTTCCAGGCTATCTCTATAGACGGCTGTGTACAAACTCAGAGCAACAATCCTCTGAAGATACCTACCACAGATGTAGGCGAAACGTTAGGTGAAATAATTCCAAATTGATCTCGGCCAAAAGCCCAGAGGACTCTCTTAATGGCAATATATTCGGTCGTGAAAGCCTTAAACTATTTATTGAAACCACAGTGTAGCGGAGCAACCGTAGATGTGGTGATGACAGCATTGCACCGAAATGCATTTCAAGCGGAAGAAAGAATAAAAACACAAAAATTCTTCGTCTTTACGAGGACCATGACGAATTTTTTTTAAATATAGATAAATTGAAAATGGTAATCATTGAACTTAATACCATCATCAAATTATATCGGCATAAATAAATTGAAGATAGTATTCATTTCACTGATAACTAATTTCAATTAACTAGTTCTAAATATTTCATCAATTATTTCCTGACAGAATCATGAATAAACAATAATTCCTCATTTCACCAAGAAAAATATGTACAGGGTATCCCAAATTGCTTGATTTTGGCTAGATAGGTAAAAACGTTGAGAGGAGTATTTTGCTCTATTTTCGTGAAAACTCCAGAGATGGAAAACGTTTCACGATATCTTCATTTGTTTTGAAGATATTATTAAATATGTACCAGTAGTTTTCGAATTTTTTTTTATGATCGAAATATAACGATTTTCGATAATAAGATTATCGTGTCAGCTGAATTTCACGTCTACAAGAAATTTGTGAATTGTAGATGAATTCCGGTATTTTTTTGTCCAAATCACCAGGATAGATTGCGGGTTGGTAAATATCATATTCCGGATCACTCTAGGTGGTGTTAAGAGCATTTCCGTTCAAAATAAAACATCCATCCGACAATTTAAAAAAATTAATTTTGATATGAAAATTGTTTCCACTCAAAAAATTACAGCATTCAAATCTCTTAAACATTTATTCTTCACACCCTGCTGCATCCATTATTTATTACGAGAAGATTCTGTGTTTCAGCAATTTTCAATTTCGAAATAACTGTCAAGGATGCTGCAACGTTACACTGAGAGAGTTAACCTATAAGTTCTCCTATAACCCTAAATGCACCTGAGCTCTGGCTCCGTCTTGATGTTGTTGCAATATGTGTCATAATTTTTTTTAATTTGGAAATATCTGAAAACGATTAAAAACTTTCTACAACCACTGGGAATGAGGCAATAAATCAATTTTCTCTATTTCAGTATTATAATGAGTTTATTACAGTACTAAAAGTAGTGCTGTAATGAAATTCATTACAGCATTGTTTCAGTGATATTTTTCGTTTTGTGGTATGAACTGACCTCCGATCGAATCAAATCAATTCAAACTCCGTGATCTGTCAAATTTCGCAAGTCACACCAACTGCCAAGATACAATACACAAGAAACAAATCTGAATTTTCATTTAAATTTCGTGAGTGTTTCACAAAACTTGACTGAAATAGAGGAAATATCGTCTAATACTCGTTGCAGAAGGCAATTCCAACACTCATGCTATCGAAACTTTGCATTCGTGTTGGAATAGGAGCTCATTCTGTTTTAGAATATACTATTTTCATATCTTGTTCTGAAGGTGGAAAAAAACAGCTTCGTTATTTTAAATGCGAACGCATTATTTTCTCGAATTCATGTCATACAAAAAAAAAGTTTTTCAAAAATATATATGTGGATATTTTCCTTACATCTTCGGGGAATAATTAGTATAAAACTGAAATCATCACTAACTATTAAGTCTCTCTTACATTATTGTATGAATAAATTTGACATAGAATACGTCAGTACCACAGATTGAGATGAAAAATGAACTCTTTTTTTCGACCTTACATAAAAAAATTTGCGTAGGAAATGTATCGCATGAAAAGCAATTTTTAATAAATAAAATCGAAAAAATTAATTGGTCCTATTTGAAATAACGAAGTTGTTATTGTTTAAACCCTTAGTACAAGAAATAAAAAAAATTAAAAGTGGGTATTATTCCCAGTGAAAAAGTGCGTGTAGAAGGTTTTAACTGTTTTAAGATATTTTCTAAAATAAAAAAGTTGGCACATATTCGTAACCGATAAAATATCAAAATTTGGTTTTATCTTTAAACCGAATTAAATTATTGTGGAACGGTTTGCCCTACTGATGTTTTCACGAAAATAGAGCCCAGGACTCCTTTAAACATTTTTACCTATCTAGTCTAGAAGTACCAGAAACAGCCAAAATCAAGATATTTGGGATACTATGTATAATTTTATAATACAAGTCATTTATTGCGTCGTTTGAAAAAAGTATATCACATGCCGATTGGATAAGTAATCTAATCTAAAGCCAAGCATTGAGGGATTGAAATGGTTTTCCCTCAGTTTTGCATACTATTTCACAATTTATCACATCAAAAAATGAGTTTTGATAACAACTATTGCTTGCTTTGATTCTCATTACGATATAATTACAAATTATTTTCAAGCAACCAGTCAGTTCGTTGCTAGGCAACATAAAAATTGGTTTATTAAAACATAATCTGGATCTGACAGATCATTATTCACAACCTATTTTTCGACAATTTCAATGAAATTTGTCCGATTGTAAATTCGAAAACCACAAGAACTTTGATTAGCTGCAGAACAAGTATCCGAAATGCGTACAAATATTGACAGCTCTCACAGAAGGAGACTAAACTTGAAAGCAAGTTATCCGTTTTCAGGCTCTAAAGTCGAATTTTGCAATCTGAAATTAGGGTAGTTTGTTCACCGTAGGTTCAAGTTTGTCCATTTTATCTTCATTTTGTCCAGGCACCGTTTGAGAAATATGGGAGAAGAAGATGATTTATATAAACTAATGTAATATTCTTATTGAAATGAATCAGGAATTTCATAAATTGAAAATCAATTAAAAGAAGGATAAGAGAATTAACATGTACAATAATTGTGTGAAAAACATTTATAGATCTATTGAAATATTGTCTGGGGGGTCTTTGCATATTCCTGAAAACTTAATCTGGGTTTTCTCTCCCAGTCTCTGAAACAAGAAACAAATAGAAAAATTTTTCAAATAATAGAAAATATTGTCACGATAAGTTGAATGAAAACTAGTGATTGTCTTAGAATCCGAAACGTTACGCTTCAGAGTTCAAAGTGTTTTCTTTTTGTTCATTGTTAGGTAACAATTTCTTCTTGTAAAGTTTTGGCGCCAGACAAATTTGTGCTCAAATTTTCATGCAAGGGCCTTTCTTCTATTATTTAAAATTGTTTTCTTATTGTTTCTTGTTTCGGAGACTGGGAGAGAAAACCCAAATTTGGTTTTCAGGAATAGGAAAATATTTATGTTTAAATTTCTTGGCCAGACTTCATTCAGAGGTTTATAAATTTTAATAACAGGAATGTCACCAAATTTTGAGATAATCAAAAAAATCTCTGAATAAATAATAAATTTTTCCCTGCGGAGTATAAACTTCACAACATGCTAATTAGCTAATTGAATCTTTCAGCTTCAGAAATTTCATCGATATTCAATTCAAAAAAAACTGTGGCCCTTGACAATGGGGTTTTTAAAAACTAGTTCAGCCATCTAAGCAATGATTTTTCAAAACTGCAAGTGTTGGAAGACTTTTTAAAGATCCTATTGAACGCAAAACTTGTCCCATACATACATCAGAAGATTGAAAATCTTGAAAAATTTCTTCATCACCAAATTAACAATTTTGAAGAATAGTTATTACAGATAGAAGTCCTCATAGGGTTCTAGGGTTGCCTGTTTCTGTTACATTTGATTATTATTTTTTTCTTTTTTATACAAAATGGTTACTCTCGCCTTCCCTTTTATTTGTCCAAATTTGTTTGTATGAATGTATGTTATCTATAATGTACCTTCGAGTTCACAGGTTTGTCCTTAAATTGAATCAATTATGATATAAATAAATGAAAAATAAATAAACTGTTTCGGAGAATTGTCAAAACTACCGAGTATGAAATCTTGATTTTATGATTCTTGTCAGGACTCCATATTTATATAGATTGAGTTAATCTGTATAGAAATATTATTGATGTGATCAGAAGTTTATAAATATGATATGGAAACAAGTTATTGTTCTTCATCACAAATGTCAGTATGAAATCTCTTATTCGCAAATCAATTTAAATTTTTGATATCCTTCATGATACAAAAATCAGTATGTATGTATCACTTATATTCATGACAAAATAATAACAAAAATCAGTACTTATAAAAAGCAGAAAAAAAGAGTAAGAGTTGATGCTTCGTTTTGAAATGTTTTAATTTAAATGTCAATGAGAATTTTCAAAAACGATGCATGAGACTATAGAAGTTTAAAACTAAATACCTTCAAAACAACAACTCAAAATTCCTCGTAACTAGTTGAGACCACAACATTATGTTGTGCTTGTCGTTTCAACTCATGAACCTGATAGACCGATATGTCAATGCAATCAACAAGATGATATAAATGTTACATCTATGAGTTTGAATATTTCTTCAAATGGTTATTGCCATTAATTATTATTCATGAAGAATGGAATAGAATTCCCAGAAAGTAGCTTTGGAATAAAATATAACCTTCACCTATGCCGCCTAAATTTAACGAAATGGGAATGAATAAGTGGCAAGACTGAAGTCCACATAAACTGCCTGAACACAAGAAAGCGTCAGTCAATTGTCGCGAAAAAGTGAACAATTACAAGCCTCTGAGAAATCATAGATTCAAAATGACACAAAATTAACATTTCGGCATCCAATGAGAACTGATATGCTCACCTATAGTTTGTATTCCACTCGAATCAATTTATCTGTCGGCTTATTCTGGATACCTACAAATAAACACCAAGCATTAACCGGGGATCACATTGCTTATGATCTTCAAGACAAAACTCACTCACTTTTTCTGTATTTTATGTATGAAGATACTGATCTTTCACAGAACTTCTAATGAGATTATTGCAATTTCATATTTTCATTACATTACGGTCTATTTCGTATTTAAAATTACAGAAAGAAGAGAATTCAGGTAATTCCTAAATTGTCAAATTGTTCCTACGATTTGACATTTGACATTCAGCGAGATAATTTAGTCATAGATAGGGATGGGTATCGATTATTCGATTAATCGAAATAATCGATGTTTTGTCGAAATAATCGATGTTTTTTTAATCGATATTTCACAGAACATCAAAATATAAGAAGTGCTAGCTCTTAGGTCCTTAGTAACGAGGGTACAACATTTGTGACATTTCGAAAACAAGTGGGACCTGTCCCATTTGGTGCTTAAGGGGAGTCCGCTTGTTAAATTTTTGACATACGTCATACTAGAATCGAATGACAATACTAGTCTGTGGTTATATTAATTTTAAATGTTCGAAATTAAAACTTGAAAGGATTTGAGCATTTCAATTCAAAATAAGGCCATTTTTTGAAGAATAATTTCTTCAATTTTGTTCCTTTTATACAGCAGTTCTGTGAAACAACGATATTTCCTATATTCGATTAATCGTATAATCGATGTGTTTTTCAACGATATTTTCACCACATAACCAGTACCCACTTATCGTCTTCCAGAGTTCAACTTGAAGAATTGTTATTGTTCATAATTCACAATTCTCCAATGGGTCCAATCAAAGTTTTTTTTCGTTTTTACCGGCAGCATGAACCTTATTGCACACACCAACGTAAATAAATACCGTAATGAACGCAATGAATTTTATTTTGGCTTCCAAAATACGAAATATCGATTAATCGGATTAATCGATGTTCTTAACAACGATTAATCGGTGTATCGATTAGTCACATGGAAAAATTAATCGATGTCAATAATCGATGTTTTTTAGATCGATACCCATCCTTAGTCATAGAAAACAATCAGAGAACACGCATATTAATCTGTCACTTTGTAGGTTTGTTCCCCATGAAGTAACTAAAGAAATTACAATCTACTCTACAATGCACTGAAAGGAAATAATTCACAGCACCTAATTCTGACGATGCTTTGTACGATAATTTCTCGAGTGTGAACAATCTGTTTGGAGTAATGATGCAAGGTGCAGATTATGGAGGACAGAAAGAAAGTTACTCCGTGTATCACAAATTTTCCACTGAAGTTATGGTGGCGCTAGTGTAACGAAAGTACTTGAGTGAGATTGTTTTCCTTTTCTTTCTGATTCTGTTAAAATATAAGAAGGGGCATAGTTTGCGCATAGACAACTCTCTTCTTGATCAAACGGTCACAAAATCCTGTACGTCCGACATGCCAAACAGACTGCCAGGATCGTACTCGCAACAAAATGTAGATAATAATGATAGAATCATCTGAATCCGCAGTGCCAGATTTGAACTTCAAGGTTTCTCGGAAAATCTCGTAAATATTTATATAAAATATGTTACTTATAAGTGTTGTGTGTATTTCAATCAGAGAATTGTGACGAGTTGAAACTGTAGGAATGTGTGAATTATCCTAGATTCGACTCTGGAATAACAAACCTTTTTGTCTCATGCGCCAAATCATTTACCATGAGCCTTCTTATACCTCTAAGATACCTATTGGCGAAAATATCCAATATCTGAAATAGGGTAGGAAACTCTTGTATTGCTTTGACGGCGTTCATTTAAGGATTTCTTACGGTACCAGTTATATATCATAGATAAATAGTTATACAGGGTGGGCCATCCATAACTTTCCACCCCGAATTTTTAGCTTTGGGATGGAATAACGAAAAAACACTCGGGCAGGTCGAATTTCCTTGAAAGGGAGACAAATAAGGGTGTTCAAATGAGTTTGATACCACTACCCCTCTAGCCGCAACCCCTAACAGCTCTCATTTTTGAATAGGGAAAAGGGGTCGAGTAGCGCCTTTTTGGAAAGGCAATTCAATTTCCTGCATTCGTGTATATGCGTACCTATTATCTTAATATATAAAACTCTGTCGGCCATATTGTTGGTTACACCATTTATAACTCAAGATTGGATGAACTGTTTGTTATGAAAGTTTTTTTGGTGGATTCTTCTACGGTGGGGTTAACATAAAATACCATAAAGCCCTGAAAAATTTGATAAAATGAAAAAAAATATAGGAAATAATTTTCTTTCTTGCAAATAACGCCAATAGATGTCGCTCCGGTCGACAGCGGTAGAGCTCTTTCTTCTGATTTCAAATACACCTTATTGAGAGTATCTCTAGCAGTTTTCTATAAATATAGATATTTTCTTCTAAATCAAAGGCAGAGTATCGGAATGCCACACGAGAACGATGCGATTTTTTCATATCAAAGGAACCGTGGATAATGGCACCTGATATTTATCTTATTTATTTATTAACTGAAAGTTTAATTAGAGATTCAAATGCCCCCAATTTATTTCTAGACAGAGTCGATATTTTTTTTTGAAGTTTTTGAACATTTTCCTCAACATTTTTGGAATATATTGAGGTTCTCAATTTCTTCTTTTATTCTGAATTTAACTTCTTCAATATTTTACGGACGGGTATTTTATATTTCAAATATCCCCATAATAAAAGTGTCCAATGGACTATCAGGTGACCAAAGAAAAAAATAGAAAAGACATAACACACACAAAAATAATAATAATTCTGAAAATAAAATACCGGAATCGTAATATCACGCATATTTTATTCTGAACTAAAAACCAGCCTTCTGTTAGTCTCAAGAAATTCAATAGGAAGTTAATTCCTATATTTTTCTTAGATTGTTTCTTTATCAGTACACGAGGAACGAGTCTGCATTGATATAAAGGTTTATTTTTTGGTGTCTTATAGCGATCTTATATTCGATCTCCTTTGGAAAAATTTTAGAATATCCATATTTTCCAAAGGAAATTCATCATATTATAAAAATATATGAAATATATATAGAAACAGAAGTAAAATGACTCTCAAGAAACAAGAAAAAAACAGTCTTCTGGGACTGCCGATATAAGTGAAATCTGAGCAACTTGTAAACTCTATCGTCGAACTATTTGGTTATCATTTTTGAATTAATTTTGGTTTACAAAGGAGTGTTTATGATCAGGGATCAAGGAAATTCAAATTGATCATTAATACTTCCTCACAAATCAAAAATTATTCGCAAATAATAGTCTTATGGGTCGAGTCGACGCTCTACGATACAATTCACGTGTTACTTTGTTTTCAGTTCTATCCGCAGACCCCAAAGGCTGCCACATTTCGAATTTTTTACAGTTCTTATCAATAATAGTTATAATAGTTGAAATTTCACATTGAGAGGCGCCGAACGAAAAAATCATCTACGTAAATAATTAAAGAAGTTACCCTCGATAACACAATTTGGAGTCAAAGACACTAAAAACGAAGAATACTCTCTGAATAGGATTGTTTCGAATTCGAATACATCTTTCTCTAGAATGAAAATACTAATGAAAAGATTCTATATTTCCGCCTTCTCGGAAAAAAATATTCTGATTGGAGAATGGACAATAATTATTGAAATATGAGAGTAGTCCCAGGAGTAGTCACAGGAAGAATCCCCCATCAAAGAAGCCGCCTAAAAAACCGGTCATAAAACGAACATCTGGTAGCGATTGAAGAGAATGCCGATAAGCATGGGGTAGTTTATGAATTTATTACTTCGTTTTAGGTAAACAAAAACATGAAATTCATCGTCTTCGAAAACTTTCCATGATTTTTTTTCACCCAAAAAAGGGCTCGACGCGCCTCAGGGAGTTATCAATTCGATAGAGGATTAAAATCTCAGGGGGGGCCCCTGGCCCCCCTGCGGGCGCCCATGCTTGTCTCCAGAAGAATAGAAGATTCTAAATTCTAACCTGGAGCTTGATCGAATTTTATTACTTAGTGAAGTATCTTAGTAGTATGTTAACGTAAGTACTGTTGGCCCAGTGTGGCAACAGCCTTCGTTACATGGCAACCTCGCAATGGACAACTGCACACCTCATGCGCAGTGTATATTCGTGTTCTGTGATGCGCAGAGGTAACTGAACTTCTCGTCTGTGGTTGATGGCGGATGGCGGTATATTTTGATGTTCTGTGGCGGTACGTAGGTCCTTTCTGTTTTAGACAAGAGCAGATAGGTAACTTACCAGTCATTTAACCTATTTTCGTATTTACTGTGTTCCACGTGTTTTGCAAATTATAGACATATTTGTTGTATTTCGAGATTAGCTGTTAGTGTTAAATATCATTGTGCATTTCATTTATAAACTGTTAAACTATAAAGTTCTCTAGACATTTACACAAAACCTTAAAATTTAAAATGGAGGACTTAGCTGTTGAATTGTTTAAGATAAACGCTATCAAATTTGGTGATTATAAAACAAAAGTGGGTCTACACACCCCGGTATATTTTGATCTAAGAGTGATAGTTAGTTTTCCTAGTTTGATGGTGAGTATTTTAGTAACTGAAGATAATTTAACTAGAATCCTAACAAAGCGGGATAAAATAAAATGACACAATTATATCAAATTGCAAACCTATATGTAATTGAATTTTCAGGAAACATTGGCAAATCTCATTGAAACAAAAATAGATTTTTCGAAATGTAACCTCGTGTGCGGCGTGCCTTATACAGCATTGCCAATAGCTACAATTCTTTCAATAAAGACTAAAATTCCCATGGTTATGAGAAGGAAAGAAGCGAAAGCATATGGCACTAAAAAGCTAATTGAGGGAGTCTTCTCTGATGGAGACAATTGTTTGATTATAGAAGATTGTGTTACTTCTGGTAGCAGTATAATGGAAACAGTGAAAGATCTTAGAGATTCCAAAATACACTGCAGTGAAGCCATTGTTCTCCTCAACAGAGAACAAGGGGGAGAATCATTTTTAAAGGAGAATGGAATTAGAATGCATTCTTTATTAACAATGAGTCAGCTAATGAAAATATTATTTGAGAGAAGATTAATAAGTTCTGAAATCAGAGACAGAGTTGAAGCCTATATATCCGATAATAAAATTAAACCTGAAGCTATAATTCCATTGAGAGAAGGTAAGTTGTTCTTAACGCTAAAAGTTTTATTATTTGTTCGTGGGAGAGGTTGGTTAAGTGTACCCTATACTGAGTTCTTCCAATTTTATTTGAGACATCAAAAAGACTGATTCGACATCGGAGATGTTAGTTTGAAGAGATGAGTAAAAAAAATTAGGTAATTAAAAACTCTCTTCCCAGCAGACAGAAGTTCAAAAGGTGGTACGGTTAAAATTAAGTCAGCTGATGAGACTCTGTTCTTTCCAACTATAAGTAACTTAGTTTTAAGCCAAGCTTATTTAAGATGTGTTCTGTTAACAATACTATGTAATGCTTAGCAGATAATTTGATTTTTATAATAATTTTTTGAACTTCAAGTGTAGCCCCAGATTAGAAAGAAGCATAATATCGTCTAACTGCCTAATGTCCTCTATGTTTTTCATTTGCACATTCTGAAGTCATATAAGTCCCACAATGTTGTCGTTTCTATTATCTGTGTAAAGACAATGATTTAAATTAGGATGTAAAATGAAGACACAGCCTAGTAGTTCTTGTCGGAGCATAAACTTTGAAGGGTTTAAGTTGAGAGTTATTGAGTTATTCAAAAGTTGATTGGGAGCTTTTAAGTTGCACTCACTGTTGAGTCCATAAAGAATTTTGATGCGTAGGAGATAATTTGCTGCTTATGAATTCTTCAGTTGGTGTGTTTGTAACTAGTATATTTAGAAGATACCGTATATAGCATGTTTGAAGCTAATTTCAAGATGAATTTTTATTTCATGTAATGCTCTTCATTTTGTCTATGGATAAAAGTTGGTAATTCTATTCAATGATCTATATTTTGCTTTCGAATCATAATAACTATCCGATAAGATCCACATTTGTTGAACGAAATGTTGTATGTTATCAGAAATGTTCACAAAAATGCATGTATCTCAAGGACATCACATCTTTCTGGAACTTATTTTCATTGGGAGTCATTTTCAAATTTCTCATCTTCGATTTTCTCAAATTTTTTTAATTGAAATTAAGTTTGACTATAGTAAATATAAACCAGGATTTCACTCCTGAAAAAACATATACAACATTTGAAATACTCTTCTTCCTTCATTCCCCCTCATTATTTTATTTCTTGATTTCCTCAAACCATGCTTAAAGCACATGTTTCTTTCAATTGTACCAATGGTGACATGAGAACAATCTAATCACTTCACCTGATTTCAAGATTCGTGGTCGAGCTTTGTCTGACACTTTCAAAGCACAAATTATCAGTTGTAGTAAAATGGCAGTGACATAGGGTAATGACAGAATTACAAAGCATCTTTTGCTGTTTGGCCAAAGACTCTTACAGACTTCTGTTAGCATTTGAATGTCACAAATAATTATTATCTTTTGATTTTAAATATGGTTTTTTTAATCCCAACTTCTGAAAAACTATTTTGGATCATCAGATTCATTTGTTATATTCAAAATCTCTTTCTTTTCTTATTGTCTGATGAAAACTAATTCCTTTATATTTTTTCCAGATAGGCTCAAAATGTCATTTTCAAAACGGATATCTCATGCAAGTAACAGAATTGCTAAAGAACTCATGGAAATTATGATAAAAAAGGAGACAAATTTATGTGTTGCTGCTGATTTAACTGATGCAACTGATATTCTGAATTTGGCTGAAGAGGTTGGACCATTCATATGTTGCCTAAAAACTCACATTGATATAGTTAAAGATTTTCATCCAAATTTTATAAAAAACTTGAAGGCGATAGCACAAAGCCATAATTTTTTACTAATGGAAGATAGAAAATTTGCAGACATTGGGAAAACTGTACAATTACAGTTTCACGAAGGTATTTTTGAAATTAGCAGTTGGGCTTCCCTTGTGACAGCACATTCTTTGTTTGGAGAAAGTCTTTTAGAGGCTTTGAATGATAATTCCAACACTGGTGTGTTTTTATTAGCAGAGGCAAGTTCCCGTGGATGCCTATTCGATGATAAATACAGACGTGAAACTGTTGATCTTGCCTTGAAATACAAAGACTTGATTGCAGGAATTGTATGTCAGAGTCCCATGTTTAAAGATTATCCTGGCTTCCTACAACTTACTCCTGGAGTTCAATTAAATGCATCAGGTGATGATTTGGGTCAAATATATAATTCTCCAGAAAATGTTATCATTACTAGAGGAGGTGACATAGCAGTTGTAGGAAGAGGGATAACAAACAGTACCAATATAAGAAATGAGGCAAAAAAATATAGGGATTTGCTTTGGGCTGCATATAATGAAAGAATAGATTGAGAAAATTACTTACTCGTGAATCATTTAAAGTTCTTTGAGTAAGTATAATTATCTTTCGAAAGCCACATGAAATTGAGATCTATTGAAGATCTACTGAAAAAGAGATACTTATACTTATAGGCATAAAGGTATTTAAACAAATATGTCAAACGGCTTGGAGTACAAAGAAAATACCAAGCGATTGGAAGATGGCAATGTTAGTACCGGTATATAAGAGTGGGGATAGAAAGGAGTGCAGTAATTACAGAGGAATAAATTTACTAAGCTTTGAAGGTATATGAGGCAATTTTGGAGAAACGGCTCAGAACATATGCAGGAGACAAATCGGATGAAGCACAGAGTGGATTCATCAAAGGAAAAAGTATGCAAGACCATATTTTCACGTTGAAACGGATCATTCATAAAAGTTAAATAAAATGAATTTATTTTTGTTTCTTTTCAATGTCTTTGTCCTGTTGAACATGTTCCAAATTAACTTGGACACAAATTTCTATTGAAATAAACACCCCTAGATGTTTACATTAGAAATAAAGATTAGAACATGATAATATAATGATAATAATAAAAGTGTGAAAAGGAAAAAAAAAATAATAATCATAATAATAATAATTATTATTATTCATTCTTTGCGAAAGAATACATTTGTATAGTACATGTCAGAAAGAAAAAAAGGTATAAAAACAATATCAGAACAACAACAAAAGACAAAATCAAAATAAATGAACAATCTCAACCGATTTTACTTCTCAAGTATTCGCCAACACTATAATAGCAGTTTGAGAGCAACAACAATTAGATCTCTCTTTTGAATTCTCTGTATTCTTAAATTTTCTGGAAGATTATTAAATAACTTGATACAACAATAAGTGGGTGAGTGCTCAAATTTAATTGTCCTCTGTTTTGGAACACAGAGAATATCTTTATGCCTTGTATTGTACTCATGATGGTCAGAGTACTTTTTAATTGAATTAATATTCTTATTCGTGAACAATGAACAATTCAAGATGACAATACACAGAAAACTTAACATCTTGTATATATTGTAAATGTGAGAAAAAAAATTGCTTTTATAATTTAACAATGAATTTCCTGCTTATAATGACTCAACTTTGACAGTGATCGAAAAAATATTTGAATCGTCTTATGATTTTGATATGCCTTTGATATTTATCGACAATTACTTATTCATGAAAGCCTTCAGAATCATGACAATTCTCTATAAAAAAAGAAATGTCATTTCCCAATATGAGATTGTTTAATCCCATTTTGAATTTGTTTATTCCCAATTCGATTTTGTTTATCAATTTGAAGTTGCTTATTCCCAATTTGAAATTGTTTAATCCCAATTTGAATGTGATTAGTGTCAATTTGAAGTTTAAAAGATATAGACCAGAAATACCAAAAACAGTCAAAATCAAGCAATTTCGGATACCCTGAACAGTTTCATCGCTGCTTTCATAGTCAATTATTCTTTATGAATTAGGGCGGTGGAGATACGCTCTTGGCACCCTCAGGTGCCGACCAGAGTTAACTGATGTAAGTAGGTGTTCCTTGCACGATTTAGGTTTGTGTGAATTTCTGCAAATATATTGCGCTATCGAAAGTTGATAAGTATGCTGGGAGGTACGAAATAGAAATCGTCGTCAACAAAGAAAAAACTCTTCATATAGATTCATCTGTGAATAAAATCATTAATCTTAGAGGGAAAGGGGATCATTGGGCCGAGTGGCCGTGGGCGGTCGCCCACGCCCAGTTACGCCACTGCTGATACTAATAATACGTTTCCAAGAAACAACTATTTTCCTTCCTTTTAAATACAAACCCTATTTACATTAAAAACCCTGTTGTCAAAAAATTAGATCTAGTTTACGGAAATATTAATGCTCGCGAAATAGATATGCATAGAACTCAAGACATGAAGAATAAACACATTTATCATGAAAATATTACTCCCTCATAAAATAATATACTCCCTATTTTACTTGGAAGAGCTTATATTACGAAAAAGAATATTCAATTCATTCATCATATTGATTTGAAACAAGTAGAGGATTTTATTTTAAAATATCAGAAAGAAATTGATAATTTGAAAAATAAACAATTATTGGGATTTACACAAACGCCGCATTATGAATATTTACAACATTTAAATACGATTAATATTAAAACTTTAGAAGAACTTGTAAATGGAAAAATAAGAGTTAAAAGAGGACTTATTAATATTGGAGGTAAAATTTCGAAGATTCTATTTGGAACATTAGATTCAGATGACGAAGAACTTTAACCGATTTCAAGCGAATAACCAGTAATGACTGCGGTTATCTACGGTCCTGCCTGTGGTTATCTACGGTTATAGCCTTCAGGGATATTCCTTGTAAAATGAATATAACCCACAATGACCGAAGTCGCTTGAATGTAGTTGGTCCTAGTTGGTAATTACCAATGAGGACCAGGTAATTCGCTGGAAATCGGTTTTTATAAAAATTATTTTGAAAGTATAGCAAGAAACGAGAACACACTTATGAGGAATCAAAAGCAGATTGCTACAGTAATTAACGATTTGAAAAATAAGTATATTGATAAATTTCGACAATTCGCAGATAATTATAAATTATTACGAACAATACCGCAATAGAGACACATTGAACACATGCATCTTCTCACATTTGAAATCAAGGATATTAAAAGTATATTAGATGAAATCCAAACAGCTTTGCAAGACTTCATATTCTACATGAATCTATTTTGCCATATACAAAATTCGCAGAACCAATTAAAAATGACACAATTATTCCAATGCACCATTTAAAGGATTATTATCAATTATGTCATACAAAAGTAATGTTTAAAGAGAAAACTCTATTATTGGCGAATCCAAAAATCTAAACTCCCTCTAGCGGCGAAATATCGCCCTAAGAAAACAAGTATACTTCGGAGTAATCCCGTTCAAAATACATGGTTTTTAATATAAATTAGTGATATTTTCGTTTAATATACGAAGATTGGTGTAATTATTAGGTTTTCTGAATAGTAGAATTGATGCTGAGAAACTATCGAAAGGTATTTATACGAGAATTATAAGTTAACATAAGATTATTCTCAAATTCATGTGTTAAATTTTAGGTTAGGAGCTATATTGAAGCTGAGCAGAAATAAAAAGATTCATTTGAATAATATTGGCTAGTGGAATAATATTTTCATCATGAGTGAATGAATAATAATGCCCTTGATATATTGAAAAAAGAGAAGATTGAAGATGGGAAAAATGATTGTTTTCTCTCATCATTTTAGGATTGATAATCTTGTCATAGGTCTGTAGTAAAAAATTATGCGGTGAGAAGATTGAAGATGGGAAAAATGATTGTTTTCTCTCATCATTTTAGGATTGATAATCTTGTCATAGGTCTGTAGTAAAAAATTTTGTGAATAATTCATAATATTTATTTATATATATTTTCAGCTTTAAAATTTCAGCAAATGAAAGCTCCTGAACTTAAAGTTATTGCTGTGACTTCTCGAAACTTGCGACGTAGTTAATATCCAGAAGAAATGAATAGGGCTTGTATGGCCCAACATAAATTGAGGAGAGAATCCAGGAATGATACTCTTTGGGATAAACATATAATTTCTCAATCAACAACTCAGTGTACTCATTTCCATGATTTTGAAAGTGGTGTGTAAATCAAAGAAAAAAATGCTGCAATATTGTCTGCTTTGAGTAAAGAGGAACAATATGTTGTGCATGTGCTATTCAAAATGCAATCTGTGAGATTTGAAAATGCAGAGGATGTATCTGAAGACAATGGAACAAGTGAACACGAGTGATTTGATGTGAAATTTTGTTAACGCCATTAAAAATGTGAAACAATTGAACTCCTTGACTGAATTTGCAAACACTGGGTTTGAAAGATTATGGGCGGGTTTCACAAAGCTTTAATTGTACGATTTAAAAACCTTATGTAAATTCGAACCAATGGAATCACTTGTTTTGAAATTTCAACGAATCGCGTTGGCTCCAATTAATTTAACGGTGGTGCAATCAAAGTTTTGTGTAACCGACCCTATGAGTTTTCAAACAATTATAAATTTTCAAAGGTTTGTTCTATATTTATGTCAGCATTTTGTTTTGGTCATTTCACTTTGACTTGGCAATCACATACATCTCTTCTGACTTTTTGGTGTCATCTCTGCCAAATTTTCCATTGTAAACAAATATTTTATCTATAATTGATTGTCATCTTAATATTGTGTGATGAAAGATATATACAATTTACATTTTAAAATTACAAACAAAACACAAATAAAGACTGGAAAAAATTTCAGAATCGTTTATTCATTTTGCAACATATGATTGAAGAAATGATTAAATGAAATGTTCTCAACCAAATTTTGTTCGTAATCTTCATGAAAGGTGCACCCACTTTCAAAAATGATTTGGGAAAACTTTAATAAACAATGAAGTCGTATGTTTTCAAATTCAACGGATTCATCTGAACCTGTGTGCAGCATGAATGATTCTGCTTCAATTGGATATTACTTCGAGGTAGTACTATTTATTTACGAATTCTGCAGAATCTCATGGATCTAGGAAATACTTTCAAATATATTATTCTACGTCATTTGAGTAATCCCAACAAGTGTAAAATATATTCATTTGACCAAAATAATTGTTCTTACAAGTAATTTTAATATCTTTGCATACAATTTTTTCATCATTCGTGGTGAAATCGAGTTCTTCTGAATTCGCCACATTTAATGTACAATCAGAAATGCATTAACACACATCTTAAAAGGCCTTTAAATCACTCTTAAAATGAAAATCTATTCATTTATTTCAAAAAAGGATATAAATATCCCGTTGTCTTTCAAAAATTTACAAAAAACCCCTAGCGCCACTCAGGCTGGTGGCTAAATTTCGAACCTAGAAAACAAGTATTTACAGCGCCCTCAACGGTAGTTGGATTCGCCAATTACTTATATCAATTCCTACCGTTTACGAAGAAAATTTTAATCTATACAAGTTTTACTATATCCCTCAGAAGAACTTAACCCTTCCTTATACCAATCCTAATATGCTCACTCAAGAAGAAGAATTGAAATGGTCAACCAGTGAATGTCATGCAGTCGAAGAAGATTACCTTTGCGATCAAGATTCGTTAACAAAACCTCCTGAATGTATGAAGACGGTATTGAAGACGCACTTAGAAAATTGTCCCAGGAAAGATGTTATACCTATATCAAATTTGAAAACTTTAGAAGATGCAAGCATCCTTTCAATTAATAATAAAGAAATCCAAGAAAAATGTCCTTAGCAAACTAAATATTACTTCATTTCACCGACGGCGATAATCCAGTCAAAATGCATCATAAGTAATTTCCAAAAAGAGATATTTCCAATTTCGACTAAAAATAAAGAAAAATACATTATTTTACCCAAAACGACGATAGTCCCACGAAACCAATCCCAAGAAGAGGAGAAAGAAGAAATCCAGGAAGAAGATATCCCGGACGTTCAGTTAGAAGATATACGAAGATGGAAACCCGATCCAATATCAAAATTTATGATTATCGTAGGAATATTTATGTTTTCGTCTATTTTATACTTGTTATTTAAATATTTGAAAATATGATAAGCTACACCTAATCAAGGTGATACCTTTATCCGAAGGGGGGAGGAATTATGTTTATACACACCCTGTATTCTAAGATTGCTGCAACATTGTCTCCTAATTGAAATATTAATATAACCATATTACTTTTTACAAACGCAGCACACGTGTCCCTTATCTTATGCTGAATGCATCGTAATACCGAAGGTATAAATAGGCAAGGGCGGCCTTAGCCATTGCGAGGCCCCGGGCGGAAAGTCTTCGCGAGGCCCTTTTTCCTGTTGCCTAACAATGAACACAAAAAAAAGAAAACACTTTGAAATCTTAAGCGTTAAAATTGTCACGATTCTACAAAGTTGAATGAAAACTAGTTATTGTCTGACGAAGGAGTCTGATTTAGACTCCGAAACGTTACGCTTAAGATTTCAAAGTGTTTTCTTTTTCTTTTTGTTCATTGTTAGGCAACAATTTCTTCTCGTAAAGTTTTGGCCCCTAACAAATTAGTGCTCAAATTTTTACGCAGGGGCCTTTCTTATATTATTAAAAATTTTTTGCTAATTGTTTCTTGTTTCAGAGACTGGGAGAGAAAACCCAAATTAAGTTTTCAGGAATATGAAATTAGAGTTTTAATTAAAATATAATAACATATAAATATAATATAACTTTGGAAGATTTACAAAATTAACAAATACAGAAATGATAAATTTAAAATTCATGTTTGCGGCTTTTCCTAGCACTGAAATCTTTAATTGAAGTATCATAATCGATCGAAGGAGCTACGTCATTTTCTATTGATAGAATAGCAAGGGCTGAAAGCCGATCTTGTGTCATCGAATTCCTTAAATACGTTTTTATGATTTTAAGTCTAGAAAAACTTTGTTTGTGAATAAATCATCCAGCGCCTGTCAAGCTTTCTTTTGATTGCTCGTTTCCTTTTTGAACTACCCGACTCGAATTTTCTACCGGTATCTCGATCACGCGAACTCATTTCGAAAATTTTGTTGAATTTCACACAGAGTATCAGAAATAATTTTTGAGTAACACACAGTTTTTTCACACTTTTTCGGTTCTTCACTATGAAAATGACCCGTTTGTTCATTACGTTCTAATGAACCAAACCAATTGAACCACAAGTCTTAGACTTTGGATCTACAGCGGGGGTTGAAAAAGAGACGGGTAGTGGAATTCCCACAGATGGTGATAATAAATGATGAAAGTACTATTAGGTATTTTGAAATAGTTATTTTCCAAACAAGTGCGGAAAGTGATATTTTCTCGCACGAAACTGCCGTTACCCGAACGACGCGAAGCGGAGTTCGGGTAAGCAGTTGAGTAATGGAATAGCAGGGGTTTTTCCCACACTGTTTGGCAATGTGACTCTTTACGAATTGAAATACGTGCGGGAAAGAAAATGAAAGTGCACGCTTGTAGAAAAAGAAATTCTCGGTTTCGAAGAGAAGAGCATAAAAATAAAACTGTTTATTTTTATGATCCAGATGAACAGAATAGAAAGTTTCTTGAGAAATGGCGCCATCTTGTATGCATATTTCTATTGGAAACAGTGGTCGATATTTTTATCGAAAATTTCTCCGCAAAATCCACCATATATGACATTTCATGGGATTTTCCGAGCGATAGAGAAGCCACTAATTATGAGTTTGATTGAGGGTGTGAACGTGAAGTCCCAGTTATATCAAGTCCTAAAGCTCAGAGCAGTTCGTGGTAGTGTTGTGCAACTTGGATACTTTTGAGTTTTCGATATACTGAATGAAGTATTATGTTTTGGATAAATTCATTGGATAGTTGGTATCAAAATTTATACTTACAAGAGCCACACTGAAATGAACGGCTTGAGAAACTAACGAATGTGAATATGACCTCTAAATGTAAATGAAGAACCGAAAACAATGGAAGTTTTCCATCACAAAAAATAGAATATTAAAAAACTGAACCCAATATTCTTATCTCTAATAGGTTATCTCAATAGGTTTGAAAAAAAAACAGATTTCGCTCTCCTTCCGTAATTCTCTACAATGGAATGAATTCATTCATAAGACGATAATTCAAAAGGACCGCCAAAGAACGGCCAACAGGGCTATAAATATTTTATGAGGTTCCAACATCTGGGATAAGTAAACATTGTACCTAAATACTTTGGTAATTTTCACCCTAATTGTGTTGTGTGAATTCTTTTCTACCTACTGATCTGGTGGATAGGACATCTGGTGCCTCAATTACCCATTCGGACGTTCCAACAAAGCGCAATATTCAAAAACTACAAAATGGTTTCTTCAATTTCGTTCTGAATGTATTAGTTAACTTACTTTTTTCGAATTTACCCTTATGTTCAAACCTTCATAAATAATAAGGGATCTAAATCAATATCAAAATTTGCTCGGGTTGTTGCGCGCGAGGCCCCATCAAGATCGAGGCCCCGGGCGTTTGCCCCGTTCGCCACCCCCTAAAGCCGCCACTGTAAATAGGCATAAGAATAATTGTATCTCTCAAGAATAATTGCATCAGTTAAGAATAATTGTATCAGTGAAGCATAGTTGTATCATCTCATTTTTCTCAAATAAAACTTTTTTTAAAAACGGTGTCTTCAACTCAAAATACATAATTATATATAACCATTTTGAGTTAAATTTTCCTAAATTCCTAAATTCAATTGTCGATTCAGAAACACAAATTAATAATTACATTAGAGGAGTCTTCCGGGCTTATTGGCCGAGGTCTATTAGGAATTATTTCATCATACGTTTAACCTGAAATTTAATAATTTACAACAAAAGAGTATTGTGAAACAATCTTCGTATTTCATAACAAGTTATAATTTTTTTTCTTATAACTATGCCTTCCAGGCACAGGTCTTATATTCAAAACTTCAGGGATATGTTTATACAAGTTTCCATGGAATAAAACATGATTTTTATTTATAAAAATCTGGTAGAAAGTAATATAGCCACAAGTAAAACAGTCTGAGCTTCGCACTGTAGTCAGTGATAATCTTCAATCTGGCATCTCTTTTCTCATTTTTACGTCACCAGCATTTCAGATCAGTACCTGAAATATTTTTCGGTCTGTGTGGGGTCTATTCTGAAAAGAAAAATAATCAAAAGCAAAAAACTTAATAATTTTATGGTGTATATAAAATTGTCCAGTTATAAGTAATGATGTGACATCAGTTTTCGCGCATGCGCAATGAATCAATTCAACAACTGTACACGTTTTGGTTATCTATTGGAATATTTTTTGGGAATATCCAGTGGCGGCTCGTGATTTTTCAATCAGGGGAGCAAAACAAATAGGTATACCACTTGTGTATCCACTATCTACTTCGCCGGCAAGATGCATACCAGTGAACAATAAAAGTAATGAAATATTTATCATCATTATCTTTATTGTCTCTGCTACGAAAATTTTTCAATCGTACGGCATTTGGCTGAACTTGTTACAGGATGAAATCAACAATATGGCATGTTTCCTAAAGGTCTCTACTTAAAATGCTATTTTCAATTGTGTTTCCCGTTCCTATTTTGCTCGATAAAATACACTGCGCAAAAAAATCAACGCGCATTATGAAAATCTCGAATTTATTCTACAACTGAAGGTGTTCTAAATGATAATTATTTTTATCAGAATTATGCATGCATTTGTTATCCACTTTCAACGTTTTTCTTCAATACAGATGTTTTTTCCCAGCAGGAATAAAAAAAGATGATATTTTCAGATTTTGTATGTATTGGCTCCATTCTAAAATCAGTTGTTCTCGATCAATTCTAGTGATCAATAGTTTTTCTTTCGTTTGATTTTCTGCACTCGATCGCTATGCAACGCGAAACACGCAATTTGACCCAAGAGGAATGTGCCCAAACGGTAGTCGAACATACACAAGAATTGCAGAAAGGTTTGGAGTTTCCCATACAAGCGTGTCCAGAATGTTGCAGCGATTCAGGGAGACAAGTATGAATGTCCGAAGACCAGGACAGGGTAGACCACGGGTAACAACTGCCATTCAAGAACGTTACTTCAGAGTTTCTTCGTTGAGACAACGGTTTGCAACCGCTCGCTTCCTTCAAAATCAGCTTGAGCAAACTCATGGGGTGCAAATTAGAGAATATGATTTAAGGCCTCGTGTCGCAGCAAGAGGCCAGCTCTTACCCCAGCCTATCGAAGGGTGCGTTTGGATTTTGCGAGAGAGCATATCCATTGGGAAGAGGCCGATTGGGAAAGAGGTCTCTTCACAGATGAGTCTAGATTCTGCCTCTACCATTGTGATCGACGTTCCCTTGTATACAGACGTCCACATGAAAGATATACTCAGTGCAATTTCCTGAATACTACTGGTTTCGGGGAAGAACCGATTATGGTATGGGGTGGAATATCTTTAACTGCTCGCATAGACCTAGTGGTCGTTGACAATGGAGCTATGAATGCTGATAAGTATATAAGGAACATTCTTGAAGAGCATGTAGTGCTATTTGCTCCATATACATTGGTGAAAATTTCATTTTTATGGACGATAATGCTAGGCCCTATCGTGTGCGCATTGTTCAGGAGTACCTTGAAGACGTTGAAGTCTCTCGAATGGAATAGCCAGCAAGAAGTCCAGATCTCAATCCGATTGAGCAGGTTTGGGACAACCTCAATAGAAGGCTGAAAAGTTCAGAAAATCATCCAGCTACTCTTAATGACTTAGGAATCCAACTCGGGGAAATCTGGGAAGGATTAGATCAGAACATTTTAAGATCACTCATTTTGAGTATGAACCGTCGTTGCCGACCTGTAATTAACGCAAGGGGTGGAAATACCAAGTATTAAATCACTTATCAGCATTTCAGTATTTTGAAAATTTTTAATTTCTCTTCTTTCACATAAGAATATGTGAAATCCTGAATTTTTCTTCCATTTAATGTGTCTTGTTTCGTTCAAAACCTTCCCGAGAGAACATAAAAAATAATGTAGAGTTAACTTTCATTAAAACTGAGATTTTCAAAATGTGCGTT
Organism: Hippodamia convergens; assembly: GCA_038502775.1. Taxonomy (NCBI): domain Eukaryota; kingdom Metazoa; phylum Arthropoda; class Insecta; order Coleoptera; family Coccinellidae; genus Hippodamia; species Hippodamia convergens. Next base: position 242,020 of record JAVSIQ010000855.1, on the reverse strand, counting down.
AATTTTTTTGCGCAGTGTATATTAATTCGAATTCCTAGCCAATATCTTTTCTTACCCACTCTCTGTCCGCACATCCAGAAAAAAACCAAGGGGTAGTTAGAGGTACACCCTCTATCCCATCGTGCCTAACCCCCTACTGAGAGTGAGTGTACTTTTCGAGTTTCAATTTGAGGAGTTTTTTCTCGGATTTTTACATTGACTGTTTCTTCTCTGTAAAGGTCCATTTCTTCTGGTGGGAGGCACATCCAGAGGAAAGCTTTCTCCTAGTGTCTACTACCCCCGCTCATTTCCGGATCCTAAGAAGTCTATCAACTTCGTTTTTGGTCCATAGGAGGAAATGGGGGGAAGTGGGATCAAAAGAAAAGAAGAAGGTAAGGACGAAGGCAGAAAAAGATGGAAAGAAGCCAAAGGAAGAAAAACAGCTATTCGGGAGTTTTTTCGTTGTTTTTTAGCCATTTCTAGACTGTTAGGACATCTTCTCCAACTAACATCTGAAACAAAGGAGCAGAAAATACGTACTTATGAGAGATGTCGAGCCAGATTGGAAGTTTTGCTTAATCTAAACATATTAGGTTTGTTCTAGCGGAGTATTATATATATGGTTCTAGAAACAGTCCCGCACATTTTGAAAATTGGCGCCGCATGCTCAATCGAATATGGACGTTTGAGCAGAAAGTGATCCGAGTTTCTGAATCGTCGTCCGCTGTTCAAGCAAGCAGCTTAGCCAGATCAGGCACAGAACATCGAAATATAAGAAGCAAAGATTATAGAGTATAAAGATCGGAAACGAGTCGACTGCAGTGATGTGAGCAAAATCTGTAATTTCAAAAGTAAACGGATTATGGTTCAAATGTTTAATTAAGGTCCATTTCATAAATAAATCTTTGGCAAAGATTAAATAGAGATTATTAGTAGAATGTTCTTAATTTTGAAAGAAATACTTGAATAAATATTTTTGCTGAATGACGATTATATTTTCTCATATACGCGTATTTTCCACTGAATTAACTCGAAATCTACAAGAGTAGCACCTAGCTCACTCCATAATCTTGGTTTGTGTGTTTTTGTGTTATAAATTTTGTGTTAAAAACTGGCCGACATTTAAAATGCATCGTGATTAATTACAGAAATGGTAGAAAGAATAATCTTGAATGTGAATTCTTTACATTACCAAAGAGAATGGAAATGTAAGTTTTGAAACTAGTATCATGTAACTGTCTTCTTCATTGCTTTTTATTTTCAGTGCTGTCAAATGAATAGTTTCCGGGGCAAAAATATATTGTTCTAGATAACGCATGAAGAACTCTTGCTGGGTTGGCCTACAGGTCTTGTTGTACACCACTGATATTTTTCTTTTATTGTTGTTCAAACATTCTGTAATTGATATACAGTGGACTCTCGCTAAGTCGAACTCCTAGGGACCAAAAGAACTGTTCGACTTATCTATTGTTCGGCTCACCAAACATTCGAGTCATTGAAGTGAGACTTTACTTCATTGAGAGAACAACTCAGGTAAACACGATATCATAATCAACGAGCGTCTGAGCACTGGAAACATGTTCTTAGAGATCGAAAAATCGTATGATATTCATCACGTGTGGTGATTTGTTTGCGAACCGAATCTTCTTCGGTCTCATTCATTAGATCAAAAAGTTCCACTCATAGAGCCAATAGTGGTCAGAAGAACGACTTATAGAGGTGGAGGTTCTCTTGACGATCCTTCCAGCAGTTCGACTCATCTACTAGACCCTCTAGACTCATTGAGGTGAACATGCACTGGGTAAGATACGTATGAATCGGGTCCAGAACAACTGTTTGACTTATCAATGTTCGATTTATCGAGATTTCACTGTATGAATAAGTTCTTGAAATTGTTATAATAATTCTCGAATATGTGAACAAATTTGAAATGTTCTCAATTTCATAATTATTATTGTATTGTAGTTGATTTTACACAATCATTTCAAATAAAAATATAAAGAATCAAAAGGTCACCAAAGAATACTCAATTTAATGGAAATTTATGAGAAGTATACATAATTCGAATTTCACGCCTATTAAAATAGTTTTCTGTATTGAATAATGTTTTCATCGCCCTCTAGGTGTCAAAAGTCAGAAACTAGCCAAAAATCGTAGTCAGATATTAGTACCACAGATATAAAGGGCGTTTCCTATCTTTATAACTCTATAATCTTTGTGGTAGTAGTCCATGGGTGGAGTTCTATATTTGATGTATACAAGGAAGTGGAGAAGACTTTTTCTTTGTATACATTATTCTATAATCTTTGATAAGAAGTGCTACCTCCCTACCTTTGTGACATTTCGAAAACAAGTGGGACCTTTCCCACTTGGTGCTCATACTAGAACCAAATGACAGTACTGGTCTATGGTTCTGCTTTATTTAGATTTTCTGTGGTTCTGCCAATTTAAAATATTAAAATTGAAAACTGAAAGGATTTAAGATTTTTAAAATGAAACCATACTTTACACAATAATTGCTCTAATTTTATTCATTTTATAAATATAAATGTATCGAATGTTGATTATAGAATTGATGAAAAATTGTGTAAGTCTCACATTTAGAAACATGTGTATATTTTATTTTAGGAGCCGTTCTCCGAAACAAATAAATTCAATTTGCTTCTAAAGAAACCGGGACCAGAACAAGATCAATCAAAAAAATATATATGACCACCCACAGGTCTTTTGTTACAATAATAATACAAAAATAATATATATTGCATATTAACTATCAGTCGTCTGAATTAGTCTAAAAATAACGCAGTTCATATGTACTTTAAAAAATATCAGTCTCATTAAATGAAAATGATTAAATAGTATTACAAAAGTTTTACATATTTTACAAAATATTCACATGAATAAATAAATAAATATTCTGAAAATAGTTCATGTGTACATTTAAAAACTACACTTAGAAATAATTAACAAAATATTCACAAAAATACTCAAATTAAAAATTCTTTTATAAAAAAATATATCTACTGAAACAAAAAATAAAAACATATCCTGTAAGAAATAACATTCATATAATTTATCTAAGCATCTATGCTGGTGACTAGATATAAGAAACTGAAAAGTTGAACAAGAAAAAGATGACTTAGGTGTTGCCATTTTTTCGGAAAGAATCCTGCTACCTTCAAATATTTTACGTTTTCTGGAACTATTTTAATTTTTATTGAGTTTATTATTGTCTTTGAGGTATTTGAAAATAATCAATTTTAAGTTTATATCTAAAATTTTCCCCTGTACATTATGTTGTTCACAGAATTTATATTTAAGAAATTCCTCATCATATTTTTGAACAAATTTAGTCTCAATTCAACTGGAATGTCCGCTTTTATCAAGAAAATTGTACAATTCAGCTTGAACTAATTCTACAAAATTAATTAATTTTTCACAAGCATATTTCAACCTACATGTGTCATCATTTTCTTTAAACGTAACGTATGTTTATCGGATATCTCTTCAGAGTTTAAAATACTAAGACATTCTTTACAACTTGTAATGATTTTTTTCAAAATATACCCTGGTACATAAGCTGTAGCAAAGTTTTCTTCAGAAATCATCATCTCACATCTATTGTCGAATTATGATCCTAGGAACAATTTCGAACGTCCTCTGAATATTTTTCTAAAAATTCCCCAAAATTACCCAATGATTGACAAAAATATTCCTTAAAATTTGAATTCCCATTAGTTGGAGCACTCAAGTTATTTATTATTATTGTTTTTAGAGCTTCCACAAATTGAAGACAGCTAGGGTTAGTATTGAATAAAATATGTTGCCTTATTTGACCAAAAAGGTTTTCTATGGGATCTTGATTACAGTTTCTTAAATTCAAATATGTTGAATCTTTTGACCTTGAATGTCTCCACAATAGCATAATAACTCTAAAAGCGGTCTGCCACCCATCAACAAATTTGAAATCATTCCTAACCCTCCCATCGATATCTACAATTTTCCAATCACCAATTTTTGGCAACATGTCGGACCATAATTTTAAATGAGGTGAGGTGTCTGATATTGCACAATGATATTTCTTGCCGTCACTATTACTGAAACGATAACCATTTAAAGAATCAAATAGCTCATCTATGACATGGCAGAACTGAGCTGTATGTGATGTTTTTAGGGATAAATAACCAGAAGAATGAAACGATTCTATAGCAGCAGCCATAGTGTGATTTAGTTGTTTGGCAGCCACACTAACTTTCATTTTCATAAATCCATTTGATTTAAAATCGAAATCGCTTTCTTTCAACCTACTCAAACATTTATACGTTCGTTTCCTTTGGTCAACGAGGAAAGCTTGGTAGAGATGATCCATACTAGCAAACTTTCCTCTTAATATTTCAATTCTACTCAAATTAATTTCATCAAACATTACAATACAACACCGCTCAAGCTCATCCATTTTTGCAGCTTGTATAGTCTCAAATATTCCAAGACAGGTGTGAGAAACCCATAATCAAAGGGTATGGAATCTGAAAGATATTTGATAGTTCTGATAGATGGTAATTGGAAAAAACGCGCGAAGATATTTATACAGTTTTTGGCTTCTTTTATAAATCTAAAGGGCAAAAGACTTATCTTGAATAGTCCACTGACGACTTGAAGGGACTTTATTGAAATTTCGAAACTGTGACTTAATGAATTCTTTCGTGACATTATTCAAATCTTCTTCTATTAACTGAAATCTGCCATCCTGATACATGTTTTTCAAAAAATTAATTTATTTTATTTTGTTAATCATTTGGGATTTTAATTTAGAAAATCTTGATGACACATTTCTGTGAACTTTATACATGATCATTTCCTGGGGTGTTGAGACAGACTTATTAAGACCTGCTTTTCTGAGAAATCCTTCACAGTTTTCTGGAATGAATAAGTTAGTTTTTTGAGTAATATTAGAAAAACCAACAACAACAACATTTTCAATTTAATTTTTCAGTCCTTTTTTTTTTGCTTAACCGCTATAATGTTCCCATACTTCGTTAATTAAGCTTTAATTTATTTTTTTTAGATCTTGATACGTCTACTCATCAAGGAGATATCGACCTCCAAATAAAAGAGGATGCTTTTGTTTTTGACTATCGATATCTAAGCAATCAATAATCACACAAAAAGTTAACGGTTGGTTTCGAGATCGTGAATGATTTCTCTTCAGAGGCATTGCTTTTTCCGAAAAAAAATTTGCAACGAAAAGAGGCCTTCAGGTTTTTCAAAATCAAGCGCTGGATCAAACAAAAACTAAGAATGTTAAAAACGCCTTTTACAGTTCAATATGTTCTTGAAATAATTAATGGATCACGTTTGTTGCTCTGGAAACAGATGTTTCTCCAATATTCAAAAAAGAAATATAAAAAAAAATTCAAAAATTTTTCATTCTTCATTTTTTGTTTTAAACTTTAGAACATTTGAAAAACCATCACACAATCATTTTTAATGCATTAATTTTTCAAACTCATCCTTCGTCGATTAAATTTTAAACAAAAGTTAATATCCTTAACTGAATTTCGGAGATTGCTTTTGTATACTTTCCGTTAATACATATAAAATCGCTTGATTAAACAGAATTTTTTCTCAAAATTTTCATGCTCGCAACAAAAACACACACACTCAACCCAAGAATTGAAAATCCGACCGCCCATCCTCCACGTGGTTGGTTCGCTTTGGATAACGCTAATGCCGACGGGTATTATTTTCTTAAATTAAAATCTTTTTTTCTTTTCTAAATGAAAGCAATACCTATCCCAAATCAAATTCTGGAAAAAGTTCGGCAAAATTCACCAACAATAAATTTTGTAACTGATTACACGTTCACACAAATAACCAGAAAGACATACAAAGAGTTCGTAATTCTAATGAAACCGCAATTATTGGCAACGTCCCTAGTTCCAGTTGTGATGCGGATGAGTCGGTTATTTCCCAGGAAAAGAAATTACTGGGTTTTTGCTTGCGTTGTATGGGCACCCGCAGAATTTTTTTCAGAGGGGGAAAACAAAAATTTTCATGAATTTACAAACTCAATTATTATTATTTATCATCTTTATCAATAAAATTTCAAAATAGAACGAGAGATTGTATAATATAATAAATTTGTTTTTCTGTTTCCTAAAATTTCTATTAATAGTTTTCAACGTATAATACAATTGAAACCTTGAATATAATTTTATCGCAAAGCCCTTAGACAAGAGGAAGTTTATTGGCAAATATTTGAAATAACTAGCGGTTCGAAAATAAAATTTCCATCGTCTTGTTGGAAAATGTTTTTAAACTATTAACGAATTTGACAAAACACTCACTAGAATTGAACAACATCTTTGGGAAATCTGAAGAAACTTTTCTTGCAGAACTTTTGTTTCTGCAAAGTCTGGCAGTACAAGAGACTCCAATTTTTCTTATAAAGAATAAAAATGCCCTACAGATCACAGGAAAAATGTCCAAGCTAACTTAAAAACACAGTCCTAACACTTTAATGAACAGCTTCAAGGTAGACTTTATCCAAATTCAATTCCGCTTGCCGCTTGATGAAAATCACAAATCAGATGCGAGAAGATTCAGTACAAGATTCAGAGCACAGAATTCATTGTCAAGCATAGAGTAAAGACACAAACGCCTGAAACTTCACAAATAAGAAACTTAACTGTCATCAACCTGGAATTGAACACAGAACTTTTTGTCAATGAGGAGTTGTTTCAGTGGAAAATACGCGTGTACCAGAAAATACAATAAATATTTCTTCGAGTATTTCTTTCAAAATTGACAACAGCTTACTGATAATGTCTATATCAGTCATCAGGCATTTTAAGTGCCATTTCAATGGCTTTCATGTTCAGCCTGGGATAGTAACTCTTGATATTCTAAATAATCTCTGCCTTTGAGAAAACTATATTGTGTCCATCTGTCAGAGCTAGTGCAAATTTTTCTATCTGATTGAGTCGACAGCATCGTTCGTGATTCTTTATTTTCGTTTTGATACTTCGTTTCGTTGTACCAATATAGACTTTCCCGCAGTCACAAGGTATCCTCTAAATACTGGCTTGTGAAAGTGGGTCGACTTTGTCTTTGGTAGTTCTGATCATTTGGCCAATTTTTTGTGTCTGCTTAGTCTGCGGCAAAGTCTACAGGGTGGTTCACAATTCAGTTTGGTATTTGCACAGCTCATAATTTCTGACAGGAGAGTGAAAGAGTGGTCGAACCTTTTCCATGATGATTCCTTTTATTATCAAGTTTTTACTAGGATGGGGCTCAGGTTTTGAGAAATTTACGAATATTTTCGACAAAATATAGATTTTTTCATAGGCCCAACAAAAGTAAACGAGAAAAAGAATGAAACGGAAAACAAAAAAATTCTTTGCCTTTACGGAGGCCACACATAGATGAATTCAAATAGCAATAATCGAAATGAATACCATTTTCAATTTCAAGGTCGCGAAAAGAATTGGGCGCTTACATCACTCGGAGAAACTTGCACGAGGGCCCTGATTTAGGGCCACTGCTTAAATCTCATTGAGTGAAAGAGGATGTACATATTTCTTTTTCGCATGTGATTGGAAATATGGAACTTCATTTTGACGCAATTTGATGTTACGGCTTTGTAATTTCTACTCATTGTATACCATATATCTAATTGCTTAATATATCGAAGTTTTTGATGTAGATTTTGTCTCTGAGGTGTATGGGATACTGATGAATCCAAATAAGGCTAAAACCGGTATATCTCTCATCTCAGTGACGAAATCAAATATCATTTCTCCAACCTCATGATGAAAGATCTCTGAGCCTAGGAATTGGAAATGGTAATCATTTCGATAACTATTTTTAATTAATCTATGTTTCAAAAAAAATAACGATTTGATACTTACCATTTTTTTCTGACAAAAAATTATTCAAATAAATAGTTCTTGATCATTATGAAAGGCATTAATTTTATTATTAAACATTTTCAGAATGCCCCAAAATTGCTCCTGAAACAATTACATTAAAAAAAAATTCCGAACTTACCTAAACTTCCTAAGGGGTGCCCTCCTCTACACAAACATTTCTATCTCCGCCTATGTTTCAGTCTCCCCGGGTTTTGGGTCGGTCAGTGGTTCAGTCGCTAGCTGAAACAGAAAAATTCGATTTTCATTACAGTGGATGTGAGAAAAACAAAAAATTAACAATAACACCCATACATTTGTTCAAAATGGAACAATCAACCCTGCGACCTTGCGCTTGTCTACGCTTATGGCTAGTTCAACAGTTAATTCAGCTCTATGCTCTGAGGAAATCAATCGATTAGTTGAACTTGTTAACTCCGATCTGTCAGATATCTCAAGTTCCCGGAATTGAAAACGTCCCTTCTCGTTTTACCTCGATAGTGATAACAACTAGTGATAACTCATGAGGCCAGCTCATTGAATAATTGTACATTTCTCGCCTTCTTATTCAATTTTTGTGAAAAATTCGTAGATTTATAGATATATGTATTTTCAGTCTCATCAGAAGTATTAATCCTTCCATTTCATTTTATTCCAAAGTTATCGCAAGAAATTTAATCACTAAACTCTGTTCAAATTTAAGAAGGAGGAATAACAACAGGTTTGGCGCAGCGGTAGGAAGACCTTCGGATACTTACTTTCCGTCCAGAGTCGAATCGAGGAGATTTCACATAATCGTTCAGTTTTAACTGAATATTATTTTACGAATGAAATTCATACAAACATCTAAGTGAATAGTATATTCTAAAACAAGTTGCAGAATGAGCTCCTATTCCAACACGAATGCGAAGTTCGAAAACGAGCGACGAAGGAGAGAGTTTTCGATAGCATGAGTGTTGGAATTGCCTTCTGCAACGAGTATTAGACGGTATTTTCTCTATTTCAGTCAATTTTTGTGAAATACCCTCGAAATTCAAATGAAAATTCAGATTAGTGACTTTTGTATTGTGTCTTGGCAGTTGGTGAGACATACGAAATTTGACAGATCACGGAATTTGAATTGATTTGATTCGAAACTTGATTCGATCGGAGGTCAGTACTAAAAACCATAAAACGAAAAATATAACTGAAAACAATGCTGTAATGAGTTTCATTACAGCACTACTTTTAGTACTGTAATGAACTCATTACGATACTGAAATAGAGAAATATATATTTAAACATAACAAGTTTATGGAACTGTCTTCATTTATACATGAGTTCAAAATTAATAAACAGGATCATATATTATATTAGGTAACAAAATGTATAATAAAAAAATTAAAATATTTTAAGTCGTAAAGAAAACAAATTATTCCGAATTCGTTTCAACCTCCTCTTCGGTGTCAGTTCCTTCATGGTTCACAAACAACTCTCTCTATGGTTGATTCCATGATATCGTCCAGTCGCCACATATTTTCTTCAACCTTCTCTAAGACATGCTTGAAACATTTCTTCCATTCTTCAGCACCAATGGATCGTAGAGCTTCCAAAAATAAATTGCGAACTTCTGATATTTTGAACGAGGTGTTCTGAGCAGCAACTTTTCCTTTAATTTGAGCCCAAATGAGCTCGATAGGATTTAGCTTGCAATGATACGGTGGAAGTCTCAACACTGTTCTTTCGGTTTGACTGGCCATCACATTTATTGTTAACTTATCATACTTCCATTTGTTTGTTTTCTCCAGAATAAGTAGTTCAGCCTTCAAAAGCTTAGCCTCAAAGGACATATTTTTTCTGATCAACCAGTTTTTGATGTCTTTATTGTGAGTAAACCAGACGATTCTGTTTGTTGTTATTGCACCTTCTTAAATTTGAACAGAGTGTAGAAGTAGATCGTGTACAGATGAAGAACAAAGTTGAGCGCATCAAAGGTAATCTGCATAGTTAGAAATAACATCTGGAACTAACATCATACAGTCTACCAGCTAAGTTCCTCAATTCTTTCTTTGGTCAAATTTGCGGTATGTTGTTGCGCGTTCTCCTGATGGAAAATTACGCCTTTTCTGTTAATCAAAGCAGGTCTTTTTTTGATTGAATTTTCTTGCACACGGTCCAGATAACTACAATAGACCTCTGCATTCACAGTTGGGCCACTTTGTAGGAAGTCGTAAAAAATTAAGGCGTGGATATCCCACCAAACTGACAAAAGAACCTTTTGTTGGTCAGTGATCATTTTGGCACAGTTTTTGGCCTTTCTTTGATCGGGCAAACACCAGCATGATTGACAGAGGGTGTCTTATTTTTTATCACATGTTTTTGATCCAAAAAGGTTTATTCTTCCTCTTTCCAGCAGTTACTTGAAGATTTCAACTCGCTTATCCATGTTTGAATCAGAAAGTCCAGTGTTTAGTCCATAGCATACATAAGCTTTCGAAAGAGCTTACATGGTAAAAAATCGGCCAACAAATGCGCCCTTTACAGCGTTTTTACTGCCACCTATTTTTTCTGGCAAGAAATTTGATCCCCACCTAATATGTCCTCGTACCAGATCCTTAAGATCTACAAACATAGTGGTGATCCCCATTAGTTCTAGTCAATTTACAAGTCAATAAGATTCACTTCGTTTATCTGCATTCTCATAGATGTACACTACCCGTCAATAAATTCCGGACAGGCAAAATTTTTGTCAAATTCAACACCCTGTATCTTTTTTCGTAGTTCCCGATTTTGTTGAAATTTTCACCAGGTATAGTATTATATTATTATATAATATATATATATATATAATTACATAATATGGCCCCATACTAATTAGATACATTGTTTATCCGTTTACCATTGATTCCATATATTACTATGTTGTATTTTGCAGACTAAGCAATGAACACCTGCAGTCAATACGCAGGAAGAATAAGATAAGAGAATGTTATAAATATCAGTGAATGACAATTTCTAGTCAGTTAATTAATCGATCTAGTAGCTCTACCAAGTATTAACGTTGTATTGTATTGAATAAAGTAAAGTAGTTTTTTTTTAAAAACGAAGTCTTCCTCCCGAAAAACATAATTGGCGACGAGGTCTGGGATTGTGCCGGTTTTGTGAAAATCTGTGAGTTCCTGAAAAAGAAGAGGTCCATCCAGTCTACAACACCGTCGGTTTCAACCGTTGAGCACAAGAAGAACTAGGTGAAGAAGACAGGAGCCCGATCACCCGAGTAGCGCCCCGTGACGGTTTCACATTTCAACAAGACAACGTGGTGAGCAATCCTTTAATTACTCCCAGTTTACCTAATCTGGCCCAAAATTAGTCAACCTTTTCCCCAAGTTTTGAGCGTAAAACTTGTATAAAGTTTTTTCTAGGTTTCTTCCAAAAAACCGATTTATAAAGTTTTTTCTAGGTTTCTTATTTCAAAAACCGATTTATAAAGTTTTCCCTAGGTTTCTTATTTCAAAAACCGATTACAATAGTTTTTCCTAGGTTTCTTAAGAAAAAACCGACAACTTGATTGAAATAATAATTGATATAATTGATAATTGATATAATTACATAATAATTGATATAACTGATATAACTGATTGAATACGTGAAATATAAATAATTCAATATTACGTCGATTAAACACTTTAGAGGTCGTAAGAATAAAACAAACAAAATGGCAGTAGATTTGTCGCTAGCTGAAAAGTTTGGTATGCTGTTGCCTAAATTTTCAGGTGTTGAGAACGAGTTGCATTCGTTCATAAAAAGTGTTGATGATTATCTAGCGATGTTCGTAAATGAAAATATCATGGTAAAAAATTATTGCTTCGCAGTGGTCAAATCAAAACTAATAGATAGAGCCCTAGCAGAAGTAGCAACGTCTGACATTCCGAATAATTGGGATGTTCTCAAAAATTTCTTGTACACTAAATTTGGTGATCAAATTAACCTTGACGTTTTGATACACCAATTGCAATTCTTAAATAAAAAGCCCAATGAGGATATAATATTATTTATAGACCGAATAATTTCTTTGAAAATAAGAATAAATTATAGAATTGACGCAGATAGAATGCCAGATCCAGAAAAAGCAATTTATAAGAATAATATTTTGAAAATTTGTAAAACTGTTCTAATATCAAACGCGCCTATGGAACTAAGAACATATTTAATAACAAATAATGAATTTTCTTTTGATGACACAGTAAATGCAACGAAAGACTATATGTGCAATCTAGCCCAATACGAATTACTCGATAGAAGTAGAAAAACTAAAAATTTCCCTCAGAATCATTCGAAAAATATTCCAAGAAACTTTAATTATACACAAAATAGATCAAATCACGCATTTAATAATTACGGCGAAGTACCTAGATTTCCTTCGCAGCCAATTCAATTTACTCAGAGAAATACTAACTACCAATACCCAAGTCATAATAATAATTTTAAACCGAATTATTCAAGCAATGTTTTTAAACCAAATTCCAATCAAAGAATTACTACCCCTCCAGAGAAAATGTCAATTCAGACTAGGAATTATCCCAGAAACGTTCAAATTACTCTACGCAATATAATCCAAATCCCCAACGTAACTTTTATCATAATAATTACCAGAACAGAAATCAACATAATAATCCTAATTTTTACTTTGAAGAATTAACGCATTTAGATACGAGGAAACAGAGAAATGAAAATCAATTTAATTACTGTAAACCTTCAACGTCAAAAAACTACGGCAATGATAGTCGAAATTTTCGCGAAGTTACCCAAGAAGACGAATTGACTTAAATTATAATATTAATCATTCCAATCAATTACCCTTTATTGAATTTGAATATCCAAGATGTAAACTTTTAATCGATAGTGGCTGTTCAGTATGTTTGATAGATCCAAAATTTGCTTATAATAATTTCTATGATAATATTTTTCAAGAAGAAACAACGTTAACTGCATGCATGAAGCAGGATACTTCAAATGAAAAAGTATTACTTCCTTTATTTTCAGAATTTCGTATGAATGATAGTCACCCTTTTGTACTTTATAAATTTCATAATAATTACGATGGCATTATAGGAGCCGATTTTCTTAATAAATACGGTTTAGCGTTAGACTTTCAAAACCAAGTATTAATGAATACCTATTGTAGAATTCCTTTTAAATATCAACAAGTATGTCAAAATCCAGTAAAAATCCCTGTTGATCTTAGTCATTTGGAACCCAAGTTAAGCAATCAATTAATGAAAATTCTCCAAATGAACTCAAAAGCTATTCAGTTGCCAGGACAACCATTGAATTTCACAAGTAAAATTAAACATAAAATTCGTACAAGCGATGAAATACCTGTACACTGTAAAATATATCGATATCCTGAAACTCATAAAGAGGAAATTAAAAATCAAATTGAAGATTTATTAGAAAAGAAAATTATTAGACCGAGCATTTCTCCGTGGTCTTTTCCCATTGTAATGGTCCCAAAGAAGCAAGATTTATCCGGAAAAACTAAATGGCGCATGGCTATAGATTATAGAAAATTGAACGATAAAACTATAGATGATCAATATCCTTTACCCCAAATCGAAAATATTTTAGATAAACTTGGAAATAAAAAATATTTCACTACTCTTGATCTAGCATCTGGTTTTCATCAAATTGAGTTAGATGAAGAATCTATTGAAAAAACCGCTTTTACAGTTGATAACGGACATTATGAATTTCTTAGAATGCCATTTGGATTAAAAAATGCCCCTAGAACATTTCAGAGATGCATGAATGAAATACTTAAAGATTATATTGGAAAAATTTGCTATATCTACATGGATGATATAATTATATTTTCAGAATCAGTCGAGGAACACTTAGCAAATATTCATACTGTTCTGGAAGTCTTAAAGAAAGAACAATTTCAGATTCAATTAGATAAATGTCATTTCTTCAAGGAAGAAATAGAATTCTTAGGACATATTATTACGCCAGAAGGAATTAAGCCGAATCCAAATAAATTGAAAGTGATTTCACAATTTCCAATCCCGAAAACTCAGAAAGAAATTAAATCATTTCTTGGTCTAGTCGGATATTATAGAAAATTTATTCCTAATTTTGCAAAGATTACTAAACCTTTGACTTTATGTTTGAAGAAAAATGCGAAAATTAATATTGATGATCCCAAATACATTGAAGCTTTTGAAATATGTAAAAGAAGTTTAATGAACGAGCCGATATTGCGTTATCCGAATTATAAAGAACCCTTTGTTTTAACTACAGACGCATCAGGATTTGCGATAGGTTCTGTATTATCTCAAGGCATTCCCCCGAATGACCTTCCCATTGCTTATGGTAGTAAAACGCTTACTGAAGCAGAATCTCGATATAGCACCATAGAAAAAGAATTACTCGCGATCGTTTGGTCATGCAAGCATTTTCGTCCTTATTTGTACGGGAGAAAATTCACAATTTATACGGATCATAAACCTTTAACATGGTTATTCTCTTTGAAAGAACCTAATTCACGTCTAATGAGATGGCGTATTAAACTTGAAGAATTTGATTATGAAATTAAATATAGAAAAGGATCAATGAATCATGCAGATGCATTAAGTAGAATAAAATTGGAAAAAGATGAAAATACGATTATAAATAAAGACTTCGCATATTTTAATGACATTACGTATGAAAACTTTACGAAACTATATGAAACAAATAATATTCCCAATTGTCATAATATTGAAGAAAAACAAGGTAATTTATTCAAAGCCCCTAATAAATATTCGTTAGCACATTGCGTATCAGAAGATTTCCATATGAGTAGAGGCATTGCCCGAGATTTTAAGAGAAAATTTGGAAATATAGATGAATTAAAATCGCAAAATAAAAAAGTAGGAGAAGTAGCTATTGTTCGAAATAAAAACCGTGTTATTTACTATTTGATAACCAAGAAATTTTATAATGATAAACCTACATACGAAAATGTATTTAATTCCCTTTTATATTTAAGAAAACTTATGGAATCAAGAAATGAAACTCATTTAGCTTTACCGCGTATAGCGTGCGGATTAGATGAATTAAAATGGCCTATTATTTTGAATATGATAAAGTATATTTTTGCAAGATGCAAAGTGAAAATAATTATTTATTATTTATCGCCACTGCATACTGAAGTAAATAAAGAATTTATAGATTTTAATGGGATACTGCCGGTTTTCTTAAAAGTGAACGAAAAACATAATTATCGACGAGGTAATAATATAAATTATAATGAAATTGATGATATTGTTTATGATGAAATGAATGAAGAATTTATAGATTTTAATGGAATCGAAGATAATTCACGTAATAAAGATGAAAATATTGAGATGAACTATATTGAAGAAAATTTAATTTCTTTTGCCAATAACGCTACGGAAGATGAATTAAATCATATACGATTACCGACAGTAGGAAATAATTTTTATGATAAGATTAATGATGTAACAAATGAAAGAAATAAATGTCAAGAATTATTAAATCGAGGTAATAATAGAAATTATAATGATATTGATGATGTTGTTAGCTATGAATTTAATGAAGATTTACTAAGTGATTTGAAACTTAGATATTCAGACGGATTGAACGGAAAACGTTCCGTAGATAGAAGAATTTTCCTTCCTTTTAAGTACAAACCCCATGTACATTAAAAACCGTGTTGTTAGAAAGTTAGATCTAGTTTACGAAAATATTAATGCTTGTTAGATAGATAGACATAGAATTCAAGATATGAAAAATAAACACATTTATCCTGAAAATATTACTCCCTTATAAAACAATTGATTATGAACATATTGATTTGAAACAAGTCGAGGATCTTATTTTAAAGTATCAGAAAGAAATTGATAATTTGAAAAATAAAGAATTATTGGGATTTACACAAACGCCGCATTATGAATATTTTAAACATTCGAATACAATTAATATTAAAACTTTAGAAGAACTTGTTAATGGAAAAAATACGAGTTAAAAGAGGACTTATTAATATTGGAGGTAAAATTTCAAAGATTTTATTTGGAACGTTAGATTCAGACGACGAAGAACTTTATAAAAATTATTTTGAAAGTATAGCAAGAAACGAGGACACACTTATGAGGAATCAAAGACAGATTGCTACTGTAATTAATGATTTGAAAAATAAGTATATTGATAAATTTCGACAATTCGCAGACAATTATAAATTATTACGAACAATACCGCAATTGAGACACATTGAACACATGCATCTTCTCACATTTGAAATTAAGGATATTAAAAGTATACTAGATGAAATCCAAACAGCAGTGAGCTTTGCTAGATTACATATTCTACATGAATCTATTTTGCCATATACAAAATTCGAAGAATTAATTAAAAATGACACTATTATTCCATTGCATCATTTGAAAGATTATTATCAGTTGTGTCATACGAAAGTAATGTTTAAAGAGAAAGTTTTATTATTTCTTATATCAATTCCGACCGTTTATGAAGAAAATTTTAATCTATACAAGTTTTACTATATCCCTCAGAAGAACTTAACCCTTCCTTATACCAATCCTTATATGCTCACTCAACAAGAAGAATTGAAATGGTCAACCAGTGAATGTCATGCAGTCGAAGAAGACTATCTTTGCGATCAAGACTCCTTAACAAAACCTCCAGAATGTATGAATACTGTATTGAAGACACATTCAGAAAATTGTCCCAGGAAAAAAGTTATTCCTATATCAAATTTGAAAACTTTGGAAGATGGAAGCATCCTTTCGATAAATAATATGGAGATTCAAGAAAAATGTCCTCAGCAAACAAAATATTATTTCACTTCACCGATGGCGATAATCCAATCGAAATGTATCATAAGTAACTTTCAAAAAGAGATATTCCCAACTTCGATTAAAAATGAAGAAAAATACATAATTCTACCCAAGACGGCGATAGTCCCACGAAACCAATCCCAAGAAGAGGAAAAAGAAGAATTCCAGGAAGAAGATATTCCAGATGTCAAATTAGAAGATATTCAAAGATGGAATCCAAGTACACCATCAACTTTTATTATTATTATAGGAATATTTATGTTTTTAATTATTTTATACTTTTTATTGAAATATTTTGAAATATGTAAAGCTACACCTAATCAAGGTGATACCTTTATCCAAAGGGGGGAGGAATTACATAATATGGCCCCATACTAATTAGATACATTGTTTATCCGTTTACCATTGATTCCATATATTACTATGTTGTATTTTGCAGACTAAGCAATGAACACCTGCAGTCAATACGCAGGAAGAATAAGATAAGAGAATGTTATAAATATCAGTGAATGACAATTTCTAGTCAGTTAATTAATCGATCTAGTAGCTCTACCAAGTATTAACGTTGTATTGTATTGAATAAAGTAAAGTAGTTTTTTTTTAAAAACGAAGTCTTCCTCCCGAAAAACATAATTATATATATATATATATATATATATATATTATTATAGTATTATAGTTATATTAACCTGAAATTTACTTTGCAAAAATACCTGTAGTTTATCCGTTATACAGGGAGAAACAAAACCTTGTTTTATACCCTTCATTACTTAAGACCCTGTGGCGAATTTAAGGCGGAAAATTCGATATCAGTAAGTTTTTATTTGAAGTGTGACCCTTTCTCAACAAAATGTTTTTTGATTTTCGTCAGTATCTGCTTTTAAAAAAACATTTTCAAAGTGTTGCATTTTTTAAATTTTTATAACAAAGACAAAGTCGACCCACTCTCTCAACCCGGTATTTACAGGATACCTTGTGACTGCGGCAAAGTCTACATTGGTACAACGAAGAGAAGTATCAATACGAGAATCAAGGAGCATGAACGATGCTGTCGACTCAATCAGACAGAAAAATCCGCACTAGCGGAACATGCTCTGACAGATGGACACAATATTGTTTTCTCAAAGGCAGAAGCTATTTCAAACATCAAAAGTTTCTATCCTAGGATGAACATGGAAGCCATTGAGATATATAAACATAAGAACAATATGAACAGAAGGGAAGAAATTCCTTTAGTACATAGCGCATGGTTGCCGGTGTTGGAAAAGACTAAAATCAAGCCAATACGAAGTGGAAGCGATGGACCAATCAACATCGCGCGCGTAAACCCACTACCTTCTCCCGCCAATGATCAGGGTATAAGTGGGCCAACGGATCGAATCCAGCATCACTTTCGGAAATTCAACGGTCGAGTTACAATCTAAGACCAAGAATCCTCTGAAGATGCCTACCGCAGTTGTGGGCGAAACGTTAGGTGAAATAATTCCTAATAGACCACGGCCAATAAGCCCGGAAGACTCTCTTAATGTCAGGTATTATAATGTTTTAAATTGTTATAAAATGCAACACTTTTTTTGAAAATGTGTATCTTTCTTTAAAAGCAGATACTGACGTAAATCAAGAAATATTTTGTTAACAAAGGATCACACTTCAAATTAAAAATTAATGATATTAAATTTTCCGCCTCAAATTCACCACAGGGTGTTTAGAATTGGAGGGTATGAAACAAGGTTTTGTTTCTCCCTGTATAAGGGATGAACTACAGATAATTTTGCTAAGTAAATTTCAGGTTAATATAATAAGACCCAATACTATACCTGGTAAAAATTTCAAAAAAATCGCAGCACCAGGAAAAAAGATACAGGGTTTTGAATTTGACAAAAATTTTGCCTGTCCGGAATCTATTGACGTGGAGTATATATTTTATTATATTTTCATAATTCACAGAGATTTTCAGACGTACCTAGATTTCTCAAATCAAAATGGTGATGTTGCACCAGAATTGATCATTCTCACATATTTTTCCCTGTAACTCTGGAACATTATTTCTCATGCTCATCTCATTGTTTTGATCAGTTAATTTCAATTTCCCTAATACTCACCTTTTTTTATATACACTGAGCAAAAAAATTAACTCACATTATGGAAATCTCAAATTTATGCTACAACTGAAGGTGTTCTCAATGATAATTATTTTTATCAGAATTAGAATTATGCATGCATATGTTATCCACTTTCAACGATTTTCTTCAATACCGATGTTTTTTCCCAGCAGTATTAAAAAAGATGATATTGTCAGATTTTGAATGTATTGGCTCCATTCTAAAATCAGTTGTTCTCGATCAATTCTAGTGATCAATAGTTTTTTTTGCGTTTGTTTTTCTACACTCGATCGCTATGCAACGCGAAACACGCTATTTGACCCAAGAGGAATGTGCCCAAGCGGTAGTTCTGCGAGGAGAAGGGTGGACATACACAAGAATTGCAGCAAGGTTTGGAGTTTACCATACAAGTATGTCCAGAACGTTGCAGCGATTCAGGGAGACAAGTATGAATGTCCGAAGACCAGGACAGGGTAGACCACGGGTAACAATTGCCATTCAAGAACGTTACTTAAGTTTCTTCGTTGAGACAACGGTTTGCAACCGCTCGTCTCCTTCAAATCAGCTTGAGCAAACTCATAGGGTGCAAATTAGCACTCAAGACAATAAGAAATCGCCTCAGAGAATATGATTCAAGGCCTCGTGTCGCGGCAAGAGGCCCAGCTCTTACACCAGCCCATCGAAGGGCGCGTTTGGATTTTGCGAGAGAGCATATCCATTGGGAAGAGGCCGAATGGAAAAGAGTTCTCTTCACAGATGCCTCTACCATTGTGATCGACGTTTCCTTGTATACAGACGTCCACATGAAAAAGATGCTCAGTGCAATTTCCCGAATACTACTGGTTTCGGGGGAGGATCGATGATGGTATGGGGTGGAATATCTTTGACTGCTCGCACAGACCTAGTGGTCGTCGATAATGGAGCTATGAATGCTGATAAGTATATAAGGAAAATTCTTGAAGAGCATGTAGTGTCATTTGCCCCATACATTGGTGAAAATTTCATTTTTATGGACGATAATGCCAGACCCCATCGTGCGTGCATCGTTCAGAAGTACCTTGAAGAGGTTGAAGTCTCTGAAATGGAAAGGCCAGCAAGAAGTCCAGATCACAGTCCGATTGAGCAGGTTTGGGACAACCTCAATAGAAGGTTGAGAAGTTCAGAAAATCATCCAGCTATTCTCTTAATGACTTAGGAATCCAACTCGGAGAAATCTGGGAAGGATTAGATCAGAACATTTTAAGATCACTCATTTTGAGTATGATCCGTCGTTGCCGAGCTGAAATTAACGCAAGGGGTGGAAATACCAAGTATTAAATCACTTATCAGCATTTCAGTATTTTGAAAATCGTTCATTTCTCTTCTTTCACATAAAATTCGTTTAAATCCTGAATTTTTCTTTCATTTTATGTGTCTTGCTTCGTTCAAAACCTTCCCGAGAGAACATAAAAAATAAGTTATAAAGTCAATGTAGAGTTAACTTTCATTAAAATTGAGATTTTCAGAATGTGTGTTTCAGATTCATAAATCCTCAAACCTCCGGGGTGAACCCTGGATCTAGGTTATGTTGATCTCCTGCATAACACGATGTGAACTATGATATGGTTCAACGGTCGATTGTAATACACATGAAACTGGTTCTCGAAACCAACGATTAGTGGTTCATTCATAGTACTCTCTTTCTGTATCGCTCATTATTATATCAATTTCATCTCCTATAATGAAAAAAGGTTCACGCTTTGAGGACAGCACACCACGAATAATACAGGAATATTGTCGCAATTCAGAATTATTAGTTCCGAATTGCGACAATATTCCTTTATCTTCTATTTTCCTGATGAACATTCAAATCGTGCTCACTCGAAAGCAGCCTGTCTCTGTTTTCAGATTTTCGAGTTTAGATAATATGAAAGGCATTTTCCTTCCTTTTGTTATTGAAATTTTCCAGCCTCTAAATTGTTCTAAAAATAACTAAATACTAAATTTTAAAAAAATCCGAACCTACCTCAACCTCGGGGGTGGCCACGTCAGATCCTCCTGAAAGGTGCTCCCGTTCGCACAAATTTGTTTCAGTCTCCACGAGTCTTGGGTCGGTCTTTGGCTCTTCGCTTTCAGGTTTGGCTCTAGAAAAAAAAGGTCAGAATGAGTTTGATATGATCGAATAAGTTTCGGGAAACCCTATGTTCGAAATTATCCAAAAATACCAACTATGACTATAAACGAACTTAAATTTTCAAACGTAATAATGAATAACAAGTTGATAAAACAAAGAAAAATAATTCTCAATTTAATACCAACGCCCTACGCTCATGAATCCGTTAGATTAGGTTATGTTACCGGGAAAATTATTATTATTTCACTCTGAATCTTAATATATAAAACTCAGTCGGCCATATTGTTTGTTGCACCATTTATAACTCAAGATTGGATGAACTGTTTTTTATGAAAGTTTTTTTGTTAGATTCTTCTACGGCGGGGTTAACATAAAATACTATAAAACTCTGAAAATTTTGATAAAATAGAAAAAAATATAGGAAATAATTTTCTTTCTTGCGAATAACGCCAATAGATGTCGCTCTGGTTTAACAGGGGTAGAGCTCTTTCTTCTGATTTCAAATACACCTTATTGAGAGTATCTCTGGCAGTTTTCTATAAATATAGATATTTTCTTCTAAATCAAAGGCAGTTGTGGAATGCCACACGAGAACGATGCGATGTTTTCATATCAATGGAACCGTGGATAAAGACACCTGATATTTATAGTATTTATTTATTAACTGAAAGTTCAATTAGGGATTCAAATGACCCCTATTCATTTCTAGACAGGGTCGATATCTTTTTTTTTTGTTTTTGAACATTTTCCTCAACATTTATGGAATAAATTGAGGTTCTCAATTTCTTCTTCTATTCTGAATTTAATTTCTTCCATATTTTGCGAACGGGCATTTTATATTTCAAATATCCCCATAAAAAAGTGTCCAATTATCACAACATTCTCGAGTGGCATTCTACAGCTGCCTTAGATTTAGACAAAAAAAACAATAATTTTCAGAAACTGTCGAAAAAAACCTCAATAAAGTATGTATAAATATTTGAAATCAGAAGAAAGAGCTTTACCGATTAGGAAAATAAAATACAGGGTGTGCCATTTGAAAAACAACAATTCACATAGAATTTTTAGGTTAACGGTGCCTTAATGTAATTCTTAGTACTGAATTCTGAATGCCCATAAAATATACTGCAAATTTGCCCATTTGAACTTTTGTGACTACCAATATTAAATGAGATAGCTATTGAGCTATTTCATTGCAATTAAATTTTTTGTATATTTTGTACTTTTGTTTTTTTTGTATTTCACCTAATATATTTCATTTGAAAAAAAAAACAACTTTATTCATCTCTAAGCCGGAACAATGTTTGCCGGACCAGCTAGCTTATCTAATTACCAATTGCCACAATCAGTTCCACCACCAGATCCCTTTCGCTCTTTAGTTTCTGGGATAGTAAATGATTCTAAACAGTTCTTGGCCAACATTCAAAAGCTGTTTCCAGACGACAACGTTTGGAGCAACACATACTGTACAGGACAATTTTATGTCCACTTTCAAGGTAATATACCATAAGAGTTAATTATAATATTAAAGTTGCTTTTTTGAGGCAGTACGAAGTCTGCCGGGTCAGCTAGTCTCAATTATAAAAATTATATTATTATATTATCTGATCACTCATTTTTTTATCCCGACTTAAATCACAGGCGACACAGCTAACTTTTTTTCAATATTGAATCACCTTTTACAGACATAAACAAATAATGAGTCACAGAAGAACTACCAAGATGGCTACTTCCGTTCGCCACTTGAGCAATGTAATCTACGACTATCCCCCCTTCCTTTCCTTCTTTATTCAATGGTAAACCCTCAATAGAACTCAACTTACGGCCAAAAGGGCTGTTGGAATGGTAATTTAAAATTTTACCTGTACCTCGGCACCCATATTCGACGCATGGTGCCGTTCGGAAACACGAAGCGGCCATGAACCTTCAGGTCCTTCGTGTATACCGGCAGTAAGGCTCTGACTTCCTCTATCAGGCTATCGGTCCACTTTACGGGCCTCGAATCTAGCGCGCTGGCCAAAGCCGGGGAAAGAATAATATAGGAGTGCCTGGGATTTTTCGGAGTAGAGATGGACTGCTCCGTAGCCGAGATGGATGATTCCGTAGCCGGAATGGACGTTTCTACGGCCGATATGGATGGTTCCGTAGCCGGAACGGACGTTTCCATAGCCGATATTGACGGTTCCGTAACGGAGGTGGACGGTTTCGTAGCCGAGATGGGTTGTTTCGTAGCCGAGGTAAACGTTGACGTAGCCATGATAGACGGTTCTGCAGCCGAGATGGATGATTCCGTAGCCGAAGTGGACGGTTCCGTAGCCAAGATGGACAGTTCCGTAGCCGAGGTGGACGGTTCCGTAGCCGAGATGGACGAGTCCGTAGCCGAGGTGGACGGTGCCGAAGCCACTCCCCCTTCCGTTTCTGTCCTCAGGTCCGCCTCGTTCGCCAGCTGAAACAGGAAAATTAGATTTTCATTACAGTGTGTGTGTTCTAGCCCTTCTGATTGTATGTACGATTGATTTGAGATCTTGGCAACATCGCATATTCTCTTGATATGCCGCGATGTATATCAGCACCTCAGAAGTAAAGTGTGTTGAGTCAAATTTTTTCAAACACGAACTATCTAGAATATTGGATTCACATTAGTCAATTCTAGCTAGTGGAACACATTTTTGACTCCCTAGGCATATCAAGTCGTCAAATAATGGTAGTAAACAATAATCCAACTGAAAAATCTCTCTTTTGTCTAATTTTGATATTGTGACTTAACACACTTTACCTCTGGGGTGCTGATATTCATTGAAGTTGTTCAAACCCCTATAAGGTTTGTGTGGTACACATGAAGAAAAATTGTTAGTAACAATTATTGCTTTTGATTATTAAAATGCAGGTATAGTCGTTTAATCAACGTTCCGAATTAAAAATGCATTGAAATGAATATATCGCACCCTTGCTTCAAAAGTAACACAACTCAAAATTCATCTTTTCGGTTTATGCTATGAATGAGATCAGAAAACGAGCCTTGATTAAATCATGGAAAACTTTCACCAAAACAGTGGGTCCTCCATATATGTCATATAGATACCTACACATCAAAATTGGTGTCTATTTTATGTTTCCAATTAATAAGAAAATATTTAGCATTTGAATATTTTTGACTTTTGATTTTGAGTTGTGTCACTTTTGAAGCGAGGGTGCGATATTCTTTCTTTCGAGATATGCCTGGTAATCTTAGTTTCGATAAACACTCTTTGAGTCTGTATGATAATAAACTATACCTGATGTTTTTCAAATCTATTTAACAGCTTACAATAGTGGAATTTCAAGTTCTACGACTTCCTCAGTTGAAAAGATATGAATCAAAATCAAAACCTTCTTTGATATTGTTGATCGAAAATTGTACATTCTGAAATAAGTTGCAGAATGGGTTTCTATTCCAACACGAATACTAAATTCGAAAACGAGCGACGAAGGAGCGAGTTCTAGACGATATTTTCTCCATTTCAGTCAACTTATGTGAAATACACTCGATTTTTAAATAAAAATTCAGATTAGTGACTTTTGTTTTGTATCTTGGCAGTAGGCGTGACTTACGAAATTTGACTGATTACGGAATAGTATGTGGCATATTTATGGAAAGTTTCGAATGATAAGACGGGCGAAAATTAGACCACTCACGGTGACAAAAACCTCATGGTGTTAGTTATGGGAAGTTCGGCGCCAAAAGGTTAAACACGTGCAAGTATTTTGAGATATTCAGGATTGTTGAAAATCAAGTAGAGTATTCATTGATAGTTTTCAGGTTCGAGATAAGTTCGTGTAATTAAACATAACAAAAACCGCAGATATTTGTGTTGTGGGTAGGAGTCTGTATGATATTAAGCTGTACCTGATGTTTTTTAAATCTATTTGACAGCTTACAATAGTGGAATTTCAAGTTCTATGACTTCCTCAGTTGAAAAGATAGGAATCAAAATCAAAACCTTCTTTGATATTGTTGATCGAAAATAGTATATTCTAAAACAAATTGCAGAATTGGCTCCTATTCCAACACGAATTCGAAATTCGAAAACGAGCGACGAGAGAGCGAGTTCTAGACGATATTTTCTCTATTTCAGTCAAGTTTTGTGAAATACACTCGATTTTTAAATAAAAATTCAGATTAGTGACTTTTGTTTTGTATCTTGGCAGTTGGTGTGACTTACGAAATTTGACAGATAACGGAATTTGAATAGATTTGATTTGAAAATTGATAGGATCGGAGGTCAGTAATGACAACCAAAAAACAGAAAATATAACTGAAAATAATGCCGTAATGAACTCATTACAGTACTACTTTCAGTACTGTTCACACCTAGACAAAATCCGACCCTGTATACCAACCCCAACGGGTACTGTAATGAACTCATAACGATATTGAAATAGAGAGATGTTTCTTCGGAATTTTCGATGTTTTCACTCAGAAGTACTATATCATGAATTGTTCAAAGAAGTCTATTGAAAAACATTTATTTTTTAATTTCTCTAAAATTTGAATCAGCACTGAAATTTCGATAGCACCAGTAAAAAGTACTAAAGAAACTGCCCCAAAAATGTTTTTTTCGAGAGCGTAGCAGCAATGCTGCGGAAGTTATAGCCATTTATAATAGTTGGCCAAATTTTGAAATCACCCTCTAGCGTGGAAACTAGACACCTTAGCGGTTTTCAGCAATGTATGTTTCTAGAAAAAAAAAAGAACACGATATGTCCAAATATTGTACTTTGTTTGTGTATGACTTTCCTGAATAAATTGATTGATATTGCTTTTTTTCTATCTCGCTTGAGATTTCTAGCCATCTCATTCAATTTAGGTGCAAAATTAATACAAGGTATGTATGTTGAGTCTCATCAAAAGTATTAATTAATTTATATTAAAAAAAACTCCAGAACTTACTTCAACCTCAGGAGTGATCACGTCAGACCTCTCTGAAGGGGGCCCCTCTTCACACAACTTTGTTTCAGTCTCTGGGTCAGTCGGTGACTCTTTACTTTCGGGTTCGGCTCTGGAACAAAAAAGGTCAGAATGATTTCAAGAAAAAAAAATAAAACGGAAGACAACAATTATTTGCCTTTACCGAGGCCACACCGAAGACATGTTTGAAACAAAGATGAATTCAAAATAGTAATAATCGAAATTAACACCATTGTCAATTCTCAGGCTCAGAGATCTTTTATCATGTGGTTGGAGAAATAATATTGTATTTTGTCACTGAGATGAGAGATCTACCGGTTTCAGCCTTGTTTGTTATCCCATACACCTTAGGGTATGGATGCAATTGGTGTGCTTGGAGTTCCAGCCAAGCAGGTGAGGTGGGTTTTTTAGTTGGTCAAATGCTTAAATAGGTCATAATCTTAACAAACAACATACAAACCAAATACAAAGAGGGCAAAAAATCGGCAGCACTGTTCATGGACATAAAAAAAGCATTTGACAGTGTATGGAATGCAGGTCTATTGTATAAATTACAACATCTTGGCTGTCCAAAATACCTACTGAGAATAATCAAAGAATTTCTATATGACCGCAGCATCCAAGTCAAAATTAGAGATACCTTGTCATCAAAATTCAAACCTGAGCAAGGTTTATCCCAGGGTTCACTACTTTCACCACTGCTATACAATTTATACTGCCACGATATCTACCAGTACCACTCACCCAGCCTCGATAAAAGTGCATACCCGTTACAATTTGCAGACGATACAGCCCTCATCTGCCATGGGAACTCTCTTTTGGAAGTAGTAGATTCACTTCAGGAGTTGAGAGACAAAACATCAAGATGGATGAAAAAATGGAGAATCAAACCAAATCCCCAGAAATCAATCCTTGTACTCTTCCATCACAGACTGAAACCTACCTCTCCTACGCTACGTTTTCATAACACCATTATCAAGCCAGCCAACTCCGTGAAATACTTGGGAATGATTATGGACTCTAAACTTAACTTCAAACAGCACATAACGGCAGCTAAAAAAAACACCATAGCTAGATCAAATCACTTTCGCTCCATAACCTACAAAGACCAGGGAATAAGCACCAAAAACAGCTAGCAATATGTAGACCTATCCTAGAATATGGCCACCAACTATATAAGACCTGCAGCAATACCACCTGGAAAGGAATAATGACTGGAGAAATAATAAGCCTGAGAAGAATAACTAAGATTAGACACCCGAACAACCCTCTTCACAACCCTACAAATGAGATGCTCTTCCAAAGAAACAAGGTTGAACCAATAGAAGCAAGAATCGAACGACTCAACAAGAAATTCATGGAAAAAAGCCAAAATAAAGAAATTATTCAGCCACTACTTCTTGAATTCAGAGAAAACCATGCAACCAAAAGAAAAATCCCTGAGAAACCGCTTTACTTCTTGCTGAATGAATGTCGATTACGATAATTTTAAATCACAATCTCTTGTACCATCTGAATTTTTTGTTCATTTTTATTATAGAATTTAGTTATCATTGTTAGCATTGTTTGAAACAGGCTGGAATACTTCGGTCGTTGGCCAATTGGAGGTGATCCAATAAAGATTAATAAATAATAATAAGAAATTTTCACCTACAATTGAACGATGTTCCTAGAGTTGATGATTTGATAGCAACATGATGGAGTAAGATCCCAGAGCGATATGACATAACTTATTTTCACATAGATGAAACCTTAGGTTCTCAGTAGCATCCAATGATATTTGAATACCTGCGTGTTTGTGTAGCTCGACTGCTGACACCTTGACATATGAAGGAAGTAGAGAATTGGTGCATCACTAACTAACTTCAACTCAATATCAGCAAAACAGAGTTCACCATAATCCACATAGACAGAAGTAGTCATACCATACCAGAATACATAGCCCTGAATAAAACTGTTGTAAAGACTTCAGATCAAGTGTAATTTTTAAGAATCTGGCTGGACCCTAAGATGAAGTGGAACCCCAAAACAGAAAACTCAATACCATGATCTATACCATTAATGTAATGTGTAATGAAACATCATGTCAAACAGGATACATTGAAGCTCCTGTATACTTCCAACTTTCAGTCAATATATACTATGATATGACATTGTTTTTTGGGGAAACAGTACATCTCTAAATAAAATATTCCAAACACAGAAGAGAGCAATCAGAACTATGAACAGAATTAAATATAGAGACTTGCAGAGGTCAAATATTTTCTTTAGTTATATTATTATTAATTCATTAAATGTGCTCTTCACAAAATTATATTTGTCTTTATTGTTCCAACTGGTACCTTTTCATAATAAAATGAAAATATGTAATTTCCATCAAACAAAATTACACCGAATAAATTCATTCTCCCGAATAAATGCAATAAATTAATTAACTTAAATACTCATTATTGATAACTTTAATAGTGAAGTTCGTCTTGTTCAAATAGAGATGCTACAATATTGAATTGAAAGCAGTAAGTACTTTCAATATTTTACTCTTAGAGGCTTGCGAATAGTGCTCTAGCGTTCATTCTCTCGTCTGAATGATTCTTGAATAATTTTTGTGTTTGGGTAATGTTAGAATGTTTGGTCACTACAATTTGTCTGACTATTGAAATATAACTTTGTAACAGTTACCTCAATAACAAACACATTTAAAAATCAGACATCTAAAAATAAGTGAAGTCTGTTCATATTTTTGTGGAGCTTTGAAGCGTCTAACAAAAGTTTTGGTCCATGAAAAGTGTCTCACACTGATGATACTATTTTAGAATAATATTCTACAAAACATATATAAAAATCTGCCATGTAAATTCAAGTTAAGTTACAGATATTTTAGTTATCTTACTCACCTGGTTTATGCCCAGGTGTCACTAGGCGAGCTCAACAAACACGCAGGTTTTCAAATATCATTGGATGGCTATTATTGTTTACATCTGAGCAATGCAATCGACGACTATCCCCAGTGGCGTAACGTTTCTCAACCAGCCCCCCCCCATGATTTTTTTCCGGGTACATCCCTATTATTTTTTCTTTGTTTTTCGGAAGAACTTTAGCAAAGTCGAAGAACTAATAATTTTCCACTCTTTTCTGCCGTTGCATTCCATTATTATATTATAATTGATTTTTGAACAGTAAATACGTCCTATTTCACGCGCTTTTCTTAGATTGTTTTTCTATATTTCTCATTTATACATAACGGTTTTTTCCGAAAGCTCAATGCCTCAAACAAAAACATACAAACACAAACAAAGAAGCGAAAATCCGACCGCCCAACCTCCACATGTGGTCGGTACGCTTTATATAAAGCTAATGCCGGCGGTAACTATTTTCTTGAAAATTTCGAAATTTTCGTTTTTTTTGAAATGAAAGTACTATCTGCAATGAAATTGTGGAAAAAGCTTGAAATTTTTTTGAAGATTATGAGCTTTTCATAGCAAATATCGTGATTCTTTGATTTTTTCGAAAATTTGATCGAGAGAAACGAAAAATTGACTGGCTAGATTGATTTGGCTCTTTGCAGTGTTTTTGTGAACCTTTTAAACTGTAGAAAGTACACTTTACATTATTGGTTTTCTCAATATGTTCGATCCAGCGCTTGATTTTCCAGAAGTACACAAGAAGCCTTCTTTTCGTTTCATTTTCAAATTCATGTGAAAAAAATAAAATAAATATTCTAGGAAATAAAAAGACGATGAAGGGAATTCATCTTGGTTCTCGAAACCAACTGTGTGATCATTGATAGTTGCTGCGACGTCGATAATCAAAAACAAAAGGACGTATGAAGATCTAAAAAATTGAAATTAAAGCTGAGAGTATATTATAGCGGTTAGCCAAAAAAAATTTTGTTGTTGTTGGCTTTTCTAATTTTTTCAAAAACTATCTGACGCTACAAAAAAATTTAGATTTCATTTTGATCCTTCAATCCTTCAGTCCCGTAGTGCATTATTATATCCAAAAAACGAATTGCATTAATTTGAACCGATATATACTTCAAAGATATAGTTATGAATCACATTTATGAGATAATCTATTTTATCATATTAACTGTTATTTGAATTTAATTTTTGGACTCAACTAGACGCAATATGAGCAATCATATCAAACATTTATAATTTTTTGCTGTCTTATAAGCCTAATACCTCAACAATTTCACAAATAATTTCAAATCTATATAAAAATAAATAGAATTAGCAGAAAATAAGTTTTTTACTGTTATTCGAATTTAATTTTTAGGCTCAACTAGACTCAATATGAGCAATCATATCAAACATTTATAATTTTTTGCTGTCTTATAAGCCTAATACCTCGACAATTTAACAAATAATTTCAAATCTATATAAAATTAAATAACATTAGCAGAAAATGAGTTTTTACTGTCTTAAAAAGATAAAGAAAAAATTAAATAAAAGGTTCCACAACCGGGCCCCTAGACCTCGCCCCCCCCCCCAACGGGGTGGCTGGGGGGGTGTACGTTACGCTCATAGAGATAGTATAAGGGGAGATGCGATTTCGTGACTAAAACGGGACCAGGTCCGCCACATTGGTACGACACATTTGTCAATCGGTCGTTAACCTTGATGTTTCGTGTTCGGTTGTGAGTTTTGTGAAAATTATTTATATTTGAAGGAAAATCTTCGTTGAACTAATTGAACAAAATGGTTTCTTGTGCTGTACGAAGTTGCTGTAGCCGGGATGGCGTGGATAAGAAGAAATCATTAGGAATTACATTTCATAGGTTAATACCAACAATGTACAGGGTCGGTTTAAGTAGATTTGATGTCTGATACTAGAGATTCCTTTTTATATTCATTTGAAGATTTGAAGAATAAAAAGGGTCTTCAAGACCCTTCAGAGGATGTCATCAAAATTTGCGTAAAGACCGAAAAAATCATGAAGCGAGAAATCATTATAGCAAGTCAAAACTGTGTTTCAATTACAACTATTAATAGGTAATAGGATATTTAATGAATTTGTTTCACCAAACATTTTTGAATGATCACAATTTTGATCAGTGTTTTTTGGATAATCATCGATTATTATTGATCAAAAGCATTCATTGTATTATTTTAGCTCTCTATTTCATAAGAATACATACATAAATTACAATAAAAGAATGATTTCTCTCTTCAAGTAAAAAGTTGACAAATCAACCAGTATTATAGGCACCAAAATAAAAAAATTGTACTGTTTAAGAGACAATTAAAACTGTTAATTGAGTAAATTTTTTGGTTGTAAAGAGGGATTTTAGTTATTGAATATGGGAGAATGTTTGAAACATTCAAATATTTCTAAGATTTGATGTAAAAGTTTCCTGTCATAATATGACTTGGAAATATAATTTTTTTTAACTAGGTGTACATATTTCAATATATATGTATATGTATATTATATAATTTTTTATATTCATTATTTATATTTTAAATAAATTTTTCACCTTTTACAAAATCTGTACTTGCCTATTATTATACGAGAACATACCATAAGAGAAAGAAATATTTACTCGTGCATATATCCTTCAAACCAAAGAAAGGGTAGGTATTCCATAATAATAAAAAATCTAGCTGTTATTAATATAAGGAAAAAATTGTTGATCTTCCACCCATACAAACTGAGTCATGATGGAAGAAGTAGCTTAATATTTGAAGGAACGTAAACGAGTACAACTTCCAAAGATGTGATTGAATATCACTAGTTGTTTCTGGTAATGAAAGAAGACAAAATTTCCCTTTACATTAGAAAAACTCAGAAGAATTGAATCTCCATTAAAAATGTTCTCAAAATAAGATAAGTATTGTTTTAGTATATAAACTGTTGAAATTCATTTGTATTTCATAAATGTTAAAAATCATGATGTTTATTCTACTTCATCCATAAATTAGCCTGTAATTTATTTACTCCGACCCTGTCCAATTTGTGGTTCTGTGGCCGAAACCGCCACATTGGTACGACACTTTGCCCCGCCCAGTGGATCCGTTTTATGTGGAAATCGTTGAATGCAACAGCGTCTCCTTCTATACTATCTCTATGGTAAACCCTCACGGGAACTCAACTCATTGCCGAAAGGGCTGTTGGAATGGTAATTTAAAATCTTACCTGCATTTCGGCACCGATATTCGACGAATGGTGCCGTTCGGAAACAGGAAGCGGCATCGATACATCCGGTCCTTCCTCGGGTTTCCGT
Organism: Hippodamia convergens; assembly: GCA_038502775.1. Lineage (NCBI taxonomy): Eukaryota > Metazoa > Arthropoda > Insecta > Coleoptera > Coccinellidae > Hippodamia > Hippodamia convergens. Next base: position 209,911 of record JAVSIQ010000855.1, on the reverse strand, counting down.
GCAGTAAGGCTCTGACTTCCTGTATCAGGCTTTCGGTCCAATTCACAGGCCTCGAATCGAGCGCGCTGGCCAAAGCCGGGGAAAGAGTAACATCAGCCAACCTGGGCTCTTTCTGAGTCGAGATGGACGATTCCGTAGCCGAGGTGGACGATTCCGTAGCCGGAATGGACGTTTCCATAGCCGATATTGACGGTTCCGTAACCGAGGTGACCGTTGACGTAGCCGAGACGGAAGGTTCCGTAGCTGAGATGGGTTGTTCCGTAGCCGAGGTAAACGTTGACGTAGCCATGATGGACGGTTCCGCAGCCGAGATGGATGGTTCCGTAGTCGAGATGAACGTTGACGTATCCGAGATGAACGCTTCCGTAGCCGAGGTGGACGGTTTCGTAGCCGAAGTGGACGGTCCCGTAGCCGGAATAGACATTGCCGTAGCCGAGATGGACGGTGCCGGAGCCACTCCCCCTTCCGTTTCTTCCCTCAGATCCACCTCGGTCTCCAGCTGAAAAAGGAAAATTCGATTTTCATTACAGTGTGTGCGTTCTAGTCCTTCTGATTGTATAGAAGATTGATTTGAGATCTTGGCAACATCGCATATTTTCTTGAGATATCGCGATGCATTGGACAATTTAATTACCGCTGCTTTCGCCTATCAGCTTATTCCCGAAACGAGTATTGTTTTATTTACATTAGCTTTCTATTCGTATTTATGGGATTTTTTAGTTTTAATGTTTATTGACTATCAGTAATCGAAGATGTTTGCTTAATTGTGGATCCCCTGGGTTATATTGTATGTGTAAGTATAGGAAATATTGTGCTTTTTGTTATATCTTAGGTAAAATATTGAGGTGAGCAAAATTCAATTTTGAATATTTTTCAGATCATCTGGCAAAATGTTCACCAAATGTTCCTCAATTTTCACATGCAAGACTTCATAGATGTTATGTAGAGGGTGAGCAGGTATTGCAATACAATCATTTGATCCTATGTGGGAAAAAATCCTACTAATATTATAAATGCGAAAGTTTATGAGGATGTGAAGATGTTTGTTACTCTTTCACGTGCGAACTACCGAACGGATTCAGATGGAGCTTCATATCAATATAGTTTATCTATCCGAATAACATATTTTATAAAAATTTCGTGGTATTTGAGCATAAAACAATGAGAAAATATCAAGCGAGTCGAAAAAATGCCTGCTCCTCAGAGCTATAAGGACCATTCGTCAAAGTACATACGTCGCGTAGTTGCGAATCACGAATCGCCCACGTTATTCTTACGGTGATATGCAAAAATAACCCTTAGCCTCGATCGATTCTAGGCAACTAGATGAAACTGTGAAATATCGAAGTATGTCAACCAAGCAATACTATTATCAGCTGTTGTAGAACTGATGTGAACGATAATATCTTGCGTAACGTACCCCCAAAGAAACCGCGTTACGAGAGGGGCCTACACGTTGAGAGAATTGACAGATTATTTGATTATGGGATTGTAGTTTCAGTTATTTAGGTATAGGTCAGACGTATATAAACAAAAAGTTTGGGAAAAACAATCGGATCTGGGAGGCGGTGTGGCAATAATTAGGATCTAGGCTTCTTCAAGATTTTTCGTGTTTGAGGATGATATTGGAATAATAATTAAAAATAATAACAATTATTTCAATAGCCGATTTGGGCTGACGAATACTAGCGGGCCAGCTAGTATTGCATAACATGGAATTCTACAAGGACAACCACCCCATCAAATTGAGGAAACGATATCTTATGAATGATGGTGTAAAGTTGACAAGACTATATACAGATACAAAGCAATAATGTTCTGGAATTTGCAAGCATATTCTAGCTCTGCTACTGTTCTGTACATGTTTAAACTTACTACAAAATATCTTGTCAATTATACTGATTGTGAAGGTGAAATTTTTTGTTTAGTTTTGTCTCTGCTGTTTTCCATTTTGCTTTCCATAACAAAGAAATGTACAAAACACAACACATTAGTCATTATCCATATTTTATAAAAAGTAAAAGAAGGTAGAAATTAGTTTGAAACCTAAAAGATCATGAAAATATGCATCATAATAATTTAATTGAGCATCAGTATGAACAATATATTCATTTACTTAATAGAAGCTAATTTTTTTTTTCTGTTTAGGAAGGGAAAAAATCTACGAAGAGAAAATAAGAGATTGATTTTGAATTTAAATTAACATCGTCCAGAGAACCGTATGTATGCAAAACATGTTATCATCGATTAATTGTGTTGAAGAATTCATTACCCACTAGATTTGATGTTTTTTTTTATTGCATCTCATTTGTTTTTGAGGCTTCAGTTATATATAAAATAGAATTATGCAACTCATCTATTGATTTACTTATTGAAAATGGGCTCCAGGATTCCCAGATTTGTTGGAAATACATCCATGAACAAAGCAATTTGTGTTCTCAATCAACGTTCCAAATTAACAATGCATTGAAATGAATATATCTCACCCATGCTCCAAAAGTGATACAACTCAAAATTTACTTTTTTCATTTTATGCTATGAAGGAGATCAGAAAACGAGCCTAGATTAAATCATGGGGAATTTTCACCAACATCATATATACAGGGTGAGTCGGGAGGAATGGTCCAAACTCCAGGTGTGCATTTTACAGGTCAAAATAGTTGAAAAAACTCATATCTTGTTATCCGATTTTCATTTGTTTTCAAACTATAGCATCATTATCTGAATGGAATGTATCCAATTTTTTCAATAAAGATCTTATTTCTGATCCTTCCATCAGAGTTCCTGGTTTTGACCTTCCCAGGAGAATATGGTCTGTTCTAAATCGCATTAGAACAGGCCATGGACGTTGCAATAGCATGCTCTTCCGATGGAATTCGGTTGAGAGTCCTAGTTGTGAGTGTGGGGAAAATGAGGAGACTATAGAACATCTTATAAATAGTTGTCCCATTTATAAATTTCAAAATGGTTTCGAGGCTATACATAAAGTAACGAATGCATTTCTAAAATGGGTGGTTAATTTCAAAATTATTTGATTTATTCTGAATATTCGGTTTCTTTTCTGCTTTTTTCTTTTTTCATTTCAGATTAAGAATCGCGAGCCGTTTTTGGGAAGAATCTATCGACGGATAACATGCAGATGATCTCACACTGATGTCTTTCAAGATTTTTCCTGATATTTAATATTTTATGTTATTTTTTTTACGGGTGGCAGGTTTTTTCGGCTGAGGTTTTTTTCCCCTGGCTCTATAGTATCATATGATACTAGTGATGATAGTATCGTATGATTCTATAGTATCATACGAAGAATGTTATGATACCCCGTTCTTTTTTTACCTCAGCTTAGGTACTTTTTGTTTCAATATTTATTGTATTATTTTAGCTCTCTATTTTCATAAGAATATATATATATATATATATATTATAAAACAAAATTCTACATTAAAATGGTTTTATTTATAGCATTACTTTAATAAATGCTCAAAAATCGGGCCATTAACCTCCAAACACATTCTACTTCGTCTGCTAAGGACTATCGTTGCTTTTCTGACTGATTCATGTCTTTCTTAAATAAGCAATGCGCCATTTCTAATGTATCGAATTAGTTTGAAAACAAATGAGAATCGGATAACAACATATTAGTTTTTTCAAAACTATTTCCACCTGCAGAATACACACCTGAAGTTTGGCCCATTCCTCCCGACTCAACTTGTATAATCATATAACATATAGATAGATACCTACATATCAAAATTGGTGTCTATTTCATGTTTGCAATTAATTAGAAAATATTTATCATTTGAATATTTTTGACTTTCAAGGAAAGCAGCTGATTGATTGAACGCGTTAAAACTGTAGTTTGATTTTCTCAGGTAAACTTATTGTACAATTCTCGCCAGATCGTTCAATTTAGGTGCAAAATTCGTACAGTTCAAATAGGTGTGTATTTTCAGTCTCATCAAAAGTATTAATTAAATAATTTTAAAAAACTTCCGAACATACCTCAACCTCGGGTGTGGTCACGTCAGACCTCCCTGAAGGGTGCTCATCTTCACACAAGTTTATTTCAGTCTCCAACAGTCCTGGATCGGTCGGTGGCTCTTCGCATTCGGGTTCAGCTCTAGAACAAAAAGGGTCAGAATGAGCAAAATTCTTAGGTAAGCACGGGAATGTGTTTCAGAAAAATTGCAAGACATCAGAAAGCAGAAAAGAGGAAATGGCGATATCAAACGAAACAACCAGTGGACTATACAAACCCGAATCTTTCCAAATTCCAAGGCTAGACGACCCTGATCGAGCTAGCAAGCAAAGGATTTGTGACTATGGACCGTTAACCTCTCGAGTCCTCAGACACGAGGCAGACTCAAAGAATACTGTTAACACCACATGAACCGATTGAACGAACAGGAGTGAATATGGCTGACTTTGCCTTCCATCTAAGACTGAAACAGTCCAGGAGCAGGAACGAGTACTAGAACTTTATTGGAAACCTTGAATCGTCAGATGGGATGACCCAATGATTAAAATTAGCGCGGCCTACGATATTTAACAGGCCAGAATGTTGCTTTAAAATTCGGCGTTGCCGGAACCTCCACAAGGGGTTGTACCAGGCTCAGAGTGTTACGACTTTGCACTTACAGTTCTGTTTTGAAGTGTAACATGTGATACAGTTTGCATCAGAAATTCGACCGGGACACGTGTTAAAAGGTTTGTGTTTTTTTCGTGTTCGTGTGATCGGTTTTCCAATCAATGAATAAGGTGAAAATAAGTGTTGCAGTTGCAAGAACAGTGTGTATCGGGTTTGTGATTGAATTTTTCGATTTGAGTACTATGCCTCATACTTGTGCATTCCCGGTTGCAAAAGCAACTATAAATATACTAATGCGAAGGTGTCGGTATTTAGATTTCCGAAAGATCCCGCGAGGAGAAGAAAATGGCTTAACGCAACTCATAGAGAAAGTAGTTTCAAAGCGAACAATGACATTGTAGTTTGTATGAAACATTTTGTAGATTCCCACATTTTGAAAAATAACTCCTATCCAACCGCCGAAGATTCAGTTATTGGGATATACCCCCAAAAATTCCTAAATTAACTGATGATGCATTTCCTTCAATTTTCCCAATTACATGACGTCTTCATTTACTCCGAAAAAAACAGATCCTGAGGAACAGAGACAAAAATTAGTTGTCCATTATGACAATGTTTACACCGATTGGGACAAACAAGATCAGATCGATTTTCCGACTTTTGTTTTCATTTCAAAGACAAGGCAATTTTTAACATCTTTTCTAACGTTAAAGAAAATTACTTTGTTCAGTTGTACAATATGAATTTTGAGGGGCATTTCCGAAAATATCATCGGGGTTTAAGATCTTGAGTAATTTGAGAATCGAAGTCGTATTTAGAGACGAAGTAAACGTACCCATTTCTAATTTCAAGTGGTTATTAGGTATCAGGTTTATTTGTGATTTTTTTTCCTGTTCATTCACTTCAGAAAGTAAAAAAAATTTTCATTCTGATTGTAATCTCGGGGTGAGTTCTGGATTATTTGCGATAAAATATTAAGAAATTATTCGCAGATAAACGAAATGCTGTTTTTTTCCTCCCTACAGTTCTTTATTTGATTTTGAATTGAAATAAATTCGAAATTATATCGAAAACAGTGCGAATTGCACAAGAAAATCGTATACTTTCTATATCTACGCATGCCACTAGACACGTTGCTGGTAACAACGGCAACGTCTAACCTTCCGGCCTGTTAGATTTAGTAGACCGTTGTATTGGTTATCTACCGTCACCTCACTCTCATAGCTCTATTCTCGAAGAAGCCAGGGGCATTGGCTCTCTACCTGTAACTTGTTTAAGGGAGGGTAGAGAGTCGTCCAGGACCTCCCTGAGGATCTACCCACGACCCTTGTTCCTTAACCAAAACGAGAGGACATACGGAACTAGGAGTCACACAAGTAAGGAGCCCCTTCTTACTACGAAAAATGTGTATTTGATGACTTCGAGACTAGTTGACAAGCTCCGATCGTTCATGCCAACATTCCATGGCAAGACTGAGCTCAACTAGGCATGCTATGCTGCAGAATACCAAAGTTATTGGTGCCCCAGCTGCCGAAAGATGTTGCCTGAATGCAATCGGTGTCTTTGGGATTGCAGTCAAACAGCTGAGGAGTGTTTTTAGTAGGTTCGGAGGTTAAATAGTACACAATGACAAAATAAAAACATTTCTCCGAATTAATAAGGCGATAGCAACATGTGCAAAACAGCTGAGCAGCGACACACTCCTCCCCGTGGTCAAATTTATACTGAATGACTTATATGGGGAAATATTTATCATCAGACTGAAGGACCCTTGGTCCATGACCAATTGCATCTACAGATAAAGAAAATCCTTATGGAAACATAGGAATATGAATATTAAATTCGAATGAGCTCCGAGTCTAGTAGAACAGTGGAAGAGTCGAAATCTCATTGCGATTCGATAACAAATAAGGGACTGGACTGTTGGAATGGCAAGTCTCGGCAGGAAGCGTTGATCTGGGCTGCCGCGAATTTCAATGCACATTAGTCGCATCCGAACGTCAGATGTGATAGCTAGACGGTTTGAAATTAAATTAGATTCGCGAAATCGTAATGTTTACGGTTAAAGAGATAATTCAAATCATAAAATGGTACTTGGTGGTCAATCTATTGTGGAGATAATAACTTTTTTCATTGTTGCCTTTGAAGACAGGCCGATACCTTCATGTTCGGCTCTCCAACTTTGTGCCAAAATAGCAAGTATGCCTAATCTTCTCAGAAATATGAGATTATTTCTTTTTAATACTTTTGGCTACTGTTTGGCACCAACAAGGTGGATTATTTGAAAATTTTAATTTGTCTATCTTCAATTTCGCATAATTTAGAATTTGTTTTTGTTTTCCTTTTATTATTTTCATAGAATTATTCTAGTTTTTCAATTTCTTCTCGTAGAATGTATTTTCGTTTTTCAATTTTTCCTTTTTCTAGAATTTATTTTATTTTCAAACCAGTTTTGGCGAAAAAAAACCTGAACACTAATTTCCACAGGAAATTATTTGTGTCATTCATGTTGGTGTGTTTGTTATCTATGGACTCACGAACTAGATGACTGATTTTGATGACATTTTCACTATAATGTAGAGAATTTATTTTGGGAGGTTTTCATTAAGGGTTCATTTCTATTTCACGAAAAAAATGGGAAAAAATATCGAGTTATCATGAAAAAGTCGGTAATCAACCCGGTTTTTTCAGGCTTTTTCCGCAGACGCTGGGTAAACTATAAGAGATAGAGAAACATAGTCAGAGACAATTTTGTAGTACTCAAAAAGTTCCATGAAAAGTCCGCGACGGCATATGTCTAACTGCTGAGGACAACCCACGATAAACATTTTTAAAATTTTCAGTTCAATTCAAAATAAAATTCAATTTGAAAAAGGCTCCCGACTGGCATGGAATGAATTAATATAAAAATGAATGTGATTGTTATCTGCGGCATTCATTCCTGATGAAAAATGCTTTTTACAGTATAGTTTTCTGATGGATACTTCAAAAATTACGCAGGTTGAACGAATGCGAATAGGCGATTCAACTTCATCTTGAAACCACCTAGCGGCAAAAATTTCAAACTAGTTGTGAGTATACCTTACTTTGAGGTTGTACTGATTTCATAGTGATTCTTGACGAATTTACACTTTCTACAGTTGTTGGTGAGAGTTGACAACTTCAAAGTTTATTTTAGTTATTTAGATTGATTTATTTGTGTGAAAATAAGTGATATAAGACTCAATATATCGAGAAGTGGAATTTCTTGTTGTGTTTATGGTTGTGAAAGTCGTTCTCACAAGGACCACGATTCATTTCATTCTTTCCCAAAATATAAAACTAGTAAAGTTGAAATAACCACAAAAATGGTATTGTTGAGAAAGTGGACTTGAAAAAATTTGGGAAAAGAATTTAAAGTGCGGAAGAAAAATAACTGAATTCATGAGAGTTTGTTCGAAACATTTTGAAGAATCATGCCACGAAGTGAGTTGTGTGTGAATATCATTTGAATTACACATTATTTCATACATTGTATTTTCAGGAGACTATGGGATACCCAGAAAAACGAATGTGACTCGTCTGAGGTTGAAGAAAAATGCATTTCCTACAAAAAACCTTCCTAAGGGATCTCATGAGACCACTAATAGAAAGAAAAGACGGACTTTATTTAAATATGAACCTGCCCATGAATGAATTATTAATAATGCATTATGTACTCTTCAATTAAAATTAATTCATTTCCAGTTGAAAACCAATTGTGGATCAATGGAGGAAGAGCAAGAAACTGATGAAGAACTCCCTACACAGGTAAAGAACTTAAATACCTATTCTTATAGTCCTTATATTAAAGTTATAATTTCAGGAAATAACTAGAACATCCGATGAATGGATGGCTGCTGAAGCTTTATGTGCTTTGGTGAAGTAAAGTATGAAGAAGTTGCAGTCCAAGTTAGCTTCTGATAAGGCAATATTCGAACAAAGCAATCTGATATCTTGCCTTAAGCCAAATGAGGATGCTATAATGGTAGACAGAGATTTCTTAATTGATGACATTTGTTCAGAAAACAAAATCAAACTCATTCGTCCTCCATTCATGAGGAATAGGAAACAAATGACCCTTCAAGAAGTGGAACAAAACTTGTTTATTGCCAGAGCAAGAGTCCATATAGAAAGGGTCAATCAGAGAATAAAAATTTTCAAAATTTTGAGCAATGTTTTGCTGTGGAATTTGGTGCCTAAAGTGGAAGAAATTATGACAATATGTTTGGCGATAGTTAATATGTCAACTCCAATTTTTTCAACTGATAAATTTTGAGAGTAGTACTGTAGTAGTATATACAGTAATGTACGGATAATCCAAAGTACCCTATAATCTAAACAGCCTCAATTCGTAATTTCTCTCTAGTAATGAATCTATAATCCGAACCTGTTCGGATCAGGCATATAATTCAGATTGATTTGATAAACTGAACAGTTAGCTTTCTTACGCATATATTACTGTATTGTACAAATATAGTTTATGTATTTTGTAAACATTTTTGGCTTAAATTGTACAAATTGTTTTTCTAATCAATTGTATGCATATTGTATATGTACCTAGATGAATTTTCTGTGTAATGAAATTTTTTTGTGGATTAAGCACTTTCGTAACAGGGAAATTCCACTGTACTTATGTTATGTCAGTAATAGAAACCTAGATGGTTGTAATTTCCTCACATATGTTTTTTCATTGTCTATTGTGCAATAAAGAAAATAGATTCAGTATCTAGTTTACTTGAAAATTACTTTCTATATTCTTCCTTATGTTACCAAGGTTTTATTAGCAACCTTCAGTTAGTTTTCATGAAATATAATACAGATTTTTTAAAATTATATTCAAGGAGAGCTATTTATAATTCCTTTTTAATGATACATACATTGAAACAAACAATAGAACAGTTATTCAGATTATAAAGATTTTACAATAAGCTAGTCCAAATAAACAAAACATGATATAAAATTATAAATATATATATAATACATTATACAATCAGTATACATGAACCAGTTCCTTCCTTAGTAGACTTTGCTACTGATATTTTTTGAATTAGGACTAACATAATTCATAATTATATCAGAAATTCATGACAGTTTGTTGAATGTTAAGTAATTTTGGAATATAAAAGTATTGCTCGAGAAATGCAATACTGGAATTTGTCATCTTGGAAATGACAAATGTCCGAATATCCTCTTCAACCTGCATCGGTAATTGATGTTTAGGAGGGACTTTGCTTTTCAAGCATGAGGTTTTCAGTATTGGAAGGGCTTCATATTTGGTTTTTGACAATTTTTTCTTATTTGTCCACCATCATTTTACATCTGTACTTGATACCTTCTCAAATTTGTTGAGATCAGTCCTGCAACAGAAAACACCCGGAAAAGCAAAAGAACTAAACATTATATTGTGTATATATTATTGTCCGATTGCAAGTCCTGATTCAGACATTAATTAAATCGAATTTAATACAACCTAGTACAGTGCAAAATAACAGCCGAGATATGCTTGCATTTTCCACCTAAACCAGCCTTACAGGAACAGCGGAATGCTGATACTACAGCTGATCCCTCGTCTACTAGAATTTTGCCAGTTATCTCATGGGGATATTTCAAAAACCCGATGTGTGCTTTTCTCCAGATTACCACACATTATTAGGTGTCCAGCATTTAGGATTGCTTCTCCTATAATATTAAGTGAATGAAAACTATTTTGATAATTTATTTTGTTTGTACCCACCTTCTACGACACTCCTACTATTCGGAACGGGTTCCAAATATCTAAAGTATTCATTTAAAGTAAGCAATACTCTAGTTTCGTATGAATCCATCATTCAAACTAAGAATATATTATATTATATTAGAATAAACCTGTTCAGAACTGGACCCGCGAATAAAGCTATTAACTCGCTCAAAGAAAGTACAACACAAAGTGTTTCAGCAAACTCAATGTTTACAGAGGGCGCAACCTACCCTTGAATCGCGAATATAAGCAAGAAATTATTGAATCTACGGGGGATAGCTTTGTCACGTAGTCACGTGCCTGTTTCGCCTTCGATACGAGGGTATGAATATGGGGTTGCGGATCTATCAGTACCGTTTTAAATTGAAATATTACGCGAGCGGAGCCGCGGGTTTGAGTTAGTTTTTCTTTATGTGTACCACACAAACCTTATACAGGGTGTCCTACCGGGAGTACCCATTAGAAGTTAACGGAAAAATAATAACTCAATCACTTTCAAATTTTGTGTGAAGATACAAGCGAAGGAGACCTTCATTAATGATTTATTTTCAAATATCAATGACCGGAATTTCATCAGAAATGGTATCAACTTTCATTTTCAAATAGAACACTCTGTATAAAGAAACTCTCTAACACGCTATGTTCAGGATGGTTTTGGGTTTTTGTTAAATATCCTTGAAGCCCCTCGGGCACAATTTTGATAATAAGGCTAACCAGCTCAACAAGTTCTTGCAATGTATACGCCATAATTATTTTTAAAATATTGAAAAAATCAGCAAAGCAGTAACTCAACAGATTGAAACATCAAACGATCAAAGAAACGTATTATAATAGGATAAACAACTTTCCACAATTGAAGCCAGCATAAAGAAATGTTTTATTTTATAGTTTGAGAAAAAAATCCTGATTACTTGAGAAAAAAATTGCAATTCAATTTTTTCAAGTTGTAAAAAACTGAATGAAAATGAGCTTGTACATTTGAAAAAAACGAAATATTCAAGGTGCCTCATCTGAGTTAATAATAAATCGTTTTTTGACGAAAATGGTTCATCAAAATTAAGTTCTTCATAAACCGTTGAAAAACAGGCTTCAAAGACTTTTCAAATGAAGTATCACTCAACTCCTTTCCCTTATTTGATTTCAAAGGGTTGAAGCGCCCCCCATTAGGGAGTTGGTCGAAGTCTCAAATATAGGTAAAAGGAATTTTTCCAATCACTACTTGATGAGAAATATACGGAGTGGGTCGTCTGAAATGGAACATCCTGTATGAATTCGAGCAGTCACTCCTTAGATTGACTTTGCCTTCCCACCTGAGATTGAAACAGTAAAGAGGCCGGATTTATAATTTATATAAATTTTTTTCAACTATAGAAGATTTATTCAGCATAATAAAAATAATGTTGAGAAAAGAATTATTTTTATTTACATTTATTGAGGTTTTCGATTACTTTATCACAAAAATTTTAATCAGGAGTGATGATCCAACAATCTAGGACTAATATGGGCTGAAATCGCTATCCTTAATCAGATACTGATTTGAGAAATAATAATAACAGCTCTTTATTGCATTTGCAATATCGCCATCGACCATGGGTCCTTCAGCCTGATTTGAGAAAAATTGTTCGAAAATCGACAATTTCAGGTATTTTCATAAAGTTCCGGATCATTTTGGAAATGCTGAACTGATGTTGGTGTCATTCGATAGTATTTGGTCTACTCTATCGTGGTGCGACGTTTGATTCACTAGTTTTAGGACACCCTTTATTCGAAATGATTTAAAAATATCAACTTTGACTTTAAAAAAATTAAATATTCAAATATAATAATAAATAACAAGTTTATAGAACAAAGAAAAATCATTATTAATTTAATACCAATGCTCTTCGCCTAAGGATCAGTTAAATTATGTTATGTTACCGGAGAATTCATTATTATTTTACTCTGAATCTGAATAATAAAATTGAATTTACTAATGAAAAATAATATTTTGATCCCCCGTTTTTTCTGCTAAGAGTACAACCAAACTCTACACCATTTTTCAAAATTGAATCACCTCAGACAGCTACTGTCGAAAGACAACAACGAGTAACAGCAGGTCTACCAAGATGGCTACAGCCGTACACCATTCAAGCAAGGCAATCGACGACTATCCCTCCTTCCTTTCCTTCTTTATTCATTGTTAAACCCCCAACATAACTCAACTTATGGCGAAAAGGGCCGTATGAATTGTAATCTAAAATTTTACCTGTATGGTGGTATCTTAAGTCGTCGAATGGTGCCGTTTGGAAACAGGAAGCGGGCTTTAAACCTCCGGGGCCTCTTTATGTTCTCGGGCACTATGGCTCTGACTTCCTGTATCAGGCTTTTGGTCCACATGAAGGGGCTCGCATCGAGCAGGCTTGCCATAGCCGGGGGAAGAGTAACCACGTATTGGCTGATTCTCTTCGGATTCGAGATGGAAGTTAATGTAGCCGAGGTAGACGGTTCCGTAGCCGGAATGGAGATTGCCGCAGCCAAGATGGACGGTGCCGGAGCCACTCCCCCTTCCGTTCCTGGCCTCAGGTCTGCCTCGGTCGCCAGCTGAAACCGGAAAATTCGATTTCATTACAGTGGGTGTGAGAAATACAAAAAATTAACAATAGCACCAATACATTTGTTCAAAATTGAACGATGCCCCCTCCGTCCTTGCTCTCGTCTACGCTCATGGCTTGTTCAACTGTTAATTCAGCTCTAGGCTCTGAGGTAATCAGCAGATTGATTGAACCGCGGCCTACGATATTTAACGTCCTTTAAAATGCGACGTTGCCGGAGTGTCCACAGGGGGTTGTTCCTGACTCATGATGGTACGACCTTGCAGTTGCAGGTTGCACTTCTGTGTGGAAGGCGGAAGAATAAATGTGTTCGCATCAGAAATTCGACCGGCAAGCATGTAAAAAGGTTTGTGTTTTTTCGTTGTGTGCATGTGATTGGTTATTTATCAATAAATGAAGTGAAAATAAGTGTTACAGTTGCAAGACGAATGTGTATCGGATTTGTTATTGAATTTTTCGACTTTGAGTGTTCATATCTGGAAGAATTATCAACAGGAATTCATTTTGATATTCATTAAAATTTCATTTGGAAATCTTCGATTTGAGTACTATGCCCCGTACTCGTGCAATACCCAGTTACAAAAGCAACTATAAATCTACTAATGAGAAGAGAAAGTGTCTGTTTTTAGATTTCCGAAATGACTCAACGCAATTCATAGAGAAAGTAGTTTCAAAATCAACGAAGACAGTGTTGTTTGTATAAACATTCTGTAGATTCCCATATTTTGAAATATAACTCTTATCCAACCGCCTAAGTTTCAGTCATAAATATACCGCGAGAAATTCTTAAATTAACTGATGATGCATTTTCCTTCAATTTTTCCAAATCGTTCGAGTTACTTGACGTCTTCAATTACTCCAAAAAGAACTGCTCTTCAGGAACGGAGACAAAAATTAGTTGTCCATGACAATTTTTACACCGATTGGCACAAACAAGATCAGATCGATTCATTTTCAGGCTTTTGTTGTCATTTCAAATGACTCTGTTCAATTCTACAATATAACGTTTTTGAAATGTTTATTTATGACATATTTCCACCGTACTTGAAGTGTTTACACTATGTCTGCAGCCTCCTGAAATTATCTTGAGCAAATTTTCCCAAATTATGAGTAATATCTTCCTTAATAATTATTCTATAATGGTTAGTGAATCCCAAGAACTGCTCTTTCCGACAGGAAATCACTAACTTTTAGCCGTTAGTAATCAGGATTGTTTTTATTTATTCAGAGTTTGTTTTTAGTTTTATATAACCTTTTTTAAGATTGTATTCAGAGTTTTTATTCATTCAGTGCTTATTCTTGTAAAATTTCTGTTTTATAGGATTTATTTTGAGTTTAAAGAACAGCAGTCGGAATGTAATCGTTTTCGTTAGCGAAATAATACATTTTTTTTCTCTTTTGATGTTCATTCGCCTATTTTATTCGCTTTAGGAAGTAGAATAATTTCCAAGAAAAAGAAAATTCTTTGCCTTTACGAAGGCACATCGAGAACATTTTTGAAACATAGATGAATTCAAAATAGTAATCATCGAAATGAATACCATTTTCAATTCCCAGGCTCAGAGATCTTTTATCATGAGGTTGGAGAAATGATATTAGATTTTGTCACTGAGATGAGAGATATACCGGTTTCGGCCTTGTTGGGCCTCATCAGTATCCCGCACATCTCAGGACAAAATCTTCATAGAAAACTTCAGAATTTATAGCAATTGGTTGTGAAGTAATGAGTAAAATATTACGAAGTACTAAGGTGGTGACATCCAATTGCGTCAAAATGAAGTTTCACATCTCCAATCAAATGCAAAAAAAGAAATCTGTACTTCCTCTTTCACTGAATGAGATTTCAGCAGTGGCTCTATTCAGGGCCCGCTTGCTAGTTTCTCAAAGTGATGGAAAACGCCCAATTCTTTTTGTGACTGTGAAGCCTGATGTTTTTAAGAAAAAGAAAATTCTTTGCCTTTACGAAAGCACATCGAGAACAGTTATTATCTGCGATAAAAATGTTAAGAAATTATTCGAAGATTCCGGAATTGAAAACGGAATTAATCCTCTCTTCTGGTTTTACCTCGATAGTGTTATCAACTCTTCTTGTGTTAAAACTGTAGTTAGATTTTCTCAGGTCACCTCATTGTCCATTTCTCGCCATCTCGTTAAATTTTGGTGCAAAATTCGTACAACTCAAATGGGTATAAATTTTAATAATAGAAGAAGGGCCCCTGTTCGAACTCGTTCACTTATTTGTCTATTGTCAAAACATGTCTTTACATGGTAACATTTTTTATTTCATCTCGAAGTTTCCTGGAGTCTGTTCTTTCCCCAACAAATTAATAATAATCCCCCAATAAATTAACCCAAAGATTCCCAATTGGCCAGATTATTATTTTTTTTTATAATGATCAGGTTCCGCCAACAGAATTTCTGTGTTACCTATTCCATATCATCATGTGATCTTCGCTATTGATGATGATGATGTGATCTTCGCTCATGACCTTCATTTCGCGATTTATCAAGATCTTTATTTTTATGTTGATATCTTTAAAAGACTTCATGAACAGAAGATATAATAAAAAATTTCGTGGACTTTTTTTCTCATTAAAAAGTTCAGTTTTCATTATGAAATCCTTTTTTGTTTTGAATACGGTTCGTGTGTTGCATTTGAAACCAAATCTTTTTCATTTTTCTAAACCTATCTCAAAATCACAAAATGATTTAAGATCTATACTTACAAAAATTAAACCTTTGAATGATAAACAAAAGTCTGTAAACTGTATTCATAATACGAATTTGTCTGATGAAGGAGTCTGATGTAGACCCCGAAACGTTACAAAGTTCAATAATTCGAAGTATTATTTCGTGTTTCATTGTTGGTCAACAATTTTTTTGAAGGTTCAAATTGCTCTTTATTACAATTGAATATTTTTGAAAATAAAATGATTAAATATGCGCACCTCTGATTTTCCTGAGCAAAACATTACTTTTGAGTAAAGGAAACTTTAATGCAATAAATTGTATAATTGTTCCCTTCCTTCCCACCATCACTTAACCCAAATAGACCTGAAATTTTTTTTTTCATTTCAATGGGAATTGTGTCAGATTATGGTTTAAATGGAGCCTTTTTATATTTATTCTCTTGATGTTTACTTATTTTTCACGAAAAGTTAAAATTTGTGGTGTTCTTTCAAAGGAACGGTAGGTTTTTGAGCTACTAAAATTCATTCTATGAACATTGAATTATAATATGTCGTAATTATAGAAGCAATTTTTCGGATGTTATGCTATTTTATATTTAATACTTATAAAATATCACAATTTTTTTATTTTATTCTGATGAACAATCAGATGGTCTACTCTGACCTATCCTGTAGATTGGCGTAAACTCTTTGATTGCTTAGATGGTCCTGTTTTTGTTGTTTTTCTATTAGTTTCCAGCAATCTTGTTGCGATGATAGCTAGTCTAGTTTGTTACTATTTCTGTGTTTTGAACAACCATGTCAAAGCAGTGTGAAAGAAGTGGGAAATACAATTTTTGTCCTTGTCGAAATACGATACTAACTCATGTTTTTAGGGGATCGGTCAACGCCCCCATATATTCTAATGTTGCACGAGTTTTGGTTGGTCAATGATATTTTTTTTCTCATGGTGAATATATTATTACTTTGTTTGGTGCATGGAAATACGAATAAGAAATTAGTAGGTGCATAAGCAACATTATTGTTATTTCAGTTACAGAAAACTATTTAATTATGTGCAGAAGAAAATTTTGCTATCAGGTGGTTCTGAAATCATATCCAGATTATCTGCATGATGTAGTATCTCATGCAGAGTCAGATTATTTTTCCAATAGTTATAACAATATATTCAGGTAATATAGTAGGTGATAATCCTACTGTTCCGTTAAAAGAACGCCTTCATTTACGTAGCAAAAATCAGGATTTGAAATCATGAAGAAGATGAATTCGCCTCTTATATTATTCATCCGACCATAGATATAATTATTTTATTCGAAAACGCGATGAAATAAATACATATGAAAAAATACACCACCGGACAAAATGAGGTATTGCAACAATTGATATATTTATGAAGTTAACATGGCTTTAAAGTGAATTTGAATACTGAAGCACTTTCTAGGTTTATATTGACGCCTTCTTTGTTTCTTTATTTTGAGCATGAATAGAAAACTTTTAGATAGGTGTTCTTTATACGGAACGGTAGGTCTATTTGGGTTAATCCTCTTACCTCTGATTCATCTTTCTCCTTGACTTTGTCTACTGGAGAATTTATTTCCTTCATTTTTACTTCAGGAATAGGTTTGCTAGGCAAGAGAGAGGTGGCGTCTAAGATGTGGTAATGAGATGGCGTTGTTTCCCACCCTTCTATGCAAAGTCTTATCTCTTCTTCTGTGTGGTAATGACCGTTTCTCTCCATACAATTTTGGATATCCAAATCTAACTGACAGATGTAAACCTGGAAATGCACAGATTCTGATATCTAACGTCAAATTTGACGACTACTGTTTGTTCCATTCAGGGCCGGTCGCACCAAACTCGCTTAGTGTTAAGCTTCCCTTAATTGAAATAAAACCTCAACTTAAATTACGTTGCACCAGCTGTTTAAATGATATTATGATGGCTACAACTGACTTCAAATTCCTATCAATTCATCTAAGAATAAATAATTTTGATGAATGATTTTTGAAATTGTGGAACTAGGACTTCCTAGGCGAATATATGAAAGACATTCATATTTCAATGAACTAGATGAACTGCCTTTTTTAGTGCAATGAACTTGGTAAATCGTATAGACAAGAAGTCATCCATATGGTATACTGATGGATCGAAAACAGAAAGGGGTACAGGCATTGGGATATGGGGACCCAAAACAAGGATATCCAAGTCCCTCGGAAGTGAACCTTCGATTTCACAGGCTGGGACACTAGCAGTCTATACCTGCGCTCAAGAGTGCCTTCAAAGGAATCTTAAAGGAGCGCATATATATATATATCACCACGGACAGTCAGGCCACTTTGAGATCACTGGAATCATATAGCCAGAAATCTCGGCTGACATATGAATGCCGTAATACCATAAAGCAACTGGCCAGAGGCAACAAAGTGACTCTACTATGGATACCAGGACATTGTGGTATTGAGGGAAATGAAACAGCCGACGAACTGGCGAAGAAGGCTTCAAGGCTGAAGCCTGTTGGACCTGAACCTTTCTGCGGGCTTGGAATAGACCAATAGCGATCCAACAATGGGAAGCGGCAAACAAAATAACGCTTTGGAGAAATACTCCCAGACTTGCGCAAGCCAAGAGATTTGTGGAATTCTCACCAGGAAGCTCATAAAGCTGCCACGAGCTGAGCTTCGAGTAATGGTGGGTCTGCTGACGGGACAATGTCGATATAAATATCATTTGTATCGCATGGGAAAGTCAGCAGATGAAACCTGCAGGCTATGTGGATCAGAGAAGGAGACGGCTGAACACATGGTATGCAAGTGTCCAGAACTGGCGGAACTAAGAACCAAGAACCATTCACATGGGGAAGTCGGTTCTGGATCCACATGAAATAACCGCCAAGGCTCCTAAGGAGGTCGCTGGGTTCATCAACACCATTGATGGCCTCCTTGGGATTTAAATGAACGAGTTGGGTAAAGAACAAAAGTTCCCGGAAGGCTGAACGAAGCCACAACGACCCCTGTTCATGAAATCTAATCTAATCTAACTGCCTTTTTATCCAAAGGTTCCGTTTGAAAAAACAGAATGTATTGCATTTATTGGCATAAATAGAAAACCGACTAGGATATCATTTGTCTTTAGAGATTCCTTCAATGAACGATAAATTTTCTTTGGGTACAGATAATTTTTTCAAACCAGGTTCGGCCAACCAAGCAATATTTTTTGCACCTTCAGATGTTCGAAGATCGCTACAGATCATTAATGAAGCGAAATCATTTTATTTCTTCAAAATTTATGTTTTTTTTAATTGTGATATTACATGCTGAAATAAAGGCCGATAAACTAAAAAATTGGAATTTCAACAAGCCAATCAAAGTTGACTGATGCATGAAATCGTCAAAATGACAGTAAAGTTAGTTTGAAGAAATGACAACTATCATCTATAGTTGGACAACCAACATTTAAGGAGGACTCAAGCCTCTTGGCAAAACCCTCAGATGTGATGCCAATCACATACGATTTCGAAATGCCATTCGAAACGATCATTGGTGATCGTCATAGTGCAATGAACTTCGTAAATCGTATAGACAAGAAGTCATCCATATGGTATACTGATGGATCGAAAACAGAAAGGGGTACAGGCATTGGGATATGTGGACCCAAATCAAGGATATCCAAGTCCCTCGGAAGTGAACCTTCGATTTCACAGGCTGGGACACTAGCAGTCTATACCTGCGCTCAAGAGTGCTTTCAAAGGAATCTTAAAGGAGCGCATATATATATTACCACGGACTGTCAGGCCACTTTGAGATCACTGGAATCATACAGCCAGATATCTCGGCTGACATATGAATGCCGTAATACCATAAAGCAACTGGCCAGAGGCAACAAAGTGACTCTACTATGGATACCAGGACATTGTGGTATTGAGGGAAATGAAACAGCCGACGAACTGGCGAAGAAGGCTTCAAGGCTGAAGCCTGTTGGACCTGAACCTTTCTGTGGGCTTGGACTAGACCAATACCAGAAAGCGGTCCAACAATGGGAAGCGGCAAATAAAATAACGCTTTGGAGAAATATCCTAGACTTGCGCATGCCAAGAAATTTGTGGAATTCTCGTCGACCTACACCAGGAAGCTCATAAAGCTGCCACAAGCTGAGCTTCGAGTAATGGTGGGTCTGCTGACGGGACACTGTCGATATAAATATCATTTGTATCCCATGGGAAAGTCAGCAGATGAAATCTGCAGGCTATGTGGATCAGAGAAAGAAACGGCTGAACACATGGTATGCAAGTGTCCAGAGCTGGCGGAACTAACAACCATTCACATGGGGAAGTCGGTTCTGGATCCACATGAAATAACCGCCAAGGCTCCTAAGGATGTCGTTGGGTTCATCAACACCATTGATGGCCTCCTTGGGATTTAAATGAACGAGTTGGGTAAAGAACAAAAGATCCTTGCGGTCGAAGTTCCCGGAAGGCTGAACGAAGCCACAACGACCCCTGTTCATGAAATCTAATCTAATCTAACTGCCTTTTTATCCAAAGGTTCCGTTTGAAAAAAACAGAATGTATTGTATTTATTGGCATAAATAGAAAACCGACTAGAATATCCTTCGTCTTTAGAGATTCCTTCAATGAACGATAAATTTTCTCTGGGTACAGATCATTTTTTCAAACCAGGTTCGGCCAACCAAGCGATGATTTTTTGCAACTTCAGATGTTCGAAGATCGCTACAGATCATTAATGAAGCGAAATCATTTTATTTGTTCAAAATTTATGTTTTTTTCAATTGTGATATTATATGCTGAGATAAAGGCCGATAAACTAAAAAATTGGAATTTCAACAAGCCAATCAAAGTTGATTGATGCATGAAATCGTCAAAATGACAGTAAAGTTAGTTTGAAGAAATGACAACTATCATCTATAGTTGGACAACCAACATTTAAGGAGGACTCAAGCCTCTTGGCAAAACCCTCAGATGTGATGCCAATCACATACGATTTCGAAATGCCATTCGAAACGATCATTGGTGATCGTCATAGTGCAATGAACTTCGTAAATCGTATAGACAAGAAGTCATCCATATGGTATACTGATGGATCGAAAACAGAAAGGGGTACAGGCATTGGGATATGTGGACCCAAATCAAGGATATCCAAGTCCCTCGGAAGTGAACCTTCGGTTTCACAGGCTGGGACACTAGCAGTCTATACCTGCGCTCAAGAGTGCTTTCAAAGGAATCTTAAAGGAGCGCATATATATATTACCACGGACTGTCAGGCCACTTTGAGATCACTGGAATCATACAGCCAGAAATCTCGGCTGACATATGAATGCTGTAATACCATAAAGCAACTGGCCAGAGGCAACAAAGTGACTCTACTATGGATACCAGGACATTGTGGTATTGAGGGAAATGAAACAGCCGACGAACTGGCGAAGAAGGCTTCAAGGCTGAAGCCTGTTGGACCTGAACCTTTCTTTGGCTTGGAATAGACCAATACCAGAAAGCGGTCCAACAATGGGAAGCGGCAAATAAAATAACGCTTTGGAGAAATACTCCTAGACTTCCGCATGCCAAGAAATTTGTGGAATTCTCGTCGACCTATACCAGGAAGCTCATAAAGCTGCCACGAGCTGAGCTTCGAGTAATGGTGGGTCTGCTGACGGGACACTGTCGATATAAATATTATTTGTATCGCATGGGAAAGTCAGCAGATGAAACCTGCAGGCTATGTGGATCAGAGAAAGAAACGGCTGAACACATGGTATGCAAGTGTCCAGAGCTGGCGGAACTAACAACCATTCACATAGGGAAGTCCGTTCTGAATCCACATGAAATAACCACCAAGGCTCCTAAGGAGGTCGCTGGGTTCATCAACACCATTGATGGCCTCCTTGGGATTTAAATGAACGAGTTGGGTAAAGAACAAAAGATCCTTGCGGTCGAAGTTCCCGGAAGGCTGAACGAAGCCACAACGACCCCTGTTCATGATAATAATAATAATAATAATTGAGGTTATGTTGAGTGATAGTTGTGCAACTGTCCATAAATTTAAGTGACCATTTACCATTTATTTTAAGGGACGCTTATTTGAGTAATCATTTCAAAGGGAAATGGTGCAAATCGTCCTCACAAATTATTAATTCTATTTTAAAAAATGTTGGTGATTTTGTAAGATTCCTGAATGGACCTGAATTTTGCTAGACAGTGTGGAAAGTCATTCAGAGTTCAAATTTTACCTGGAAACCTTTCTGCTTTGCAAAACTGGCCATTTCCTCGAAATATTCAACCTTATCGTTCACATCATCAACAATAACAAATGGGATATATCCTGTGGATATTATCTTCTTGAAAGCTTTCATCAGGGAATTTCTATATGACTGCTCCTCTTCTGCTTTGGGGACCATATTTTTCAAATTGACTTGTTCACCATCTCTTACAGCTCTTTTTCTCACCTTGCAATAATCATGTGATGATAGAATTCTTGGAGTTGATCCTCCGTTTTCAACCTAAAACAGCGTTGGAACATCAAGAGAATTCACTCAGTTAATGAAATGGAAAACAAAAGGTAGTGATAAACCTCTGCGGCAAAAAATTCGGCATGAATCGAGCAACTGAATAAATACTTTTTTTATGGTTTACTATAATAAATTATCACATCATTATGAAACATCTTAGATGCATATCAAAATGCTCTGTAAGTTTGGGAAATCTTGCTCATAACCCCAAGGAAAAAAATGTCTTCAGATTTCATTATCTAGCCTTCGAATCATCGAGATCGTCGTCTCTCTACTATGGTCTACCTCGATGGTAACGAAACACGAGAAATTATTCAAACTGACAAAGAAACCGCAACACCCAGACTGAGCTGTTTAAATTTTTTTTTTTTTTTGGTAAAACATAGAGGGTAAACAAGAAGTAAATGATTAAAATTTGGAGAACAAAGTCGTGAAGGTTTTTTTCATGTAAACATTTTTGTAACTTGAATCTTGTAGTCGTTTTTAGCAAATTTTTTTAATTTTACAAAAAAACCAGCTGTTTGAAGAGATCCAAAGTCGATGTTTAGTTGAGATAATGCCTAGAGCATTTGTACTCGGAATATGTCGCCAGCTGAGTGAATTTGATCTTTCTTCCCTTTGGTCGAATTATCAGTCTTCCAGAGACAGGGTTGTCATTTCGAGAAATCGCTAACAATACGAACAGAAATCCAAATACTGTTATGGGAACTTGTCAAGCGTGGTTTGATGAATCCCAAAATCGAAAAACGGTAGGCACCGGACGTCAAAGGGGCTCAAATGAAGTTCAAGATCGACTTATAGCAATCCGACAACGATTTGCAACAACTCGATCTTTGGGTGATGAGTGGTTAGGAGAAAAAAGCCATCCCGTAACTGTCCGAACGGTTCACCGTCGTATAAAGCCGGGTCCAGACGGCTGTAATGCAACGCGTAATGTAATGCTAATTCTCCGTGTGGACGGCACCACGAACGTTACTGTAACGTTCGTCAGACCGTTCTTGGCTATCCATCGGGATGTCGGTTTTTGTCGCGATCTCAAAGGCGTTCGCAGTTCTCGTTTGGACGGCTATTCGGGCGTTTGTTGTGGAGTGACGAACAATCTCTCGAATTCATTGAATTTTAAGGGCCGGACTACGTGATTTGGGACCAAAGGAATCCGAATTACCACAAGATGAAATTCAAAATGATGCGTGGACAGGGATTTCTGTTTCATTTTCATTTCAAAATATATATTCAAAATTCGTAGGCGACATTTAGGATCCCGATGATGTTTTCATATTCACTCGTTTCTTCGGATTTCAATTCCAATAATAAATAATAATGAAGATCTACTTTCATACAAATTTGTTTTCCACCATCGACGTTTTATCCGGTCTTCACTAATTTTGAAGTAAGTGAAAATGAACGCAGCACCTGCTATCGCAACTTTCCAGGGATCCAGGTTTTTTTTTGGATTTTTTCGTGTTTTGATGGATTTTTAGGGGATTTTCAGTTATTCTTCAGATTTCATACAGTCTCCGTAATTATGCACAACTGGAAGGAGTCTGTCGGAGCTGTGAAAAATATTTCACATCTTTCACAAATTCTGGTTCCAAAATGACGAAAATGAAAACAAGTCGTCAAACCCTCTAGTGAAAAAAAAAAGGTGAAGTTTGCTTCTGGAAGGTAGTTCGAGGTTCAGCTGGTTTTCCTCTGGTTTCTAGACAGTTGTTAGAAATGTTTCATCTTGTTTATTTCAAACTTTCCTGTACAAAAATGCCCGTTTTTTCGTCGAAACCGAAAAATACCACATTCTATTGATCAATCCCAACAGTAAAAGAGTGTCGGAAAGAGATCATACTCATTTAAATAATATTTATTGAAAATTTTTGAATGAACATTCACAAATAAATATATTATGTATGTGATGTTGGTTTAAACCGAAAATTCGCTATTTTTGAGAAAACCCAATAATAGTTGGTTTTATCAATTCAAAAATATCCACAGGGTTTTATGAAGTGCAGAACTTCTATGCCAACCCTGCAACTTTCCTTATCGGTATGTTTGTAAAAACCGAGTGGAACAACCGACGAATAAGGAGTTAGCGTTCAAGATTCGCCGTGTATTCGTGAGCCGTCCAGACGGTGCAATCTGAATTACGCGTTGCATTACAGCCGTCTGGACCCGGCCTAAGGTCTCAGGAACTGCAGCTTTATCGACCCAACCTTTTGTTACCTCTCACGGTTGAGCATCGCCGGTAACGATTGCAGTGGTGCAAAGAAAGACACCACTGGAATGGCATCTCTTTTCTCATGTATCTCGATTCTCTTTGGTTGCACATGATGGCCGAAGAAGGGTAAGACGACGTCGGGGAGAAAGACGTGACTCAATGTTGAAAAAATTTGTTTTTTTTATTTTTTGTTTCCAATTTCGATAGAATATTCAATTCTGAATACACTCGTTTTCAAATTGTTGAATTCGTCGAAATACTTTTCAAAATATCGAGAAAAACTGAAGAAAAATGGGAGATAAGAGTTTTCGGTATTATGTTTGTTATTCCTAATCTAGATATCTTAAGCACAAACCGTTTTCACATTTTTTGAAGTGGAAGGCCGTGGAAATATTGTACATTTTTAGGATTTTGAAAAACTCGCCACATGGTGTTCCAAATGTTGGGTCAAAAATTGGGATCAAGATTGGCCCATAACTTTCGTTTTTCAAATTAGAACTCTATTTTTTTATGATTGCTCTGGATTGTGCGAAGAAAAATGATGATAATGTTCCACAATGTTAATGCTCCTAAAATTAATAATTCTATGACCTTGGTCATAGGAGATGAATTATTCCAATAACTCACTAGTGACACATCTCTTTTCTGAATTCATTTATCATTGTTGATATGGAACAGATTCCATGAATTTGAAATAAAATCAGAAAATCCTAAATAACTCAAGAATTATTATTATTAATTTTAGGAGCATCAACATGTTAGAACATTATCATCATTTCTCTTCGCAGAATCCAACGCAATCCTAAAAAAATAGAGTTCTGATTTGAAAAACGAAAGTTATGAGCCAATCTTGATCCCAACTTTTGACCCAACATTTGGAACATCTTGTGACGAATTTTTCAAAATTCTAGAAATGTACAATATTTCCACAATCCTCGACTTCGGAAATAAGAAAACGGGTGGTGCTTAAGATATTTAGAATAGGAACAACAAACATGATACCGAACATTCTTATCTCCCTTTTTTTTCTGTTTTCTCTCGATATTTTGGAAAGTATTTTGACGAATGCAACGATTTGAATACGAATGTATTCAGAATTGCATACTCTATCGAATTCGAAAAAAAAAATTCAAAAACTTTTTTTCACTCCCTATATAACTGAATGTGGTCAGGCTCTAAGAATATTTTAGTTCGCTAGATAATGTCGAACAATATCATTATCCCAATTTTCAGATTTCAAATAGGTCCAGTTCTCCAGAAACGCCTAATAGGCCGTCGAACTTGGTACATCCTGTATATGGTAAAAAAAATTTGAAATTTAAACAGCTCCTTCTGAGTGTTGCACTTTTACGTCAATTAGTATGTTTGATTTGTTTCTATTTAATCTCCTAGCACAGAAATAACAATGCCTGTTATAAGAAAAAAAAACGAAAAACTGAATTATGGAAATACTATCCATTCGATATTCTACTATCAGCAACATCAAGAAGTTCAACACAAAAATTCACTCGTCCCTACATACCTCCTTATCTCTGATCATCTTTGCCAAAATGTCTTTCCACTACCAGGTGGACCTCTTAGTATGATCACAATCTTCTGTGGCCTCTTCAATCTTCCCGGTGTGTTCAAGAGATCATCGATTAACGTCACATTCGCTGGTTTACTTTCGTCGATAGGCTTCGAGATCGGAACAACTCTGTCGACATCTCTTCTGTTGAAAGCTTCTCCTTGGTCATTTCTGTTATCCAGCTTGACACTAATATCTTCCGAATCATTGCTGACCTGATCATATTCCATGTCTTGGACATGTCCTTCCGAATTGTCCACATTTTCGTTAACTCTATCATCCCTACGATCTCTTTTTTCTCTTTTATAACTCTTGTCTTCTGTTAATGGATCAACTTCCTCCCATTTTCTCTTTACATTTCTGTCCCCAATGTCTCTATCTCCATCTAATGGTGGCTTATCGAAACGAAGTGGAGATCTCGATCTATGCCTTCTGCGAGACCAATAGCCTTCGTCGTATTTGACAGCTGAAGGGGTGAATCTTCTGTAGTTGACATAACGGTCTTCATGCATCCTTCGTTCTATGACCGTGGGTCGCATTGTGGAGGGATCGAATTCTGGTATCATCTTCACCAGGTTGGAGAGCCAGTGTGGCCTCTCTGGATACGGTATACTTCTCAGAGGCTTATGTCGGTAGTCGAATGTACGGAACGGTACCACTAGGAGGTCTAAGTCAGCTGTAACAACGATAGATTATGTTTCGGGCTGCACATTCTGATACTACACTTCGCACAACAAATACTTTTGAAGCTTGAAGACTCTAGTTTCTCCATTTATCGGTAAACAAATTTTCGTATAACCGGTAGCCATGCTATCTTCGGATAAATAAGGAAGAAAAGATTTAAAAAAATTTCATTTTGGCTCTACGCCCATAGAAAAATTTTTTCAAGCTAATTTTGAATGCAAAAAGATCCTTTTTCACTCAACTGCCGATATCTCCGAAACTACTGAACGCCTAGCAAGCTGACAAGCAGTCCCTTTTTCTGCAGAAAATTTCCTACAAGAATCTGTCATGGTTAAGTGAAAATTTTTTTTTCGCCTGTGACGTTAACTTGAAATAGGAGCAAAAAATGCCATTTTTCCTTTTTTTTGGTTACTGGAGTGTATCTTCGTCAATATTGGGGAAATAGCTTAGATTATAAGGAAATTTTACATCCTGATGTTCCTATAAGTCCCCTCCTGAATCGGTAGATCGATCGGTTAAGCGGATTTCTTGGACCAATTGATTGAAATCATGAAAAAATTAAGGAAACAAGGATTCTGTTTCCTAAACTATTCTTTTCAAATCGGTGACTTTCTACCGAATAAGTCGAAAAGTTTTCAAAAAAACTGTTATTCAATACTTTGTGGCTGTGCAGAAAACGGATAAATTCTGTCGCTCAGAATTTCGCCCAACGAGTACCGTGGGTAGCTTAGGGCTATCAACTTAATTCGTTCAATTTTTTTCTAGTGAAAATGAAGATTTAAATGTCCATAGCTTCAGTGGAGTTGAAGCAGAAAGGGTCTCTTGTGTTTTTTTTTCAAATTACCGAAATTCTTGAAATAAAAAAAATTTTTTTGGATAATTTATCTACCTATCTTAAAAAAACCAATTTACCCAGAATTTACAGAATGAAGAAATAATGTTATTATTGATCGATAAGAAATATTAGGTCACGTCTAAGGAACAAAAATCTTTTTTCCTTAATTTTTGAAAATTTTAATTAATCGGGGAACATCAGGCTGTAAAATTTCGTTATAACCAAAGCTTTCTCCCCAATATTGACGAAGATACAGTCCATCAACCAGAAAATGGTAAAATGGCATTTTTTTGCTATTTATTCAAGTAAACGTTACAGGCAAAATAATTTTTTTTAATTAAGCAGAAGAGATTTTTGTAGAAAATTTTCTGCAGAAAAAGAAACCGCCTGTCGGCTTGCTAGGCAACCAGTAGTTCCGGAGATATCGGCATTTGAGTGAAAAAGGATCATTGTGCATTCGAAATTGGATATTTCGAAGGTCATTTTTGAGGGTCGTAAAAAGAAAATCAGAGCTGAATAAACAGGCTATGCGACCTTTGCATCGGTCTAACTCGAAAAGAATTTTCCATGCGCGTAGAGCTTAAATAATAAAAAAAATTTGAAAATTTTTTCTTCCTTATTTATCCGAATATCTACCGGTAATTCGAGAAATTTTTTACCAATAAATCGAGAAACTAGGGTCTTCAAGCTTCAAAAGTACGGTTTTTTATTTCCAATACGACCATTTTTCACTGGGATACAGCTAGTTGAAAATCACCAAAAAATTTTGAAAATTTGTCTGTTCCTTCAATTGTTGCGCTAAGTGTATTTTATTGAAAATTCGATTTAAACATATGAATGAAACGATGATAAATCATGATTTTTCATGAAAAACCTGACAACCAAAAATTTTTATCTACACAGATAGCTCCACAGATGGAATTATGGTATCGAAACTTAGCTCATTGCCACAGCTTCAACTGTACCATGGCTGACGATCGTAGCATGATGATATTCATCTTCTACAATTAAGCATGACTCTAATATCCCCAAAGAGCCTGAACTAAACATTTCCACAATTGAAGCAACTAGTTTAATCCTTCTGAGTAGAAAATTACAAATGGCGACCTCTACACCATTTCTAATTGCGATTCAGAAATCGTCAATTGACATTCCGAAAACATCACTCGTATTTCAGATTAGTCAAATGTATTTCAGAAAACACCAAATGTAATTCAGATAAGTCATTTGAATTTCAGAATATGTCATATGAAATTCAGATCACTCAATTGAATTTCAGAAAACATCAAATGTATTTCAAATTAGTCATTTGAATTTCCGAAATATTTCAGAAAACATCAAATTTAATTCAGAAAACAAACTCAATTGAATTTGAGATTTGGTCAATTATATTTCAGAAATGGCAAATTAAAATTCATTTCATACGCACATTGATACCAGATTGCATTTCAGAAAAAATCAATTGGTGATTCAGAAATAAAACAATGATAATAAATGAACTTTAATTTTCACTTGAAACATTCAACCTTTAACACAAAACTGAAAAAATTTGAAGCAATACATGTCTGCCATCGCAATTGCATCTTAGCTCGGTGAATAATATTTTCCAGGTATGTTAGTATTTTTTCAATAACCCCGGTGGCAAACTGTTTGGAATTCTGAGGTTTGTTCTTACGTAAGTTCTTATTTTCGACCTTAAAATTTCAATTGGATTAAGCATGGGAGAATAAGGGCTCATCCGCAGCAGTACTGCTACTGTTTGGGTGATTACGGTCTCCAATCTAGAATTGCATGTAGCATTATCACAGACTATCACTCAATCTGATAACTGGTTCCTCATGTCTTGCCACTGTTGCAGCAAACCCCTCAACCCATTCGTTTGCTGAAAAAACCTCGTCTTTTCTCCGTGGCTAATACAGCAGCTGCAGACATGGTAGTCAATTGTATCCTCAATTAAATATGTACTCAATTTGACTAATTTTCATTAGGTGTAATGTGCTTCCTGAAGCTACGGTGTTAGGTGAGGAATCGATTGAGAACGTTTAGCATATTTTTACTGAAATCTAGTGTTGAAGAAAAGAAACAGCCAGCACCAAGAGATTCAACCAGATTATATTGGTTTTATTCATACATGGAAACAAACCTGATTGAATATGATGATATATGATTGACGATATGATAACCATTATGAAAATAAGTAATTTATGACTCAAAATCCGACTTAAATTCAAATAATATTCGAACTTTCAGAATTACAAATTAAGATTTCTGAAATACAATTGACTGATCTGAATTTCACATGACATATTCTGAAATTCAATTGACTAATCTGAAATATATTTGATGTTTTCTGAAATTGAACTGACTAATCTGAAATACAATTGACGGTTTCTGAATTACATTTGGAAATGGAGTTGTAGCGTCAAAAGAGAAGTTCCACATCTTTCCTCTCAAAATCTAATTTCATTTCTCCAGCTTCATGTACAGGGTGATTGTTTATATTCTACTCAATAGCTATCTCAGTTAATATTGGTCGTACAAAAACGTTTAAATGGGAAAATTTGAAGTATTTTTTATGGGCATTCAGAATTCAGTACTAAGAAATTCATAAAGACATCGTAAACCTGAAAATTTGTTGTGAAATATTGTATGTTAAATACTACACCACGTTTTCAATTATTTCTTCCTCCATTCTGAATTCACTCCAGTAATTTGTGGAGGGGCCATATACACTTTATATTTCAAATATTCCCATAAAAAAGTGTCCAAGGAGGTAAAGTAGGGCCATGGAATAGAACTTCGATATAAAGAAATCGCAGCATTCTCGAGTGGCATTCTACAGCTACCTTAGATTTAGAAGAAAAAAACCTATATTTTTCAGAAACTACCGAAATCAATCTCAATAAAGTATACAGGGTGTACCAAGTTCGACGGCCTATTAGGCGTTTCTGAAGAACTAGACTTATTTGAAATCTGAAAATTGGGATTATGATATTGTTTGACATTATCTACCGAGCTAAAATATTCTTGAAGCCTGACCACTTTCAGTCATACAGGGAGCGGAAAAAAAATTTTCAAAATTTACTTATTCGGTTTTTTTGTTTTCGAATTTGATAGAGTATGCACTCACTTATGAATACATTCGTACTCAAATCGTCGCATTCGTCGAAATACTTTCCAAAATATCGAGAAAAACCTGAAGAAAAAGAAAGAAAAGAGTATTGGGTATTATGTTTGTTATTCCTAATCTAGATATCGTAAGCACAAACCGTCTTCACATTTTTGAAGTTGAAGACTGTGTCAATATTGTACATTTTTAGAATTTTGAAAAACTCATCACAGGGTGTTCCAAATGTTGGATTAAAAATTGGGATCAAGATTGGCACATTACTTTCTGTTTCAAATTAGAACCCAATTTTTTTATGATTGCGTTGGATTGTACGAAGAAAAATGATGATAATGTTCTAAAATGGTAATGCTCCTAAAATTGATAATTCTTGAGTTATTCAGGATTTTCTGATTTTATGTCGTACGTAGCGTCAAATTCATCAAATCTGTTTCATATCAACTATGACCCTGGTCATAAAAGATAAATTATTCCAATAACTCACTAGTGACACACCTTTTTTTTTAAATCATTCATCATTGTTGTTATGAAACAGATTTTATGCATTTGACGCAACGTACGACATGGAATCAGAAAATACTAAATAACTCAAGATTTATAAATTCTGAAGTATCAATATGATGGAACATTATCATCATTTTTCTTTGCAGAATCCAACGCGATTATGAAAAAATAGGGTTCTAATTTGAAAAACGAAAGTTATGGGCCAATCTCGATCCCAATTTTTGACCCAACATTTGGAACACCCTTTGATGAGTTTTTCAAAATTCTGAAAATGTACAATATTTCCACAATCTTTGACTTCAAAAATGTGAAAACGGTTTGTGCTTAAGGTATCTAGATTAGGAATAACAATCATAATACCGAATATTCTTTTCTCTCTTTTTCTTCAGGTTTTTCTCGATATTTTGGAAAGTATTTCGACGAATGCAACGATTTGAGTACGAATGTATTCAGAATTGCATACTCTGTCAAATTCGAAAACAAAAAAAAACAAAAAAAATTTTTTTTCCCTCCCTGTATAACTGAAAGTGGTCAGGCTCCAAGAACATTTTAGCTCGGTAGATAATGTTAAACAATATTATAATCCCAATTTTCAGATTCCAGAATAAGTCTAGTGCTCCAGAAACGCCTAATAGGCCGTCAAACTTGGTTCACCCTGTATATATTTGAAATCATAAGAGAGAGCTCTACCGATTAGGAAAAATAAAATACAGGGTGTACTGTACCATTTAAAAAACAATAGTTCAAAACAAATGTTTAGGTTTACGTTTGCTTTTATTAATTTCTTAGTACTGAATTCTGAATGCCCATAAAAAATACTTCAAATTTGCCCAATCAAACGTTTTTGTTCGACCAATATTAACTGAGATAGCTATTGAGTAAAATATAAACAACCACCCTGTACAAGATCCGTGAGCCTATGAAATGAAAATCGTATTCATTTCCATGATTACTGTTTTGAATTGATCTATGTTTCAAAAATGTTCTTCGGAGAGTTCTTGATTTGTACTGACTTTGTACATACTTAAATTCAAAGTTTCGACATCCATAACAACGTGAAGGAGTTGAAGATACTTACGAGGCTTCGAGCGTTTGTGCTCGCACTTAGTGGCCTTGGAAGGAGTCCTGATTCTGTCCACAACCTCACGTGGAAGTTCCACGTGAGGGTTGCCCAGTGCATCCCCGAACGGTTCCCTTTGAAACAAATCCCTGCTGAATTGGGGCGTTTTCGGTGCATATCCCATCGGTCCATTCTTCGACCCCACATCGTCACCAAACAGGCCGAATCCGCCCCTGCATAGGTCCGGCCTGTCCATCGCGTAATCGTCCAACGTGCCAGGTTGGGAATTGCCACCTTTTTGGAACAACCTGTCGTTCTGCCTGAATTCGAACTCGTCCATTCTGTCCTTGAAGTTGGGAGCGTTGGGCTCGTCCATTCTACCCCTGAGGTTTGGAGCGTTGGACTCGTCCATTCTGCCCTTCAAGATAGGCTCGTTTACTTCGTTTCTCCTGCCCTTGAAATGAGAAGCGTTGGCCTCGTCCATACTTGCCGTGGGGTTAGGAGCGTCGAGCTCGTCCATTCTGTCCCTGAGGTTAGGAGCGTTGGGCTCGTCCATTCTTCTCCTGAGGTTGGAAGCGTTGGGCTCGTCCATTCTGACCCTTAAATTAGGCTCATCCACCCTGCTCTTGAAGTTAGCACCGTTGGGCTCATCCATTATGTCCCTAGTGATGATAGCGTTAGTCTCTTCTATTTTTTCCCCTAGGTCCATTCTACACTCGAAGCTAGGAGCGTTGGACTCGTCCATTCTGACCCTGAAGTTGGGCTCATCTATTCTAACCTTGGAGTTAGCAGCGTTGGGCTCGTCCATTCTGTCCTTAGGGATAAGTGCCTTAGGCTCATCCATTATTCTTCTAAAGGAAGGCGCGTTGGCCTTGTCCATTCCACCCCTGAGGTCCATTCTGCTCTCGAAGCTAGGAGCGTAGGGCTCGTCCATTCTGACCATTAAATTAGGCTCATCCACCCTGCTCTTGAAGTTAGCACCGTTGGGGTCGTCCATTCTGACTCTGAAATTCTGCTCATCTATTCTACCCTTGGACTTAGCAGCGTTGGGCTCGTCCATTCTGTCTCTAGGGATAAGTGCGTTAGGCTCTTCTATTCTTCTCCTGGGGTTTTGAGCGTTGGGTTCATCCATTCTAACCCTGAAGTGGGGCTCATATATTCTACCCCCGGGATAAACTCCGTCGCCTCTGTCCTTGAGGTTAGGAGCGTTGGGCTCGTCCATTCTTCTCCTGATATAAGGCGCGTTGGCTTCGTTCATTCTTCCCCTTAGGTCCATTCTGCCCTCGAATATAGAAGCGTTGGACTCGTCCATTCTGACCCTGAACTTGGGCTCATCTATTCTGCCCTTGAAGTTAGCAGCGTTGGGCTCGTCCATTCTGCCCTTCAGGTTATGCTCGTTTATTTCGTCTCTCCTGTCCCGGAAGTAAGACGCGTTGGCCTCGTCCATACTTGCTCTGAGGTTAGGAGCGTTGAGCTCGTCCATTGTACCCCTGAGGTTAGGAGCGTTGGGCTCGTCCATTCTGCCCTTGAAGTTAGGAATGTTGGGCTCATTCATTCTGCCTCCGGGGTTGAGAGCGTTGGGCTCTTCTCTTCTCCTGAGGTTGGGACCGTTGGGCTCATCCATTCTAGCTCTCAAGTGGGGCTCATCTATACTTCCTATTAGGTTAAGAGCGTTGGACTCGTCCATTCTTCTCCTGAGGTTAGGAACGTTGAGTTCGTCCATTGCAACCTTGAAGTTGGGCTCATCTCTTCTGCCCTTGATGTCCGCAGCGTTGAGCATGTCCATTGTTCCCCTGAGGTTGAGGGCGTTGGACTCTTCCATTCTTCTCCTAAGGTTGGAAGCGTTGGGCTCATACATTCTGCCCTTGAAGTAGGGCTCAAACATTCTGTCCATGAAGTGGTGCTCATCTATTCTTCCCCTGAGGTTGAGAGCGTTGGGCTCGTCCATTCTGCCCTTCAGGTTATGCTCGTTTATTTCGTCTCTCCTGTCCCGGAAGTAAGACGCGTTGGCCTCGTCCATACTTGCTCTGAGGTTAGGAGCGTTGAGCTCGTCCATTGTACCCCTGAGGTTAGGAGCGTTGGGCTCGTCCATTCTGCCGTTGAAGTTAGGAATGTTGGGCTCATTCATTCTGCCTCCGGGGTTGAGAGCGTTGGGCTCTTCTCTTCTCCTGAGGTTGGGACCGTTGGGCTCATCCATTCTAACTCTCAAGTGGGGCTCATCTATACTTCCTATTAGGTTAAGAGCGTTGGACTCGTCCATTCTTCTCCTGAGGTTAGGAACGTTGAGTTCGTCCATTGCAACCTTGAAGTTGGGCTCATCTCTTCTGCCCTTGATGTCCGCAGCGTTGAGCACGTCCATTGTTCCCCTGAGGTTGAGGGCGTTGGACTCTTCCATTCTTCTCCTAAGGTTGGAAGCGTTGGGCTCATACATTCTGCCCTTGAAGTAGGGCTCATACATTCTGTCCATGAAGTGGTGCTCATCTATTCTTCCCCTGAGGTTGAGAGCGTTGGGCTCGTCCATTCTGCGCCTGACGTTAGGAGAGTTGGGCTCATCCATTCTTCCCCTGATGTTAGGCTCGTTCGACAGAGGCGGCTCCTTTAAATCGTATTTAAATCGAGGATTGTCGGACGGATGTTTAGTGAAAACGTAGGGGTTGGCTGAGGAAGTGATTTTAACGCTTTGGATCGCTGGTGAAACCTTCGTGTTCGGGGCCTGTGATGGTTCTTCGGGACCCAGGCGTTTTCTGCGTGTGGCTTCAAGGCTATCCAGCAACCGCTGCCTGAACTGCTCCCACTTCTTCTCGTACTCCTTGTACTGCTGTTTGTCGGGGTGGCCCCTGTTTTGTTCTTTCCACATGTTGAACTGCTTATCCCATTTCGCGAACTTTTTCTCGGCCTTGGACAGTTCATCGTCATGGGTGTACCGTCCCTGCCGATTGGTCGTTTGCTGTTTGGACATCTGATCCGACGAGAAGACTTTGGTCGACGTTACGCTTGTTGTGGTTGAATACGTGAGTGTCCCCCCTCTTTGGGCAGCGGATGCTGAGGTTGCGGCTTGACAGAAAGTGGGGGTCGTATCTCTGAAACATAAAATTATTTATTCATTTCAACCATATTATTTGATTGGGAAGTGTAAAGAAATCAATCAATTGCCTCAAGACAAGAGAACTTCACTCATACTAAATGACAAAGAAACTGTAACGCTCAGAAGGAACAGTTTAAATATTGAATTTTAAACATAGATAGTATAGCAAGGAGAAAACGATTCAAATGCAGAGAAAAAAATCGTGTTTGTTACTTAAATATTGCAGTCGTTTCTTGATTTTTGTTATTTTACAGCAAACCAGCTTTTGGAGGAGTTCCAAAGTATGTTTTTAGTTAATTTGCTGCATATGATACAGTATGGAAAGATGGATTAATTTATAAACTATATAATCATTTGAAATGTGGAAAAATGGTAAGACTATTGGAAAATATGTTATCCGACAGAGGGTTCCGAGTTTTTGTCGATAATAACAGTAGTAATTTCGAAACTTTGAATAATGGTCTTCCACAAGGTTCAGTTTTAGCACCACTTCTATTCAATTTATATTTGTGTGACATTCCATCTACTTCTTCGGAGAAATTTATTTATGCTGATGATATTGCTCTGGCTTTTCATATTTCTAATTTTCAAACAATAGAAAGTACCCTTTCCGCAGATCTGGACATAATGAAAAATTATTTTTTGAAGTGGCGTTTGTGCCCGAATGAAAATAAAACCGAAGTTTCGTGTTTTCATTTGAATAATCACCAGAAATATAGAAAATTGAGTGTAACTTTCGGTTCTTCTCCCTTAAAACATCATTTCAATCCTAGATACCTGGGAATCAAACTTGATTCCTCTCTAAATTTCAACGCCCATTTAGATGATCTGCGTTTGAAACTTAAAACTCGAAACAACATTCTTCAGAAACTAGCTGGTTCCTCATGGGGCGCTGATGCAACAATACTTCGAACAGCAGCGCTTGCTTTGGTTTATTCTGCTGCTGAATATTGTTGTCCTGTTTGGTTGAACAGTGTTCATGTAAAATAAATTGATGCCCAACTAAATTTTTCTATGAGGATTATTACTGGTACTATCAAGTCTACACCTACTCCTTGGTTACCAGTCCTCTCAAATATTGCCCCCCCCCCATATTCGCAGAGAGACAACAGCTTTGAATTTTCGGAACAAATTCAATTCCTTTCCAAATTCATTTCCCATACTCACCTATATTCCAGATAATAAAGTCCCCAGATTGAAGTCGCGTAAACCTTTTTGGTCAAATTTTCTGACTAATATAAATAGAAGCGACAAAGAAATGTGGCAATCTGAATGGAATGTATCCAATTTTTTCAATAAATATCTTATTTCTGATCCTTCCATCAGAGTTCCTGGTTTTGACCTTCCCAGGAGAATATGGTCTGTTCTAAATCGCATTAGAACAGGCCCTGGACGTTGCAATAGCATGCTCTTCTGATGGAATTCGGTTGAGAGTCCTAGTTGTGAGTGTGGGAAAAATGAGGAGACTATAGAACATCTTATAAATAGTTGTCCCATTTATAAATTTAAAGATGGTTTCGAGGCTATACATAAAGTAACGAATGCATTTCTAAAATGGGTGGTTAATTTCGAAATTATTTGATTTATTCTGAATATTCGGTTTCTTTTCTGCTTTTTTCATTTCAGATTAAGAATCGCGAGCCGTTTTGGGAAGAATCTATCGACGGATAACATGAAGATGATCTCACACTGATGTCTTTCAAGATTTTTCCTGATATTTAATATTTTATGTTATTTTTTTTACGGGGTGGCAGGTTTTTTCGGCAGAGGTTTTTTTTCCCTGGCTCTATAGTATCGTATGATACTAGTGATAGTATCGTATGATTCTATAGTATCATACAAAGAATGTTATGATACCTCGTTCTTTTTTTACCTCAGCTTAGGTACTTTTTGTTTCAACATTTATCATATTATTTTAGCTCTCTATTTATAATATATATATATATATATATATATATATATATATATATATATATATATAGTTAATTTGTTGTTTTTCTTGACTATTAACTCATATAACTGGAAGAGGTTGTCGAGTATGTAGTCACTCTGTTTAAAATTTCAGCTCTTTCTACTTATGAACGAGAGGTCAACTCTACTCTAAGTTACCTGGACATGAAGTTGACACGCAGTGACGATGACAGGGTGATTATTGATTGATATCAGAAACCAATGGCTTCTGGTCGTTACCTAAACTTCAAATCCACACACGACTTTAAACACAAAATTAACCTTATACTAGGCTTAAAAAGTAGAATAGAAAAATTGGTGAGCCCTCATCTCTTGCAATCTAGCCTCCATAGATTATGTCATCTCCTCACTAAAAATTCTTATCCCCGAAAACTCCTTGACAAATGTTTATTCAATACCCCAGGTCACATCGCAGAATCGGATTCTGTCGTGGAACAGAATATCGTTCCGATGGGGAGAGTTCAGTGATCTAGAGAGGATTTTTCTCAGTGCCTTACCATCCTGCTATCACACCTTCTATCATAAGAACTCTTAAAAGACATGTACCAGACAATCAAGATTTGGTAATTGCTGCACGCATGCCCTGAACTCTGGGTAAATGCATTTTCTCAAAAATGAAGGATAAAACACCAATAACTAGTAAATCTGGAATAATTTACTCTATAGAGTGTATGGAATGCAATAGGCCATATATAGGCCAAACTGGCAGAAATTTAAAAACCCGAATAAAGGAACATGTCAGAGACTGTACGATGAAAAGACAAACCACTGGCCTTTCCAAACATGTATATGAAACAGGACATACCATGAGATTCTCAGTTGCTAGGTGTCTAGGATCTGAAGGTAACAAATACAAAAGAGAGTTTTTAGGAGGGGTTGAAATCATGAGTCACAAAAACAACTTAAATATTAACACGGATTTTTAATGGGATCAATTTTATTTATTGTGATATAGTCGAATTGATTAACATAAGATGAGATAATTCTGCCACAACAAAACGCCTTGTGCTCCTTAATTTATGACGTCATTTTGAACATTTGCTTCAATGAACCGTTTTTCTTCTCTTTCACCCCATATTGTGTCAAGTTCTTTATTTTTTTAAGCAAATTCTTGATTCCGGAGAATTTCTTTTTTGTCATGGTAGGGAAGTTTGAATTTTCAGTAATGAATTTGTTACATGTTCTGTTAATTATTCTATCAAAAGCATTAAAAATTGTTTCAAATTATTTTTTTCTGCATTCCTGAGAATTTTTTACGTTGACTTCACAAATTATCACATTGAGAACTTCAAACCAATTGCTGCTCTCGCATTACAGATGATAATTCAAGAACTTAACTATAAAAAAAAAAAATTCGATAACAGAGATTTCCAAAAATTTCACTTGACCGCTAATTAAAAACACATTCGGATTGAGATTGAAAATTGAAGACAAAATCGTTTTTCCTCAATATTTTTCAAGATGTAACAATTTTATTACTGAAAATTCAAATATCATTACCATGACAAAAAGGAAATTCTCCAGAATTAAGAATTTGCGGAAATTATTCTCAGCTTTAAAAACTAAAGAAAAACTTAACTCGTCTGAACATTAAGAAAATATTTTCTTGATAACAGAGATTTCCAAAAATTTCACTTGACCGCTAATTATTTTCCATTAAAAATACACATTCGGATTGAGATGGAAAATTGAAGACAAAATCGTTTTCCCTTAAAATATCTCGAGATGTAACAATTTGATTACTGAAAATTCAAATATCATTACCATGACAAAAAGGAAATTCTCCAGAATTAAGAATTTGAGGACAGTATTCATAGCTTTAAAAAATAAAGAAAAACTGAACTCGTCTGAACTAAGAGAAAATATTTTCTTGATAACAGAGATTTCCAAAAATTTCGCTTCACCGCTAATTATTTTCCAGTAGAAAAATACATTCAGAATGAGATTAAAAATTGAAGAAAAAATCGTTTTTCCTGAATATCTTGAAAAATATTAATTTTGGGACGTATGCTTCCATTATGTTTAGACGAAGATTTCGAAAATGCTTCGAAAAAATAGGATTCCAATTTGAAAAAAACAATTTTTTGATGTTTCGTCACTTCTAACCTCCTGTATCATATTCTGAAAATCACGCTATCGGAAAAGAAGCATCAGTCTTTCTTCTCGGAGATTCTCAAAAATGAGAATTTTTAATGAAATAACCTCGAAGTTGTCTGTATTTCAATAGAATTCAATTTTGAGATTTTTTTTTCGTATTTCCTCATTTAAAGAGAATTAAATGCATATGAAGTATGATGATGTGGTGTGATCATGTGATAGTATAAATCAATGAATAATAAGCTTTTAGTAGGCAAGGCGGAAAAATTAAACAAAAATTTAATTTTTATCCTTGAAGACCTTGATAAAATCTAATAATAGGTATTCCGTAAATTCAACAATGAGAACCATGAGGTATTATGAGTTCTTTATTAGACATATTTCCAACAATATAAATAAGTAGGTATATAAATAGAATAGTTTGTTCATGTTTCTTGATGATTTTGTTACTAGAAAGATTTTAAGGTTGGTTATTTTTACAAATTATTCAGAGGAATTGATGTTGAATGATCAGAATATATTTCAATTAAATTTTTGGCATATTTAGGGAAATGATGTTGAATGATCAGAATACATTTCAATTAAATTTTTGGCATATTTAGGGAATTTCTTGTTGGGGAAAAAGTTTCTTCACTGATAGACTCTTTTGAAAACAAAAGCTAGGTTTGTGATCTATTATGAATACAAAATACAGGCAGTCATGTAGTGGCGATTTTCGAGCTAACAATATACATACCCTAACAGAACTGAATGTGTTCAGGGTGGGCAAAATTGGTGATACTTGAACTACAACTTTTTAACCGTGAGAGATAGAGGAAAATGAATGACACGTTACGGTGGTCTTTTTTAGAGAAACTGATAATGCCATCAACTGCATTACTCTATCTTCTTTTGTTTTCGAGTTATAGGCCAAAATTGAAATTTGGGCGATTTCAAATTTGGCCATTATCTCAGTTTCTGTTTGTTCTAGGATGTTGAAATGAAAACATTATAGAGGCACTTTTTTCATAGCAATCCCGTAGCCTACTTTGTTCTTTCCCAAGAGGTTTCCTTGCTGAGCTATAACATAAAGTTGTATTTTTTCTTATGGGAACAATATTTTGGAAAGGCTTAGAAAAAATCGCCATTTTTTTTTCGTCTCAGAAATATATCATACATCGCCCTCAGATTCATTCAGATATGAAAAATATAGTTCGTATGTGAAATTTGATTTATTGAGTATTAAATAGTGGGTCCTCCATATATCATATATATACCTACATATGTCTTTTTCATGTTTCCAAGATATTTAGAATAGAAATAACAAACATGATACCAAATACTCTTATCCCCTTTTTTTCTTCAGTTTTTTCTCGATATTTTGAAATGAATTTATTCAGAATTGGATACTCTATCAAAATTGGAAACAAAAAAACAAATTATTTGAAAATATTTTTCACATCCCCTGTATAACTAAAAGTGATAATGTCGAACAAAATCATAATCCCAATTATCAGATTTCAAATAGGTCCAGTTTTCCAGAAACGCCTAATAGGCTGTCGAACTTGGTACACCCTGTATCATTTTTTAAGCAAAATTTCAAGTGAACTTGAGCATCACTTGATTATACACCAAAAAGGTACTCTTGATAAAACTTGATACTGTGTATTGTTTTCGGAAAAATATATTTTTAAAATATGTCTAATAAAGAGCTCTCAATACCTCATTCCTTCATTATTTAAATTTATTGAATAGCTAATATTACCTGAAAAAAGGATTTCAAACTTATCAAAAATAAATTTTGCATTAAATTTTTTGCCTTGCCTACAAAGAATTTATTATTTATTGGTTCATATCACATGACCACACATACTTTACATTTAATATGAAAATCTTGGTTTATTTCTGAAACAGAGTTCTCTCTTTTTTAATTCCTTCATAAAAGAAGAGAAATTGTAAGTTTCCAAGTATTTCATTCATCTAAAATCACCTGTGAAAAAATGTTGATGATCTATTAACTATTAAGAGTTTTTCATGATACAGAAATCAGTATGTAGGTATCCCTTATGCTGAGTAAAAATCAATAGTTATAAGCAGAAGGTAGATGATGTGTGATTTTGAAATGTCTAGGGATGGGTATCGATTATTCGATTAATCGGAATAATCGATGTTTTGACAAAATAATCGATGTTTTTTTAATCGATATTTCTTGTGTTCAATTAATCGTATAATCGAAGTTTTTTCCAACGATATATTCACCACATAACCAGTAACTACTTATCGACTTCCAATCAGAGTTAACTTGAAGAATTGTTATTGTTCATAATTTACAATTCGCAAATGAGTCTATTCAAAGTTTTCTATTGTATTTACCTGCAGAATGAACTTTATTGCACACACCAACGTAAATATATATCGTTATGAACGCAATTAAGTACATTTTGGCTGCCAAAATACAAAATATCGATTAATTGATGTTTTCAACCACGATTAATCGGTGTATCGATTAGTTTCATGAAAAAATTAATCGATGTCAATAATTGATGTTTTTTAGTTCGATACCCATCCCTAGAAATGTCTATTTATAATGTTTATGAGAGCTTTTTGTGTAAAACTAAATACCTAAGAAACAACAAATGGTTCCCTGAGATGATGTTAGTCTTGAATATT
Organism: Hippodamia convergens; assembly: GCA_038502775.1. Lineage (NCBI taxonomy): Eukaryota > Metazoa > Arthropoda > Insecta > Coleoptera > Coccinellidae > Hippodamia > Hippodamia convergens. Next base: position 167,977 of record JAVSIQ010000855.1, on the reverse strand, counting down.
ACACCTATGAGTTTAAATATTTGTTCATTCATAAGCATGAAGTAGGGGAATAGTATTCCCAGAAATTAGCTCTTGAAGAAAATGTATCCTTCACCTATACTGCCCAAATTTCATTAAGTGGGAATGAATAAATGGCAAAAATTAAGGGTAGAACTTCGTTTTACAAATCTAGACTGCTTAAACACAAGAACGAGTCAGTCAATTTGCCTAAAAAGAGAAGAATTACTCAACAATTACAAGCCTCTGCGAATTCATAGGTTAAAAATTACAAGGATGTACATTTTGATATCCAATGAGAATAGAAAATGCTCACCAATAGTTTTGATTCTACTCGAATGAATATTTCTGTCGGCTTATTCTGAATACCTATAAATCAACACAAAATATTAACCGGGGAATGGGGATCAAATTGCTCATTATAAAGGAGACTAAACTTCTTACTTTTCATATATTTTGTTTGCAGATACTGATCCTTATGGAAATATTTGCTTATCCAATATTTTCAATACACTACGTTCTATTTCGTATTTGATATTGATATTATAGACAAAAGATAATTTTTTATTTTGACAATTTGTACTTTTTCAAAATCTTCCCCCAATTTGACATTCGGCTTTCTCCAAACGGTTATGTTATTTCTAACATAACCCAATTCAATCTTCAATCACAGACACAGACAACATAATCCAATCTGTTCTCTGTGAATCTGAGAACTAGAAACTTCTTAACCTCTTGCTATTCTAGCGCCACTCTGGATAGTTCTTGAACTATTATTTCTTCGCTTCCGCTGGGGCTGGATCCGGCATAAGCATAAGATACTACATAGTCGTCTGTTCGTATCGCGTCTGTTTGCAATTGTAATGAATCCATCACCAAAATTATTCATTATTAGAGTAAGTTAATAGAAAACGAAAAATGTTTTGCAGTCAGTTTATGAGTTGCACAAATTATTTTAATTTAGAATCTAGCCCTAAAATGAACTGCTCCACATGAGTTGAGGATATTGAATTAAAAGGCGAAAAAATATAGTTTAAATGAGATTTTTTGATGTAGATTCATATTAATATGATTTCAAGTTAAAATTAATTTAAGACTGTGGGTCTGCAGCGTATATAGGGTGGTTGAAAAAAATCGAGTAGATAAAATAACGAGGTTTATTCGCAGAGAATTCCAGCATTTCGGGACTATCAATACAATGTATGGCCTCCGCGGGCATCAATATCAGCTTGACATCTTCGCATACTACACACGAGGTTGTTGAATTTTTCTTGGGGAAATGGGTTCCATAAACGGGGCAGCAGCTCTCTCAGATCATTTAAGGATTCTGGGGTAGATTGATGATTATATAATCTTCTTTGGAGCATATCCCATGCATGTTCTATGCAATTCAAATCTTGTGAATGCGGAGGTATTGGTTAATGTAGAATAGCAAGCTCCTCGCTCGCATTCTCAACTATGGCTGCACGGTGCGGTCTAGCGTTATCGTCTAGAAACTTAAGAGTTCCAACAACGGCAGCGTGAAAATTTGGCAAAATATTGTCAATGACATGCTCCCTATAGTGTAAGGCGGTCATATCCCCAGGATAAATGTGTAGATCTGTGCGCCTGTTGAAACATATCCCGGCCTATACCATAGCACTACCCCCTCGGAATGGATGGACTTCTTGGAAATAACGACGATTACGAGTTATGCGTAGGATTGTCCATACCTTTATTCTTCGAGAATCTGAAAATCGTTCATATTTGGATGGGCGTCTAGATTCACCTCTCCCAAACGTCGTCTGATGGTTCCGATGAACTTGGACCCCATCTGCGTTTTGAAGAGTTTTTCGTAGCATTCTACACGTAGATGTAGGCTTCTTTCTCGCCGAAACGGTGATGAAACGATCCTAAGCAGGTGTTGTTTTTCGTCGCCTATCAAGCCTTGGTCTTTCCAACAAGAAACCTGTCTCCCTGAATATATTCCAAAGTCGAGATATCACACTCTGGATGACTTGGAGCATTTTCGCTACAACAACCTGAGTTAGGCCACCCTGTAGCATTTTGCAAAATAATGAAATAAATCAAATATTTCGTCTGAATGGAATTTTTTGCGATAAATTTCGAGAAAAATATCATTTTTCACCTGAACAAAACATGTGATAAAAAACCAAATTTATCCACACAACCATTCTAGAACATTTCGAAATGTCATTAACGTCAAGAAATCGTTAACCAATGAGTTACATGCGTTTTCTTCTGCTGTTCAAATCGAGAATAATGTAATCATTCGTCAAGATTGATGCATGTCAACAATAAGTGAGTTTAATTTTTCTGCATATTCTTCATAAAATTATTGGAGAAATAAGATTTTGGATGGTGATATGTAATTTTGGTTTCTACACTACATTCAGAGGTTTTTCCTTATTCTTCTAATCTTTATAGAATAAAGTCCTCAATTGTGATAGGAATGTTCCTAACAGATCAAGTTATATCATGAGAGCATCTAATTTTTCCGAAAAAAATCGAAGAACCACGTTCCTAGAAATATTTGTACATGAGTGCTGCAAGAATATTTTTTGTTAAGAACTTTTACTTTGCAATGTGTTTTTTCGATTTTCTCACAGGAAAAATTAGATGCCCGAATGGTATGAGTAACAGATTAATCTTCATGAATAATGTATTTTATTAATTTGACAACAATTGTCCAGTTTCGCCGCAGGTAAACTACAAAAAACGCTAACAGCTGCTGTCATACAGTTTTTCCATCTAGAAACCAATATTAATCCACAATTGTACGTTTCTGATTGGTTGAATTTAACACGAGGAAAATAGTCGAGAAAATAGCATTCTTCACCTAAATCACATCATCATCATCATCACATTTTCACACACAAATATTTTCTGTTCCAACAAGAAGAGATATGATTTTTTCGAGATTTTTGCAAATTAACATTCCGTGTCCGAGTTAAATTAGTTTTTTCTGCTGTTTCATTTGAAAAAATATGATCTTTATTTGTCTGAATTGATACAAAATCAATATCACGAAAAGAAATTTCTTTTTCTTTCAACCAAAAATAGATACATCTGTCAAGTTCTCGAAATGCAAAATTCAGACTGTAATCATTGGAAATTGAATCCAATTCAATATCTGTGTTCTACAGAAAAAATTAAAAAAATAACAAAGATTTAGACAAATTATTTATCTGTTTTTCGTAGACATTTCTCAGAAAAGATAATTTTTCAGTCATACCATGTTTTTCCCCAAAACTTTCTTCTAGAATATTCCAGGTATTATTCGTTCCTCATACAAAATTCCAAGAAATTCCCTCTTAATTACACCTGTATTCACCTTTTTCGTTATCTCTATAACGTGGTACTGTCATGGAGGGTTGAGAACGGGGGTGGGAATACGCAAATCAGTATTTATATTTTTGCCACAAGCAGTTCAGCACATTCAGTTCGAGTTAGTTGTGCGAGTTAGTGTTCTTCAATTTATCCCTGAAATTTTTATTGCTGCCTACGATATGTCTGGAATTGTTGCTTTTTTCCGATCGTTGTTGAAATCTTCAGGTAAATATAAATATTTTTCTTGTTGATGTTGAGGACCTCTTTCTTGAATTTACTTGTACATTTTCGTTGTTCTTTTGTCTTACATTCTTTAGTATTTTTAGATATAAATGTTTCTCCTGTTGTTGAGGTTCTTTTTCTTGAATTTTTCACAATTTACACTATTTGCATTTTATCGAATTATATTTGCATATTTTCATCATTTTCGTTGTTTCCTTTCTTATATTCCTTCATATCTTCAGCTATTAGTATTTTTCTTGTTGATGTTAATGTTTTTTTTCTCAAATTTTTTCACATTTGACAAGATTTTCATTCTATCGAATTATACTTGCATATTTTCATCATTCTCGTTGGTTCCTTTCCTTACATTTCTTGATATTTTCAGATCGCCATGTCGACGTTCAGCTGGAGTGCTTAAAGCTGATCGAGAGTCTGGAGACCATCCAGGATGCCAACCATCCGATCGAGAAGTTCCTCGATTTGATGACGCCTGATCCTGAAAGGTTCAAGAGGATCACAAGAGCTGAATCAGGTCGAGTAGTCGAAGCATTTCTTTCTGTCGACGAAAATGCACGAAAAGCATTCTTGGTCCTCGAGTATTGGGCAAAAGTCCAGGAGGTCACTGGCCTCAAGCGTGGCATCTCCAACCACTCTTTGAGGTTGATGTTCATTTTTTACCTGCAAAAGTGCAACGGATTCCCCACTTTACAACAGATTCAGATGGAAACTTCGCTCCTTGAACTAGAAGATTGGAAATTGATGGTAAAACTCCACGTAGGATCCGTAATGGAGCTTCTTCAAGGATTCTTCAATTTTTACCATTACTTCGACTTCTCCTCTGACATAATCTGTCCTTATTGGGGAATCCAAATCCCGAAGGGAGAGTTTCGTCGACAGAAAGAACATTTGCACGATCAGATGAACTTCGACAGCAGTCTCTGCATTCGAGATCCAATAAAATTGGACCACATAATATGCGACGTCGACTTGGAGACTCTGGACCGCTTCAAAACTTTAATGCTTGCTGCAAGCAAGAAATTGAGGAAGCAGAGCTACCAGTTGGTTCCTCTGCTTGCGCCAATGCAGATAAACACTTTCAATTCGAAAGTGAGGCTGCATTTGACGCATTCTGGAGCGAACCAACTGTTGCGAAGTGTCCAGAGTAGGCCCAAGTTGGTTGGCATATGGCACCAGCAAACCAGGGATTTCTGCATCGAGGCCCTAGCAAAGGTATTCGGTTTCGATTTCTCCGAAGTGCGGTCCAGAGACAATCGGGATCACTACCAAGTGCTAGGGCTGGAATGGTCCCTCCTCTCGAACCCTGAAATTATACCAGCGATGGAGGAGGCTTTGGAGTCCTGTCGGTCAAATGGAGAGAGGGAGGAAGCTATTCTCCATGAAAAGGTCCCAACCCGGCTGGTCTGCTAAGCAGAAGTTTGCTTGCTCAGTGGTGCTGAGCTACGGGGACGATCCAGCTGTGGTGGAGGTCGAAATGGTGAGATTGGTGTGCTACAACATAAATTTCCAGAGGGTATCGTACTTCATCTTGAAAAATTTGATGAAGTGGTTTTACCAAAACGAGGGATATCATTGTAGTTCACCAATTTATCCCAAAATCCCTAGAAAGCTCTTGTAAATATTTTGTATTTTTTAATGTATTTATTTCCTCATTGTCCATTTTGATCAACTATAATCCCTTGTACATATTGTAAATATTTTTTTTTTTCTATATGATGTCTTGTTTATATTTGAGAATTTGTTTTCATTTTCATTTGTCCATTTTGCTTTTATTTATATAATTATTTTGGTACTGTTTTCATCAGTTAAATAAAATGAATGAAATGAATTTATTTTTGTTACTTTTCAATGGCTTTGTCCTGTTGAACACGTTCCAACAGTGGCGTAGCGCAAAATTCGAGGGCCCCCGCAAGATTTTAGTCGGGGGCTTCCTCCATAGATCTATGTTATTTATGATAAGTTTCCCCTGACGTTTTTCAAAGAAAAATTTTAAAGGAGAATGTGATAAAAGTTATATATATATATATTGATAAACAAGAATTTCCAAACAGAATAAAATAGATTCTGATATAAAAATAACTAGAAAGGGATCAATGTGATAAAAAACATGAAAAATCACTTAACAAAAATGCATTTAATTTTTTAAATTTTTTTGTTCAAACATATCTACCAACTTGTCGATGTCCAATTTTGATGCTAAATCTCGTTCAAAGCTGGCATAGGCTCAAAGGTCTGATAGACATCGAATTCCTAAGAAAATTAATGATTATCTTGAGCCGAATAAAACGATCATTTGGCGATGTTTGAAGAAAGTCCCGAAAAGCTTGACGGTATAATTATACAACTGTTGAAGACAGGGAGTTCTCGAGTAATAATTCTAATTGCGAATGGAATTATTGGAAACCATATATGTTTTTTCATACCATTTAGTAATTTTTCTATATTGTACAGGTTGGTCAGATTTCGATGTTTTAGTAGGTACTACATCTCCTAAATTAAGCTAGATAAAAAAAAGTAATACGTATACATGTCATGTTCTCTTTTTTCTAGAATTTCGAATTGCTGAAAACCGCGATTCGCTTAAGTTTCCTCGAGAAGGTATTGTATACTGCTTCTATTGTACTTTTTTATTAATTACTGTAAATTATGAAATGAATGATCGAAGTTCTCCCGTCCATTTGCATTGTTGTGTATCATGTTAAGATCAGAATATACACATTCTTTGATGTGTTGCGAACTGTGTTCGTTTTATTGAATCTTTTTTCCCATTCAGTATTCTTCTCTAAGATGTTAATTGAGGTTTACTTGATGAGTCAGGCATCTCAGACGAAAAAACCAGCAAACTTTATTTAATGAATCACCTATGGAGGGTAGGGGTACCTCTACCTCCCATAGAATAAGCTTACCTAACCTAACTTAACCCTATTTGATGAATAAACCACTGAAGAAAAATTTGTTGTTATTTCAGAAGAAACTTCATCAACATTATTTTCATATTCATGATCCATCATGTTTTTTATTATTCTTTTCATTTTTGAGTTATTTTGTATGACTGTTTAGCGGAGAAAACAACTTTTTCTTAAAATAAGCCTAACATTGCCAATGTTAAAAATAATTTCAGGCCATCCATTCGAATTCAGAATTTGCCTTAGTAGATCGTTTAGACCCAGTTCGGCATCTAAACTACGGTACTTACTACCTGCTTTCTACTATTACTTACTATTATTATTATTGTACACTAGAAAAAAAAATTCGCAATGACTTCCAAATGATTATTTGAACTGTTCGAATTTATTCATTTTATATAAATTTTCAGTGGATTTTCATAACAATAGAAAGACTGGTACGTAAAGATTACTGTATTTTCTGGAATGTTTTTGTGAAAAACGGAATTTATTGTACTTTTTTATTAATTACTGCAAATTATAAAATGAATGATCGAAGTTCTCTCGTCCATTTGCATTGTTTTGTATCATGTTAAGATCAGAAATATACACATTCTTTGATATGTTGCGAACTGTGTTTTATTGAATCTTTTTTCCCATTCAGTATTCTTCTTTAAGATGTTAATTGATGAGTCAGGCATCTCAGACGAAGAAACCAGCAAACTTTATTTAATGAATCAGCTATGGAGGGGAGGGGTACCTCAACTCTCCATAGAATAAGCTTACCTAACCTATTTTAACCCTATTTGATGAATAAACCATTGAAGAAATCTGGAAAAATTTGTTTAACTTTCAGAAGAAACTTCATCAACATTATTTTCATATTCATGATCCATCATGTTTTTTATTATTTTTCTCATTTCTGAATCATTTCGAACGACTGTGTAGCGGAGAAAACCACTTTTTCTTGAAATAAGCCTAACATTTCCAATTTGAAAAATAAAATCAGGCCATCCATTCGAATTCAGAATTTGTCTTAGTAGATCGTTTAGACCCAGGTCTGGCAAAATTCAAAACCTTATAGTTGCTCATAGTTATGATAATAAAACCTACATTTTTATCCTCGAAATGGGGGCCTGAATTTTTTTATTTTCTCCATTAGTCAGAGTGTTTATGTGTTGAAAACAATTCTGATCTGATGAAAATAAAAAGCAGAGGTACAAAGATTGATACATTTACAAATTGCGAACACAAATTCGAACAGACAAAAATCTGGGCTATGTTTATTTGGAAAAACAGAATACTTATATAAGTTCGGTTTTCTCAATATATTCAGAGAACTGTTCGTTGTTAACTGAGAGAGGCGGCTTTCTCAAGTCAACAAACTTCGTTTTTACCGAGAAAAACTCTGAAAATTTCAAAATGGATCAAAAAAAAATTCAAGGTAATCCCTCATTTGAATTTTTTTTCAGTTCATGATCTGTGGGCTTCATGTCAACCAACAAAATTTCATGAAATATTCGATTTGGTCCAACTTTTCGCAGAAAATCGTCCTTTGGTGGTATGAGACTTGGATTTGAAATTTCTACTCTCTTCTTGAAAAAAAAAATTGCAACACTTTTCTTATATTGAAAGCGGCAAAATGTCTTGACTTTTCAGTGCCTGTTAATATTAAAAAAATTGTTATATATGTATTTTCAGTACAACAAATACTTGTGAATGTACTCATTGGAAGTGCCCAAAATTCTCGAATTTTTTTGAGCATTTTCAATAGAGATTCATTATGATAAAAACTTTAGATTTTGAAAAATTTGTAAAATAGCATGTAAAGGCGAAAACTGCATGAGTGAGACAGAAATTGTATTGAATAAGTGGAAATTCTAGAAGTTTGAAAATTCTAGAATAATGGATCACAAGAAAAAATTTGCTCAATGCAATTGGAATCAAATTTCAAAATTATATTTCGAGAAGACCTACATTCGTCGGTATACCTAGTAATTTATTTTTTTAACCCTAAAATGGTGAGAACATTTTTACTGAAAAAATTTGAATTCACCATTCCATATAGGTATCTCAACTATTTTAGGGAATATTGGCGGATTATTCTCGGGTGTAAAAAGTCAAAATAATGAATAATTTTCATCGAATATAAGCAGAAAATCGAAAAATGATCGCTAATAGTAGTGATTATGAGAAATAAAAAAATCATTCATGGAATAAGATATTCATTATGCTCATGATGACTGAATATAATTCTGAAATGGTGATTTTTGTGAGAGATTCTAAAAGATTTATCAATATTAAATATTTTAAGAGCAATAATTCCTGTTAAGGGTGAAGTATCATCAGAAGAAAATTGAACTGAGACTGTGTCCTTATTCAACCAACCTTTTAATAAATAAATAATGGTATATTGTATCTTCATGATTCAATAATATGTCTGTTTTATTCTGTACATTTCATATAAGGTATTAGCCTGTATCTCTAATACTGGAATTATACACAGAGTGGTTTGTGCCTTCTTTGTATAACACTGTGTCACTAAAGCTATTAGATATAGAATAATTTCGAGAAGGTATTGTATACTGCTTATATTGTACTTTTTTATTAATTACTGTAAATTATAAAATGAATGTTCGAAATTCTTCCGTCCATTTGCATTGTTGTGTACCATGTTAAGATCAGAATGTACATATTCTTTGATATGTTGCGAACTGTGTTTTATTGAATCTTTTTCCCATTTAGCATTCTTCTCTAAGATGTTAATTGAGGTTTACTTGATGAGTCAGGCATCTCAGACGAAGAAACCACCATCAGCAAACCTATTATTTGATGAATCACCTTTGGAGGCTAATGGTTTCTCTACCTTCCATAGAATCAGCTAACCTAACCTAACCTAACCTTATTTAATGAATAAACCACTGAAGAAATCTGGAAAAATTTGTTGTTCTTTCAGAAGAAACTTCATCAACATTATTTTCATATTCCTGATCCATCATGTTTTTTATTATTCTTTTAATTTTTGAGTCATTTTGTATGACTGTGTAGCGGAGAAAATCACTTTTTCTTAAAATAAGCCTAACATTTCCAATCTTCAAAATAATTTCAGGCCATCCATTCGAATTCAGAATTTGCCTTAGTAGATCTTTTAGACCCAGTTCGGCATCTAAACTACGGTACTTACTACCTGCTTTCTACTATTACTTACTATTATCATTGTTATCTAGAAAAAAAATTCGCAATGATTTCCAAATGATTATTTGAACTGTTCGAATTCATCCATTTTCTATAAATGTTAAGTGGATTTTCATAACAAAAGAACTACTGGTACCTAAAGATAACTGTATTTTCTGGTATGTTTTTGTGGTTTCCAGCTATTATCATACAGATGCGAATACAAATTGAAAAAAGGAGCAATTAGCAAATGCAAATTTTCTAGCAAAATTCAAAACCTTCTAGTTGCTCATAGTTATAATGATAAAAGCTACATTTTTATCCTCGAAATAGGGTCCTGATTTTTTTTTATTTTCTCCATTATTCCAGAGTGTTTTTGTGGTTAAAACAATGCTGATCTGATGAAAATTAAAAAGCAAAGGTACTAAGATTAATACATTTACAAATTGCGAACACAAATTTGAACAGACAAAAATCTGAGCTATGTTTATTTGGAAAAACAGAATACTTATATAAATTCGGTTTTCTCAGTATATTAAGAGAACAGTTCGTTGCTTACTGAAAGAGGCTACGTCCCCAAGTCAACAAACTTTGTTTTTAACGAGAAAATTTCTGAAAATTTCGAAATGGAACAAAAGAAATTTTGTTCATCCTTCATTTTTTTTTCAGTTCAAAATCTGTGGGATTCATGTCAACCAACAAAATTTTATGAAATATTCGATTTGTTGGAACTTTTTGCAGAAAATCGTCCTTTGGTGGTATGAGACTTGGATTTGAAATTTCTACTCTCTTGCCACACCCTTCTCATATCGATATTGGCAAAATGCCATGACCATTCAGTGCCTCTTAATATTAAAAAAATTGTTATATATGTCTTTTCAGTACTAAATACTTGTGAATAATTCATTGGAAGTGCCCCAAATATGCTCGATATTTTTGGACAATTTCAATAGAGATTTAATATGATCAAAAACTTTAGATTTTGGAAAATTTGTAAAACAGCATGTGAAGACGAAAATTGCTGAAATTATGACTGTTCCAAATTAACTTGGACACAAATTTCTATTGAAATGAACACCACTAGATGTTTACATTAGAAAAGATTGGAACATGATAATTGAATAATAATAATAATAATAATGAAAGTGTTAAAGTGTGAAAAGGGAAAAAAATAATGATAATCATAATAATAATAATAATTATTATTCATTCTTTGCGAAAGAATACATTTGTATAGTACATGTCAGAAAGAAAAAAAGGTATAAAAACAATTTCAGAACAACAACACAAGACAAAATTAAAATAAATGAACAATCTCAACCGATTTTACTTCTCAAGTATTCGCCAACACTGTAATAGCAGTTTGAGAGCAACAACAATTAGATCTCTCTTTTGAATTCTCTGTATTGTGAAATTCTTAGTCTTTCTGGAAGATTATTAAATATCTTGATACCAGAATAAGTGGGTGAGTGCTCAAATTTAATCGTCCTCTGTTTTGGAACACAGAGAATATCTTTATGCCTTGTATTGTACTCATGATGGTCAGAGCACTTTTTAATTGAATTAATATTATTCTTCGTGAACAATGAACAATTCAAGATGAAAATACACGGAAAACTTGAAATCTTGTATATATTGTAAATGTGAGAAAAAATTGCTTTTATAATTCAAAAATAAATTTCCTGTTTATCATAACTCAACTTTGAAAGTGATCGAAAAAAAATTTGAATCGTTCTATGATTTTGATATGCCTTATTGACAATACTTGTTCGGACTCTGGTTGGTCGAACCTGGTTTGAAAAAACTCTCTTTGACCAGAGAGGTTTTATTATTCATCGAAGGAATCTCTAAGGACAAAGGATATTCTAGTCGGTTTTCTATTGATGCCAATAAATGCAAGACATACAGTTTTTTCAAACGTATTTTTTGGAAAAAAACAGTTCATCCAATTCATTGAAATAAGAATATCCTTCATATATTCTCCTAGAAAAGTCTAGTTGTAATGAATCCATCACCAAAATTATTCATTATTAGAGTAAGATAATAGAAAACGAAAAATGTTTTGCAGTCAGTTTATGAGTTGCACAAATTATTTTAATTTAGAATCTAGCCCTAAAATGAACTGCTCCACATGAGTTAAGGGTATTGACTTAAAAGGCGAAAAAATATAGTTTAAATGAGATTTTGTGATGTAAATTTATATAAATATAATTTCAAGTTAAAATTAATTTAAGACTGTGGGTCTGCAGCGTATATAGGGTGGTTGAAAAAAATCGAGTAGATAAAATAACGAGGTTTATTCGCAGATAATTCCAGCATTTCGGGACTATCAATACAATGTATGGCCTCCGTGGGCATCAATGTCAGCTTAACATCTTCTTTGCATACTACACACGAGGTTGTTGAACATTTCTTGGGGAAATGGGTTCCATAAACGGGGCAGCAGCTCTCTCAGTTCATTTAAGGATTCTGGGGTAGATTGATGATTATATAATCTTCTTTGGAGCATATCCCATGCATGTTCTATGCAATTCAAATCTTGTGAATGCGGAGGTATTGGTTAATGTGGAATAGCAAGCTCCTGGCTCGCATTCTCAACTATGGCTGCACGGTGCGGTCTAGTGTTATCGTCTAGAAACTTAAGAGTTCCAACAACAGCAGCGTGAAAATTTGGCAAAATATTGCCAATGACATGCTCCCTATAGTGTAAGGCTGTCATATCCCCAGGATGAATGTGTAGGTCTGTGCGCCTGTTGAAACATATCCCGGCCTATACCATAGCACTACCCCCTCGGAATGGATGGACTTCTTGGAAATAACGACGATTACGAGTTATGCGTAGGATTGTCCATACCTTTATTCTTCGAGAATCTGAAAATCGTTCATATCTGGATGGGCGTCTAGAACTTAGATTCACCCAAACGTCGTCTGATGGTTCCGATGAACTTGGACCCCATCTGCGTTTTGAAGAGTTTTTCGTAGCATTCTACACGTAGATGTAGGCTTCTTTCTCGCCGAAACGCCTAAGCAGGTGTTGTTTTTCGTCGCCTATCAAGCCTTGGTCTTTCCAACAAGAAACCTGTCTCCCTGAATCTATTCCAAAGTCGAGATATCACACTCTGGATGACTTGGAGCCTTTTCGCTACAACAACCTGAGTTAGGCCACCCTGTAGCATTTTGCAAAAAAAAATGAAATATATCAAATATTTCACCTGAACAAAACATGTGATAAAAAACCAAATTTATCCACACAACCATTCTAGAACATTTCGAAATGTCATTAACGTCAAGAAATCGTTAACCAATGAGTTATATGCGTTTTCTTCTGCTGTTCAAATCGAGAATAATGTAATCATTCGTCAAAATTGATGCATGTCAACAATAAGTGAGTTTAATTTTTCTGCATATTCTTCATAAAATTATTGGAGAAATAAGATTTTGGATGGTGATATGTAATTTTGGTTTCTACACTACATTCAGAGGTTTTTCCTTATTCTTGTAATCTTTATAGAATAAAGTCCTCAATTGTGATAGGAATGTTTCTAACAGATCAAGTTATATCATGAGAGCATCTAATTTTTCCGAAAAAAATCGAAGAACCACGTTCCTAGAAATATTTGTACATGTGTGCTGCAAGAATATTTTTTGTTAAAAACTTTTACTTTGCAATGTGTTTTTTCGATTTTCTCACAGGAAAACTTAGACGCCCGAATGGTATGAGTAACAGATTAATCTTCATGAATAATGTAATTTATTAATTTGACAACAATTGTCCAGTTTCGCCGCAGGTAAACTGAAAAAAACGCTAACAGCTGCTGTCATACAGTTTTTCCATCTAGAAACCAATATTAATCCACAATTGTCCGTTTCTGATTGGTTGAATTTAACACGAGGAAAATAGTCGAGAAAATAGCATTCTTCACCTAAATCATATCATCATCATCATCACATTTTCACACACAAATATTTTCTGTTCCAACAAGAAGAGATATGATTTTTTCGAGAATTTTGCAAATTAACATTCCGTGTCCGAGTTAAATTAGTTTTTTCTGCTGTTTCTTTTGAAAAATATGATCTTAATTTTTCTGAATTGATACAAAATCAATATCACGAAAGGAAATTTCTTTTTCTTTCAACCAAAAATAGATACATCTGTCAAGTTCTCGAAATGCAAAATTCAGACTGTAATCATTGGAAATTGAATCCAATTCAATATCTGTGTTCTACAGAAAAAATTAAAAAAATAACAAAGATTTGGACAAATTATTCATCTGTTTTTCGTAGATATTTCTCAGAAAAGATAATTTTTCAGTCATACCATGTTTTTCCCCAAAAATTTCTTCTAGAATATTCCAGGTATTATTCGTTCCTCATACAAAATTCCGAGAAATTCCCTCTTAATTACACCTGTATTCACCTTTTTCGTTATCTCTATAACGTGGTACTGTCATGGAGGGTTGAGAACGGGGGTGGGGATACGCAAATCAGTATTTATATTTTTGCCACAAGCAGTTCAGCACATTCAGTTCGAGTTAGTTGTGCGAGTTAGTGTTCTTCAATTTATCCCTGAAATTTTTATTGCTGCCTACGATATGTCTGGAATTGTTGCTTTTTTCCGATCGTTGTTGAAATCTTCAGGTAAATATAAATATTTTTCTTGTTGATGTTGAGGACCTCTTTCTTGAATTTACTTGTACATTTTCGTTGTTCTTTTGTCTTACATTCTTTAGTATTTTTAGATATAAATGTTTCTCCTGTTGTTGAGGTTCTTTTTCTTGAATTATTCACAATTTACACTATTTGCATTTTATCGAATTATATTTGCATATTTTCATCATTTTCGTTGTTTCCTTTCTTATATTCCTTCATATCTTCAGCTATTAGTATTTTTCTTGTTGATGTTAATGTTTTTTTTCTCAAATTTTTTCACATTTGACAAGATTTTCATTCTATAGAATTATACTTGCATATTTTCATCATTTTCGTTGGTTCCTTTCCTTACATTTCTTGATATTTTCAGATCGCCATGTCGACGTTCAGCTGGAGTGCTTAAAGCTGATCGAGAGTCTGGAGACCATCCAGGATGCCAACCATCCGATCGAGAAGTTCCTCGATTTGATGACGCCTGATCCTGAAAGGTTCAAGAGGATCACAAGAGCTGAATCAGGTCGAGTAGTCGAAGCATTTCTTTCTGTCGACGAAAATGCACGAAAAGCATTCTTGGTCCTCGAGTATTGGGCAAAAGTCCAGGAGGTCACTGGCCTCAAGCGTGGCATCTCCAACCACTCTTTGAGGATGATGTTCATTTTTTACCTGCAAAAGTGCAAGGGATTCCCCACTTTACAACAGATTCAGATGGAAACTTCGCTCCTTGAACTAGAAGATTGGAAATTGAGGGTAAAACTCCACGTAGGATCCGTAATGGAGCTTCTTCAAGGATTCTTCAATTTTTACCACTATTTCGACTTCTCCTCTGACATAATCTGTCCTTATTGGGGAATCCAAATCCCGAAGGTAGAGTTTGGTCGACAGAAAGAACATTTGCACGATCAGATGAACTTCGACAGCAGTCTCTGCATTCGAGATCCAATAAAATTGGACCACATAATATGCGACGTCGACTTGGAGACTCTGGACCGCTTCAAAACTTTAATGCTTGCTGCAAGCAAGAAATTGAGGAAGCAGAGCTACCAGTTGGTTCCTCTGCTTGCGCCAATGCAGATAAACACTTTCAATTCGAAAGTGAGGCTGCATTTGACGCATTCTGGAGCGAACCAACTGTTGCGAAGTGTCCAGAGTAGGCCCAAGTTGGTTGGCATATGGCACCAGCAAACCAGGGATTTCTGCATCGAGGCCCTAGCAAAGGTATTCGGTTTCGATTTCTCCGAAGTGCGGTCCAGAGACAATCGGGATCACTACCAAGTGCTAGGGCTGGAATGGTCCCTCCTCTCGAACCCTGAAATTATACCAGCGATGGAGGAGGCTTTGGAGTCCTGTCGGTCAAATGGAGAGAGGGAGGAAGCTATTCTCCACCTGTTGGAAAGGTCCCAACCCGGCTGGTCTGCTAAGCAGAAGTTTGCTTGCTCAGTGGTGCTGAGCTACGGGGACGATCCAGCTGTGGTGGAGGTCGAAATGGTGAGATTGGTGTGCTACAACATAAATTTCCAGAGGGTATCGTACTTCATCTTGAAAAATTTGATGAAGTGGTTTTACCAAAACGAGGGATATCATTGTAGTTCACCAATTCATCCCAAAATCCCTAGAAAGCTCTTGTAAATATTTTGTATTTTTTTAATGTATTTATTTCCTTATTATTCATTTTAATCAAGTATAATCCCTTGTACATATTGTAAATATTTTTTTTCTATATAATGTCTTGTTTATATTTGAGAATTTGTTTTCATTTCCATTTGTTCATATTGCTTTTATTTATATAATTATTTTGGTACTGTTTTCATCAGTTGAATAAAATAAATGAAATAAATTAATTTTTGTTACTTTTCAATGTCTCTGTCCTGTTGAACACGTTCCAACAGTGGGCCCCCCGCAAGATTTTAGTCGGGGGCTTCCTCCATAGATCTATGTTATTTATGATAAGTTTCCCCTGACGTTCTTCACAGAAAAATTTTAAAGGAGAATGTGATAAAAGTTATATATATATATATTGATAAACAAGAATTTCCAAACAGAATAAAATAGATTCTGATATAAAAATAACTAGAAAGGGATCAATGTGATAAAAAACATGAAAAATCACTTAACAAAAATGCATTTAATTTTTCAAATTTTTTTGTTCAAACATATCTACCAACTTGTCGATGTCTGATCGTGATGCTACCTCTCGTTCAAAGCTGGCATAGGCTCAAAGGTCTGATCGACATTGAATTCCTAAGAAAATTAATGATTATCTTGAGCCGAATAAAACGATCATTTGGCGATGTTTGAAGAAAGTCCCGAAAAGCTTGACGGTATAATTATACAACTGTTGAAGACAGGGAGTTCTCGAGTAATAATTCTAATTGCGAATGGAATTATTGGAAACCATATATGTTTTTTCATACCATTTAGTAATTTTTCTATTTTTTTCCGGAGTGATGATCGTATCTGTGTCCTTATTCAACCAATCTTTTAATAAATAAATTGTATCTTCATGATTCAATAATGTGTCTGTTTTATTCTGTATATTTCATATAAGGTATTAGCCTGTATCTCTACTGGAATTATACACAGAGTGGTTTGTGCCTTCTTTGTATAACACTGTGTGACTGAAGCTATTAGATATAGAATAATTTCGAGAAGTTATTGTATACTGCTTATATTGTACTTTTTTATTAATTACTGTAAATTATAAAATGAATGCTCGAAATTCTTCCGTCCAGTTGCATTGTTGTCTTTCATGTTAAGATCGGAATATACACATTCTTTGATATGTTACGAACTGTGTTTTATTGAATCTTTTTCCCATTCAGTATTCCTCTCTAAGATATTAATTGAGGATTACTTGATGAGTCAGGCATCTCAGACGAAGAAACCAGCAAACCTTATTTGATGAATCACCTATGGAGGGGAGGGGTACCTTAACCCTCCATAGAATAAGCTTACCTATCCTAACTTAACCCTATTTGATGAATAAACCACTGAAGAAATCTGGAAAAATTTGTTGTTCTTTCAGAAGAAACTTCATCAACATAATTTTCATATTCATGATCCATTATGTTTTTTTATTATTCTTTTCATTTCTGAGTCAATTCGAATGACTGTGTAGCGGAGAAAACAACATTTTCTTAAAATAAGCCTAATATTTCGAATAATTTTCGAAATGACTTCAGGCCATCCATTCAAATTCAAAATTTGTCTCAGTAGACGTTTTAGACCCAGTTCGGCATCTAAACTACAGTATTTACTACCTACTTACTACTATTACTATGAATAATTGGAAAAAAAATTAGCAACTAGCAGTAGATTTTCATAACATAAGAACTACTGATAAGTGAAGATAATTGCATTTTCTGGAACGTTTTCGTGGTTTTCAGCTATTGTTTCACAGAAGCCCTTTCGATATGTATTTCAATATTTTTTATCCATGGATTATCGATGATTCTGAAAGGACTGCTTCTTCTCAAACTTTTTTGGTAGTTTCATTCGAGTCACATGAGAACTTACAATCGTATTGAGTAGGTAGTAATAAAGTTAAACAGGTTTAAATGCATCCGTATCCATGGTCCGGAATACAAAATTGTGAAGACATTTTGAAAATTAACAGAAAATCTAATAATGAAAAGCTTCTAGACCTACATGAATTTTTACATCAAATTTGTCAGCACAAATTCAGTAAGAAAACTTTTTTTTTCTTTGAAAAAACACTCAATAACGTTTCGGGGTCTATTTCAAACTTGAAGAATTGAAAATTATTAATCGTGTTATCGTTTTTCGGTGTTCTAGAATTTTCCACCTAATTAATAGGAACAAATTTACTATCTTTTTTTGGTACTAACAAGTTTTCGAGGTGATTAAGAACATATCTTATTTCAGTCAGATATGTTTTTGTGACAATCCATGAAGCACCATCTCGAAAGAAAGGGTAAGTTAAATGAGGATCTTAATTACTTTTTAAACATGAATTCTTGGAACGGTTTTATCAATTAATTCAAAAATAATGAGTCACAACTCTTTTCATTCGTTAATCAGGAATATTATAATTTCTGTTTGTCGGTATTGTAATTGATTTTTGTGATCAATTTTGATATATTTTTTGTATCTTACAAGTAGAATATCTTTGATTGTGACTCATACAAGCAGTTTCAAAAATGATAAAAGAAGACAAAAACACTAAGCTAAAATTTCACGATTTTATTTAAAAATATTCGTTGACATATAAGTTTCAGGTTTTATCAAATTTTCAAAACTGAAAACACAAATAAATTGAAATTATTATCAGATAACAGATGTTTATATCGCAGATAGGAGGAAATCTAGTTGGTTCCAATTAAAATTGTAAAATTTTAGCCAAGTGTTTTCGTCTTCTTTTATCATGTTTCATCAAGTGTTGTGTGAGGAATCAATTTCAAGTTTCAAAAATGATGAAAAATATTTGGAAAACTATACCTAAGCATGATACTGGAAATGAATTTTCATGTAGGTTAACATATTGTGCAAGACCCAAGAAAAAAATGCAAAATTCGAATTTTCAAATGATCTGAGTAAGGACTCTTCAAACATTGAAGATTAATATTGAACGAAAACAAATTGTTTTTAAGAAAAAGAATAAAATGAATTCAAAAAAGTAATAATCGAAATGAATACCATTTTCAATTCGATGATTTCTCTTTTGAATTCATTTATGTTTCAAAAAGGAAACCAAATTTTAGTTGCAAGTTTTCAAGAAAAATATCTTAACCAAAATCAAAATTTCGGATAATATTTTGGGATCTCGAGCACTCAGAAAAGGAAGGGTTTCTAAATATGAATTCTTGGAAGGCTCCTATCGCTTGCAAACACTCATGGGCTTCCGTAAAATTTCTTTTTCAGGGGGGGCCAAATGCCTTTTTGCGCAAAAAAGTTAAACGCAACAAAATGTCATTAGGATGCCTATGAAAACACCCCCACCCTGACTCAAGAAACTGGCAATGAAGGGAGCTCAAATCTCTTCACCACCTATCTGATCAGACACCTTGAAGAAGCAAGTAGTAGAAGATTCTCTACTCACAGGTGAGTAGGTACCTACGACATTTTGTTCGTCATTATGTTTGTTGAATTTTGAATAAATTATGTTATAGCTGTACGAATCTTTGATTCATTATTTCGAACTGATATTTTTGGAGTTTTCTGTTTTTGTATCCTGAATATTGTGCAATAGTGGATTTTTTGTTCATTTGCAGATTTTACGATGGCGTCTAGCGGTCTTTCAAAATTTGATTGCCTTTTAATAGTTGCCGAAATAGGTGAGTTTGTGTTTTTTTTCTAATTCCACAACAATCTAAATTCTCAAGAAAAATATCCTTTGATCCAATATGAATACTTACTTCATAACATGAAATCGTGAGCAGTGGATTTATTTATTCATTTATTTATTTCTGACGCTTAAACAGCAATATGCTGGTATCAGAGCCTACATTCATATAAATTATTTTTCATGAACAACAATAATTTATATCATTTCTGTAGAAAACTACTCATTTCCAATACCTATACAAAAAAATTATTGGAGTCTGAGTAACTCCTTGAGCTCATGGCACATTTTTCTTATATTTATATTGCATAGAATTTCTACAGGTAGAGAATTAACTATATTAACACTCTGAAACATTGAAGATCTTTGTCGGATACGTTCTTGCAAAGTTTTTTTCTTAATACATTTTTTCTTCTCACATTCTAAGTATGCTCCTCATTCACTATGCACAATTGTTTATATTTGATATCGTAGAATTGGAATATAGTTCAGCTGGTGGTGTTGAGTAGTCCCAATTGTAAATAAATTTGATAGATTTGTTCTGAACTGGAGATATCTTTTTTGACAGATAATCTATATGGGACCTGCAGCTCAATTTATTATCTGAAATAAAACCTACATAAATATCTATACTCTATCAGAGGTTTGATTCTGACGTTATTTATTACAACATTTATATCACAGACTGCCTTGTTTTGATTGAACAACATATACAGGGTGTACCAAGTTCGACGGCCTATTAGGCGTTTCTGGAGAACTGGACCTATTTGAAATCTGAAAATTGGGATTATATTATTGTTTGACAATATCTACCGATCTAAAATATTCTTGGAGCCTGACCACTTTCAGTTATACAGGGAGTGAAAAAAAAATTTCAAAAATTTTTTTTTCTGTTTTTTTGTTTTCGAATTTGATAGAGTATGCAATTCTGAATACATTCGTACTCGAATGGTTGCATTCGTCAAAATAATTTCCAAAATATCGAGAAAAAACTGAAGAAAAAAGGGAGATAAGTGTATTCGGTTCATGTTTGTTATTCCTAACCTAGATATCGTAAGCACAAACTGTTTTCACATTTTTGAAGGCGAAGACTGTGGAAATATTGTACAATTTCAGAATTTTGAATAACCCGTCACAGGGTGTTCCAAATTTTGGTTCAAAATTTTCATAAAAAAATAGGGTTCTAATTTAAAAAACGAAAGTTATGGGTCAATCTTGATCCCAATTTTTGAACCAACATTTGGAACACCCTGTGACGGGTTTTTCAAAATTCTGAAATCGTACAATATTTCCACATTCTTCTCCTTCTGAAATGTGAAAACAGCTTGTGCTTACGATATCTAGGTTAGGAATAACAAACATAATACCGAATACACTTATCTCCCTTTTTTCTTTAGTTTTTTCTCGATATTTTGGAAGCTATTTCGAAGAATGCAACTATTTGAGTACGGATGTATTCAGAATTGCATACTCTATCAAATTCAAAAACAAAAAAAAAGAAGAAAAAATTTTTGAAAATTTTTTTTTTCACTCCCTGTATAACTGAAATCGGTCAGGCTCCAAGAATATTTTAGATCGGTAGATAATGTCAAACAATAATATAATCCGAATTTTCAGATTTCAAATAGGTCCAGTTCTCCAGAAACGTCTAATAGGCCGTCGAACTTGGTACACCCTGTATACGGTTTTATCTATATTAATACTTAACTTATTGTAGTACAGTTCAAGATCACAGTTGAAATAAAATTCTAGTGATTTCAAGTCATGCGATGAAAGTGCCAGTACCGTATCATCCGCAAACATGAAATATTTTGACGTGATTTTCAAAAATTTCAAGCTGAGAACATAAATCAAATATTCCAGCGAGCCCAAAACTGATCCCTGCTCCACACCTACATTTTGATGTACATTCACTGATGTATAGTGCTTTCTACTAATTTAATATGACTTTAAAAAATGTTGGGTCACCCATTTTCTTCAACTTGTTGAGTAGGTGATTAATATCAACTGTCTCAAATGCCTTCTGTTGATCAATAAAAACAGCGACAACATATTTATTTTGATCTTGATGTAATTAATTTTTTCAGAATATCAGAAGATATTATTGGAGAAACGACTGCAACAACAGGTAAATAAATTTATAATAATATATAAGTTTTAAAAGCCAAAAATCTATTTGGAATTTCGATGAAATTTGTTGAATTCTAGAGATCATCACATCGACTGAAAATTTTCGAGAGAAAATGTACAGTTTCTATTATCCTGAACAACCAATATTTCAACAGTTTCAAATATACAGAGGGAACCTAGAAAAGAAGCACTGCCTACGGTTACCTTCAATTTTCAACAAATTCCTTATCGAAATTGTCACAAGTCACGTTTGAAATAATTTTATATTATGATCGAAGGAATTTTTGATCAAAGATATTGATTTTATGTTTTATGTGTTTTAGGTTCCTGCAACAGAAGAGCAAGAAGTATCATCAGACGGTCCTGAAAGTGGTGGAGAAGCATCTGCTGCTCCTGGTGGTGACCTTTCACCACCAGGAGCAGAAGATACTACTTTATTACTTGCATCACCTCCTGAAATAAAAATATCCCAACCAATCGAACATCCAAGACCTCCAGTTACATCAATTAACAAAGTGAGTGTCATTTATTCATGTAAATTATCTGAGAAATGTGAAAGAATGTTTGCAATAAACTATTAATAATAATAATAATAAATGACTTTATTTTCACACGTGGAATTACAAGTATACAAGTATAATGTTTTTTATCAGATTAATTGGGTGTATCTGAATAACACCGAAAAGAGTGAGGAAAGATTGTATTTTCCATATAATTTATATGACTGGTTAATTTTGATTACAGAGTCACCTCTTATATTTTTTGGTGTTATTCAGATGCACCCCGCATAATATTTTAACTCTGATATGATTTCTGTCATCCAGAGGACATGAGAATGTTCAATAAACTACTCTGTGGAGAAGTTCATGGAATATAAATTTTAAAACAGTTTATATAATAATTTTAATTGTATTTAGGAAATTTGTAACATATATGTTTGTTTGTTAGTTAGTGTTGTGACACATCCTGTAATTCATTGAGGAAATTATATATTACAATTACTATAACTATTAATATAGATATAAAGAATATCAAGAACATTAGTAACATCGTTGTGAAATATGTTAATCTTTGAAGATCACTACGACAATTTCCTTTTTCAGAAAACTCTGCTCTGATCGACATGCCAGAATATGAACAGACGGAGAAAGGAAAGAGGCTGTGTAAGTATGAAATCGTTCATTCGAATTATAATTTTCTTTTCACAATAAATCAGTATTATCTTTGAAATCTACTTTTGGGAAAATTGTCATTTTTTGAAGGGTTTCAGCAGAAAAGAATAATTCAACTGATACGCAGCATTCCTGATTTTGTTCTTGTGGTATCCTAAAAGTTCGAGTTCTGAATTAAATTCTTCATAATCATAATAATGATTCCTTAATCTTTCTCTGAAATAAAGTCGTCTTGTTTTTCAGTTCATTTTCGGACCACACGGCTCAAAAATCAGCGTAGGAAACATGAATCAATTTGAAAGCCTGCTGTTATCGAGCACCACCGAGAAGGCATTGCGATTCCTCCTAAAAGAATCGTTTACAGATTTAGAATAGCCAGGTCCTCAGTTACCGGGCAGAAAAGCAACGCATTCAGAGAAAATCCGCAAAAACGAGCGAATCATAATTATGATTTCTTAATCTATCTTTGGAATAAAGTCGTCTGGTTCTTCAGTTCATTTTCGGACCACAAATCACAAAAATCAGCGTAGGAAACATGAATCAATTTGAAAGCCTGCTGTTATCGAGCACCACCGAGAAGGCATTGCGATTCCTCCTAAAAGAATCGTTTACAGATTTAGAATAGCCAGGTCCTCAGTTACCGGGCAGAAAAGCAACGCATTCAGAGAAAATCCGCAAAAACGAGCGAATCATAATATTGATTCCTTAATCTTTCTCTGAAATAAAGTCGTCTTGTTTTTCAGTTCATTTTCGGACCACACGGCTCAAAAATCAGCGTTGGAAACATGAATCAATTTGAAAGCCTGCTGTTATCGAGCACCACCGAGAAGGCATTGCGATTCCTCCTAAAAGAATCGTTTACAGAAATAGAATAGCCAGGTCCTCAGTTACCGGGCAGAAAAGCAACGCATTCAGAGAAAATCCGCAAAAACGAGCGAATCATAATTACGATTTCTTAATCTATCTCTGGAATAAAGTCGTCTGGTTCTTCAGTTTATTTTCGGACCACAAAGCACAAAAATCAGCGTTGGAAACATGAATCAATTTGAAAGCCTGCTGTTATCGAGCACCACCGAGAAGGCATTGCGATTCCTCCTAAAAGAATCGTTTACAGAAATAGAATAGCCAGGTCCTCAGTTACCGGGCAGAAAAGCAACGCATTCAGAGAAAATCCGCAAAAACGAGCGAATCATAATTATGATTTCTTAATCTATCTCTGGAATAAAGTCGTCTGGTTCTTCAGTTTATTTTCGGACCACACAGCACAAAAATCAGCGTAGGAAACATGAATCAATATCAAAGCTTGTTGTTATCGAGCACCACCGAGAAGGCATTGCGATTCCTCCTAAAAGAATCGTTTACAGAAATAGAATAGCCAGGTCCTCAGTTACCGGGCAGAAAAGCAACGCATTCAGAGAAAATCCGCAAAAACGAGCGAATCATAATTATGATTTCTTAATCTATCTCTGGAATAAAGTCGTCTGGTTCTTCAGTTTATTTTCGGACCACACAGCACAAAAATCAGCGTAGGAAACATGAATCAATATCAAAGCTTGTTGTTATCGAGCACCACCGAGAAGGCATTGCGATTCCTCCTAAAAGAATCGTTTACAGAAATAGAATAGCCAGGTCCTCAGTTACCGGGCAGAAAAGCAACGCATTCAGAGAAAATCCGCAAAAACGAGCGAATCATAATTATGATTTCTTAATCTATCTCTGGAATAAAGTCGTCTGGTTCTTCAGTTTATTTTCGGACCACACAGCACAAAAATCAGCGTAGGAAACATGAATCAATATCAAAGCTTGTTGTTATCGAGCACCACCGAGAAGGCATTGCGATTCCTCCTAAAAGAATCGTTTACAGAAATAGAATAGCCAGGTCCTCAGTTACCGGGCAGAAAAGCAACGCATTCAGAGAAAATCCGCAAAAACGAGCGAATCATAATTATGATTTCTTAATCTATCTCTGGATTGAAGTCGTCTGGTTCTTCAGTTTATTTTCGGACCCTACGACTCAAAAATCAGCGTTGGAAACATGCATCAATTTGACAACCTGTTAGTCAAGAAACCCGATAAGGGATTGCGATTCCTCCTCAAAGCATCGTTTACACTAATAGAAGTAGCCAGGTCCTCAATAACCGGACAACAGAGCAATGCCTTCAAAGGAAAAACCCGAAAACGAGTGTAAGTATAACATCGGAGAACTTCAGAAATCTCATGTAATCTTGCTCTCGAATCAATCGTGAAAATTTCAATTATCAACTGAAATTCTATTTCAGTATCGTAATGAGTTCATTACAGTACTAAAAGTTGTGGTGTAATGAAACTCATTACAGCATTGTTTTTAGTTATATTTTTCGTTTTGTGGTTGTCAGTACTGACCCCCGATCCACTCAATTTTCGAATCAAATCAATTTGCAGAAGGCAATTCCAACACTCATGCTTTCGGAAACTCGCTCCTTCGTCGCTCGTTTTTGAATTTCGCATTCGTGTTGGAATAAGAGCTCATTCTGCAACTTGTTTCTGCATATACTATTCCAATATGGCCGACATATATTGAACTTCCATCTTAAGAAGAATGTCGACGAGATATTTTTTCCATTGTAAGATCAGTATAGATATCTTTAAAGAAATCTCAGTGGTAAGTAATATTCCTTTGGGTTATCACAGAATTTCCATCACTATTGAATACGATATCCCTAACTCTTGTGGAGCAGTATATTTCTCGTTGTGTAAGACCTTTTTTTAGACTTTTCATTCCAATAATTATCCAAAAATTATAGCAATCGTTATTTTTCCAGATAGAATCCAAAAAAGGTCATGGACCTTTTCCATTTGGCAAGAAATGTTTCAGAAAATCGTATTGATCATATTCGCTGATAAATCTAAGTAAGTATTCCAAACATATTCTTTAATTTTACTACTATACTGATGATTGCAGAATGTATGAGTCCCCACAACTAAGTACCCGTGGAATTCCAGAACCCAGCTGCCAGTTATGGTTGGTTGAGCTTCCAAATACTGGCAAATAAAAAATTGAATTAAAACTTTAGCATATATGTCTTGTAAAAATTTTATTTCATTTGTATGTTTTACTCTTTTTTACTTACTATTTTGATCAATTATAATATTCATTGAAATATGTGTGGGTGTTTTCTTCACCAATAAGAAATGGAAAGTCACAGTGCCAAGTATCGTGACAAAAAAGTGAGGATAATTCTTGTACCGCTATAGGTTAAGGCACAGCCATCTTATAGCCGTGAACAAAATGTGGCAACGCCGCAAATGAAGGATCCGGAAGGCCGACTGGGACTTCGGACGGCCGCAGTAAATTCGTTATAATAGGAACGCGATTTTCAAATATATTTCAATTAATTGTCGAATAGTCGATATGGAATATTTTAAATTCAATCACCTAGAAGCAACAATACTAAATCCTACTTGACCAATGAATTGGTTTGATTCGATTCATCATTTTTATTATAACCGGTGGATATCAATTGAACGAAATTATTGGATCTGTATAGAAGCACAAGAACTTAATGATTATCAATGTATTTTGACAATACAGCACATTTCATATCCAATTTGTTGTTCAGCAAGAACCAAAGAGAAGGTGTAGGGTCATCTCATGCCACAAAATTTTGAATTTGAATCAATGTAATCAACATAATAGGTAAATCGGAGAAAAACTTGAGATCCAAATCATTTTAATAACTTCATGTACAAAATTTAATAACAGAACTTAAATAAAATCTCTGAACTTAATAACTATAGCTGAAGAAATAAACATAAATAATTAGGGGAGATTGAGAATATAGAATAAATGTCAAAACTATGCTACATGATGAATATTTCGGTTTTTTACTTATAATTTGTCACATTTGATCCGCCACCATCTGAAATGTCAGAGTTTTTCAAAATTTTCATTCGCTTCCCCTTACAAAAATGTTTCTAATAAATATAAAGATTTGTTCAATTTATACAATTCAGCATCCGGACCTTCCAAACCTCGTTCATCTACATTATATTTATTTATACCGAGAAAGTTCATTTGTAAGTTGGGACCACCTTGAAATCTTGAGATATAAGGTAGGATCCATTTCAAATCTTTAGATGATAATTCAGAATTTTAAATGAAAATTTTTACCTGAAGGGTCTCACTTGTTATTAAAACATTTACTGTTAAAGTCTCTCCAAAATGTAATAAAAAAGTAGATTTTGTTGTCGAGTTATTTTTTTAGGTCATCATAATCTTTAATCAAATCTGAATTGAAAAAAACATTTATATCATTAATGTTTCAGTCAATCGTTCCATCTTTTCTATACTGGGGATTATTTCTCTGTTTGAGAATTTTTTTAGATGAATAAAACGGTAAATTTGGAAAAAATAAAGCAACTGCTTTTTCCTTGAGTTGTTGACATCTCATTGGTTCCATCAGCTAATAAAACTTTATAAAAATTTCAAGATATCGTTTTCATGGAAATGAATTTCGGAAACCAAACTGAATTTATCGGAAACGTAATTTTCTCTTGGAATTGCCTAATCCACGATATTGATACAGTTCTTAATTTTTGGAAACGAAACGAAGTCTTGTAATCGCTCTTGCAGCCGGGTACACAACATTTATTTGGCATGATTCGAAATATGAGAAGTTTCTTTCACCGGTCACCAGATGAAAGATGAAATTTCACTTCATTCACACAGACAGAATTTTTCTTTTGGGCACAATTCACTTCACAAATAATGTCACCATTTCTTTCCAACCTGGAACCAGGACAAATGCCATCAATTCTCCAAATTCTTATTCCTTGAAATATTCGAACTTGCTGCTGACACTGCTCGTTTGTGGTCAACTGTTTTTATGTGGATTTCAATGTCGCTTTTTCCACTTTTGCAATAGAAAATGTAATTCCACATTTCGTGAACTGGTTTTGTTTGATGACTAACCAGGACTCATGCCCGAAATTCAATACTGTATTGGAAAAATCAGTACGAACGGTCACCATTAATTCACAAACACAACAAACAACAAGGCGTCCACAAATGGCGTCAGAAACTTCTCGGCCTTCCGCTGCGTTGCCACATCTCAGCTGTTCGCGGCTTGTTAATTGAAGGAGGTTACGGTTAAGGCCCGGTACGGCTGATTAATTAGGTATATTAATTTCAATTAAGGTGGGTTTCACAAAACTTAAATGGCCCGATCAAGCAATATCAAATTGATTGGAGCGACCCAGATTGGTTGAAATTTTAAATCGAGTGATTCGATTGGTTCAGATTTACGTAAGGTTTTTGATCGAGCAATTAAAGCTTTGTGAAACCCACCTTAAGTCAATCAGTCTTTGATTGGAGGCTTGAGCAGAAACGTATAAATTGATTAATTGCAGAATTTTAGCTTTTTAAAGATCGTGGTGAAGCTTTGTACAGGGTGGTCAGATTTCGATGTTTTAGTACTACATCTCTTTATTAAGCGAGATAAAAAAAGTAATAAACAGTAGAATCCGCTTATAATGACCTCGAGGGGAAATGAAAAATACGTCATAATAACCGGAAGTCACATAAAGAAGAATTTCAGCAAAATTGATGGTGTTTTTCTTGGATTCAGTTTAAGAAAAGAACGACAAATTCAGATTCTGCTTCATTGAAAAAATGAAAAAATTTTTCATTTTTTAGAAAAATAATCTGAAATTTTAGTTTGCGTTTGTTTTTTTCGACTTGAAATAATAGCTTCTTACACCATTGTACAACTTAGAAATGGCTTCAATGGATGTCATTTTGTCCACAAAAAACCAATAATCTCTTCAAGGATCTGGATTATACTAAAAAGCATGTCGTCACGCGTATGTCTCGTATCGTATCAAACTTCATCGCATTAAAAAGGGTAGGGTGGCTTAAGAAAACGATCGAGCGGTCACTATAACCGGAAAATTTTCGAAAAATCATGTTGTTGTATCTGAAATCAAGTCATTGTAAGCGACACGTCATTATACGTCATCCGGACCCTATTGTAAGGAGTTTTGAATGAAACCAAACTAAACACTGCATTTGCGTCATTATAAGCGATTGGCATGGGCGCCCGCAGGGGGGGCCCATGCGCCCCCCCCTGAGATATTGATCCTCTATCGAGTTGATAACTCCCTGAGGCGTGTTGAGCACTTTTTGGGTGAAAAAAATCATGGAAAGTTTTCGAAGACGATGAATTTCATGTTTTTGTTTACCTAAAACGAAGTAATAAATTCATAAACTACCCCATGCTTATTGGCATTCTCTTCAATCGCTACCAGATGTTCGTTTTATGACCGGTTTTTTTAGGCGGCTTCTTTGATGGGGGATTCTTCCTGCGACTAGTGGGACTACTCTCATATTTCAATAATTATTGTCCATTCTCCAATCAGAATACTTTTTTCCGAGAAGGCGGAAATATAGAATCTTTTCATTAGTATTTTCATTCTAGAGAAAGATATATTCGAATTCGAAACAATCCTATTCAGAGAGTATTATTCGTTTTTTGTGTCTTTGACTCCAAATTGTGTTATCGAGGGTAACTTCTTTGATTATTTACGTAGATGATTTTTTCGTTCGGCGCCTCTCAATGTGAAATTTCAACTATTATAACTGTAGATTATTGATAAGAACTGTAAAAAATTCGAAATGTGGCAGCCTTCGGGGTCTAATTTTTGATTTGTGTGGAAGTATTAATGATCAATTTGAATTTCCTTGATCCCTGATCATAAACACTCCTATGTAAACCAAAATTACTTCAAAAATGATAACCAAATAGTTCGACGATACAGTTTACAAGTTGCTCAGATTTCACTTATATCGGTAGTCCCAGAAGACTGTTTTTTTCTTGTTTCTTGATAGTCATTTTACTTATGTTTCTATATATATTTCATATATTTTTATAATATGATGAATTTCCTTTGGAAAATATGGATATTCTAAAATTTTTCCAAAGGAGATCGAATGCCGATGACGATCGCTATAAGACACCCAAAAAATAAACCTTTATATCAATGCAGATTCGTCCTCGTGTACTGATAAAGAAACAATCTAAGAAAATTATAGGAATTAACTTCCTATTGAATTTCTTGAGACTAACAGAAGGATGGTTTTTAGTTCAGAATAAAATACCTATGCGTGGTATTACGATTCCGGTATTTTATTTTCAGAATTATTATTATTATTTTTGTGTGTGTTATGTCTTTTCTATTTTTTTTTATAATTAAGTCATTTTGATAATATATTTATTTTGTGTTATTTCGAATAATCTCTGAGTTACCGTATTATCTTATATATATCGCCTTATATTGTTGATGTTAGAAAAATGTTGAGGTGGAAAACTTAATCATTTTTAACAAATTCTGCGGGCCCTCATGCATGAATATAAAAAACGAAATAGAAAGAAATGGAATACTGATGTCGCAAGCGCCTTATCGTTTTTCGACGATTTTTTTTGCCCCCCCTGAGAAAAAATTCTGCGGGCGCCCATGAACACGCTGATATTATAGGAAACCCTTGATTTAAAATAACCTAGAGGTGATATTCCATTGTAAACATGCAATGTTAAGTTGGAATCTTTCAAATCAAATTTTCGAAAATATTTTTCATAAAAATTCTGTTATACTAGAACCAGTATCGAGTTGAAATGAAAACTTTTCATTTGTTACAAATATGTCTATCATTATCAGTTTAAATCAATTTTAGTATCTAAAGAATATAAAGTATTGAATTCTAAATTATGTGAATTTTCACTCTTACGATTTCGGCAAACTGGAGCCATATGACCTTTCTTCTTACAGATGTGACATGAATTTTCTTTATATCTGCATTCCGAGGTTGGATGATTCTTCCTACCGCATACCTTACATGAAGTGGAAAATGTTCTATGCTTCTTCGTTGACGTAGTGCATGACGATTTCTGATTACTCGGTGACGTTGTCTTTTCAGCTGCTGAGTACAATTCACTCTTACATGAAAATGGCGGAAACTGTTCCTCTTGTTTAATTGATGATGCTTGTTTTACGACTGCTATTCTCACGGCATCCTCAAATGAAATATTATTTGATTCTTCAAACAATCTGTCCCACTTGTAGCTCTTCGCCAAACTCACAATGAACAGCAAGGCTTCTGACACGTGCGGCCCATTCTTGTAAACTTTCAGAACTTTGCTTGAAAGAATTGTAAAATTTACTCCTTTCAGCGAAAATGCACTTATGAGCTCCAAACCAATTAATGAATATTTCGATTATCTCATTGAAACTTCGTGACTCTGGTGTCTTCGGCTTGCACAAGTTGAATGATAGACGATATGAATCTTCTGATAGAATATTCAGGAAAACTGACCTTTTTCTTTCTTCATTCGTGATGGAATTTGCCTCGAAGAAATTCTTTAATCTTGGTTTGAATATAGACCAATCATTTTGATGTATGTTGAACTCTCGAAGATGTCCAATTAACGGAGTTTGCGTCTCCATAATCACTTATGATCTTTATTTCGTTGGGTTTAATTAATTTTTCACTCGTCGCCAATTGTTAAATATTCGTAATTGAAATAAAGAGAAATATTGTTTCACGTTAAAAGCATTTATTAGAATGAATGAAAAATACAATGCAAATGAAAAATACAACATATGTAGCATACGGCGATAACCAAAGATTATAGAGTATAAAGATAGGAAACGACCCTATATCTCCAGTACTAAAAACCGACAACGATTTTCGATTAAGTCAACACGCGACATACTAGATGGCGCTGAGTAAATTTGTCGATACAGATTTCGGCATTCTACGAAGAGCGCGAAATTTGAATGAAATTATACGTATTAAATTGAATTTCGACTTTGTCAGGCCCAGAATATAACATCCTGAGCGACAAAACAAAAAGCAATGCTCTTTCTTGTTCTGCTCAGGATATTATTTTTCACTCGGACTTCAACTCAATTCATATAAATAAAACACGCCGTTAAATTTGTTATGTTTTTATTTGAGATGAATACCTTTTGAGAATATAGTACAGCAGTATCAGAGCAATTTAAAATAAACTACCAATTCAAGAATAGTTATTTATGATACAAGATCAGAAAGCATTGATATTCTTACACGAGTTCAAAATTCAAGAACGAGTCATCTTTATGAGGATTTGACACATACTTAGAGAAAAACATATTAGTTACAGAATAATCAGAACCACAATTATAGAGGTGTTCAGGATGTTATCCGATCCCATTCAACGACATACCTGCATCGCATACAGGATCAGGTATGAAAGCTTGGAATAGGAATAATTTCCGTTCAGTATTCAGTATTTCTTTATGGAACAATATTTAAATTGAATAATGAATGAACAAAGAAGACATCAAAAAATAATAACATATCAACTCATGAGTGCAAATTAATTCCGTTATAACCTACAGCATATCCAGCAATAGATGGTCGCATTCAGCAGACGTAGCACAAAGCGATACTGTTACCTATCGGTCGGAACCATATTGAACGCATGTGCCTCCTTAGACAGATAACTTTTTGATTATCTAATCAATTTACTTATTGCTTATTTATTACTGGATATGAGAGGCTGACCTTTAAAGGAGTGACGGATCACTTTCATCCTATTAATTTTGCACCGCAAAGAGTTGATTGTAGCCTTCATCCTCTTGATTTTGTCTTAGGGGACTCTTATATAGATGATTTTTCCCCTTTTTTTCAGTTTCACTCAAAGAAATAGCTGAAAAAGAGGAATATTAGGTCATTCAATAATTTGAATGAAAATTATCTCGAATTTACATTTACAAGCTAGAATGTATTCATGAAAATGGTTAAGTTACAAAACTTATTGTGAATGAAGTCAGTAAGACATTTAAGAAACATTTAAAGATGAAGCTATGAGGTTAATGGAGAGACTTACAGTTATTATTTGAGCATTAACTAGGATTTGCCATATTCTTCTTCTATCGATGCCTATCCTCTGTGGATGTTGGCAATCATGTCAGCTTACAGCTGTCCTGAATATTTGAATGGTCGTCATCCTTGTCCATTGCCTGATATTCTGCATCCATGATGTTCGTTGGCGCCCTGGAGACAGTCTTCCTTCTATCTTGCCTTGTGAAATCAGTTGAAGCAGTTGATATTTTTCATTACGTAATACATGTCCCAGATATGACATTTTCCTGATTTTAATGCACTACAGTATTTCCAGATCATTCTGCATCCGTTTCATAACAGTATCATTCCTGACATGGTAGATGTTCGAACTCCTGAGCATTCGGCAATTCTCAATTTGTGGTGCAGCATCTGTTTTGGAAGCTCTAGATGTTGGAATTTCTGTAAAAGGAGAAGTTTTAATGAACGAATTCAATGACAGACATGTGTTTTTATTATATTAATATTCGCTTAGACTCACCGACAGAATTTATTGCAGCATTCATTTTCGTTCGAATAAGGCCCCTTCAGGAATGGAATGCTTCCTGGATGGTAATTGTACCTGATTTGTTCTGGAGAAAAATGCTCACTGCATACTGTGTAAAATTTATTGAGATCGATATCGTCTCGCCCTGAAAATTCTATCCATTTCTGAGCACTGAAAATAAAAGGAATGAATAACACAGTTACAGAAGTCGTGTTTCATTACTTACATTTCCATTTTCTTTGGTAATGTGAAAAATGCTAATCCTTCTGTTATTGAAACAGTTCTTCACCATACAACACGATCCAGAACTCATCTTAAAGTTGAAGAATAATAAATAATAATATAAGTAAATACCGAACAGACACACGACAGCAAAAACCAAGCAAACTTCGAAACTAGTTAATCAACAAGCAAGATGGCCGATTGGCGCCTTGACAGCCACGAAGCTAGCACGTAATCAATCACGTGCTAAATTTTAGTCAACAAGTGACTCTTCAGATGGCGCTGACAACCGTTGTCGCCTCGTTTCCCATCTTTATACTTTATAATCTTTGGCGATAACATTATAGATATCTCATTTTCAGGATGCGTATGACTATATACAGGGTCTTTCACGAGGAACCTCACCAATATTCTTACGGGAAACTACTGAACGTATTTTCATGAAATTCAGCACTTATAAGTATTTCACGATGCTGATGAAATCTAAAATATTTTCAAGGCATGAGCACCCCCGGTTTTTCCGGAAATGACGTCAACTTCCGTTTTTCAAATTAGAAAACCATTTTTTTATTGCAGAAATAGATTTCTTAGAAAATTTCAAGTTATTTGGATGTAACATTTTTCAGTTTTGGTTGGAAAATTCTCTCTGAGCGGGAAAATTCGAAAAAAAAAATCGAAAATAGAGCTCCGCTGAAACAAGATTAACTTCGAGGTTTTTGGATGGAAAATTTTCATTTTTGGGATTTTTCAAGATGTAAGATTGATGTATCCACTTTGAAAATCGAAATCGCGATTCATGATACAGGGGGTGGAAAAATCGCTTTCAAAGTTAGGGATGACAAAATCGTGAAAAATCAATTTTTTCAAATTAAAACCCCATTTTTTATGGCAGATATTGAATCTACGTTAAAAAATAATGTGAGTGTATGCATCCCACCCTTGTCCTAAAGTGGATATTTTCTGAGTTATTCACAAAAAACTGTTTTTCGTCTTGAATTTTCAGCTATTTCTTTTCCCTTCACGACAAAAAGATGAAATTTTCAGGAACTGTAACTTAAACCATGTTTCAGATTTTACTACCCTAATATGCAAGAGAAAAAAGTTACAGGTTGTTCCTAAATAGATGGCGAATTTTGATTCGAATTTGTATCGGAAACCTCTTTATTTCAACTAATCGGCCATCGGTTTTCTCTCCAGTGATAAATAAATAATTCCTTATGAACCATATGCAAAAACTTACCATGTTTTACATTCTTTTTTTTTAATGATAGATATCATTAATTACATGTGCCAAATTCCTCTTTATTCAGTAGCATTTTGTGTCTACTATTAATTCGGTGATAATTCGTATTAAGTTATAAAATCGATCACTATGCCTAATTTTACCAATGAAGATTATTTAAATCTCATTCTACTTCATGGAGAATGTAATAAAGTTGTAGATAGAACGATTCGACTGTTCATTGAGAGGTTTCCTGACCGACCCAGACCCACGAGAGATACCATTAACAGAACCATGACAAACTTGAGAAATGTCGGATCTTTCGTTAAGAAAACTATACACAGAGAAAAAAGTGTAGTAGAAGATGAGAACAACGAAATTACAGTTCTTGCATATTTTCGTGTGAATCCTCAAAATTCTCTCAAAGATGCCGAGATTGATCTGGGATTATCTCAATCGAGTGTTTGGAGAATATTAAAAAAACATAAAATGCACCCACATAAATTCAATAGGGTACAGCATTTGATGGAAACTGATTTCGTCAGGAGAACAGAGTTTTGCGAAGCTATGATGATTCGATTTCAAGAGAATGAAAACTTTTTGGACTGTATAATTTGGACAGATGAATCTAAATTCACAAAGAATGGTTCTTTCAATAGGCATAACAGTCATTATTGGGATGAAGAGAACAACCACCACTTCAGACAATGGAACTTTCAAGAGACCTGAAGTTTCAATGTTTTTTGCGCCATCAAAAATAATGCAATTGTCGATGTTCACATTTATGATGGGACTTTAACTTTAACTTTAATCAGTATCGTGAAATACTTATAAGTGCTGAATTTCATGAAAATACGTTCAGTAGTTTCCCGTATAAATATGGGTGAGGTTCCTCGTGAAAGACCCTGTATAACAGTAACGATTGAAATTTCTATAGCCTATCAAATAATACACTATATTCATTTTTTGTCTCGTCTACTAAGGGTGAAAACAAAACTTTTTCCTCTTAAAAACGAACGCATTTTTTTCATCTTATATCATAAAAGTAATAGAGATGAAAAATTAAAGAATAAGTCTTAGTCCCAGTAAAAAAGTGCTTGTAGAAAGTTTCAATCTTTTTCAGATATTTTGGAAAAAAAAGTTATGGCACATCTTAGAAATCAATAAAATATCACAATTTTGTTATATCTTCGAATCAAATAAAAATATGGTGAAGCGGTTTTCACTACTGGTGTTTTCAGGAAATTAGAGCCCAAGACTCCTCTCAACGTTTTTACCTATCTAGTACCAGAAACAGCCAAAATCGAGCAATTTGAAATACGTTGTACAGGGTGGGCAAATTTCGATGTTTTAGCACTACAACTTTCGAACCAGAGGAGATAGACAAAATCTGATACCCCATTCTCGATCTCTTTTTCGGAGAAACTGACAAGAGTAGTATTCATTTTTGGCTACCTTCTTTTGTTTTCGAGTTATAAGCGAAAATTGGAAAAATGGTGATATCGGAAAAAAATTATATCTCCGCCAATACTTATGATAGAGCTCTGAAATTAAAACATTATACAGGCACTTTTCTACGTAGAATCCAGTGGCATGCACGCCTTTTTTGCAGCATTTTTGATTACGAAGCTATGACAAAAAGTTATGTTTTTTTTTGAAGAAGAACACTAGATTTCTTCGCAATTTTCTGAAAGCTTAATTTTTTCTGATTTCAAAAATATATAACATCGTATGTTTCGTATGAATAAATCAATATGAGAATAGAAATTGGTC
Organism: Hippodamia convergens; assembly: GCA_038502775.1. NCBI lineage: Eukaryota > Metazoa > Arthropoda > Insecta > Coleoptera > Coccinellidae > Hippodamia > Hippodamia convergens. The sequence continues at coordinate 131,474 of JAVSIQ010000855.1, read as the reverse complement.
AAGAACCTATATTCGTCTGAGTCTCAATACTTTTTATGGTTTCAATTGTCGATAAGCGCGAAAAATTTAGTATCGTATAATTACCACAATTTCTTTCTAGTAGTCTTTTCATTTCTATGCTCTTGTTATAGGAAGCTACATTTTTCTGTGCTCATCAACAGTTGAAACCATAGAAAGTATTGAGACTCACATGGAAATAGGTTTTTGACCAATTTCTATACTCATACTGATACAAACTTCACGATGTTATATATTTTTGAAATCAGAAAAAATCAAGCTTTCAGAAAATGTCACAGATGTGTGTGGTAATTATACGATACTAAATTTTTCGCGCTTATCGACAATTGAAACCATAAAAAGTATTGAGACTCAGACGAATATAGGTTCTTGACCAATTTCTATTCTCATATTGATTTATTGATACGAAACATACGATGTTATATATTTTTGAAATCAGAAAAAATTTAGCTTTCAGAAAATGGCAAAGAAATCTAGTGATCTTCTTCAAAAAAAACATAACTTTTTGTCATAGCTTCGTAATTAAAAATGCTGCAAAAAAGGCGAGCATGCCACTGGATTCTACGTAGAAAAGTGCCTGTATAATGTTTTAATTTCAGAGCTCTATCATCAGTATTAGCGGAGATATAAATTTTTTTCGATATCGCCATTTTTCCAATTTTCGCTTATAACTCGAAAACAAAAAAAGTTATTCAAAAATGAATAAAACTCTTGTTAGTTTCTCCGAAAAAGAGATCGAGAATGGGTATCAGATTTTGAATATCTCCTCTGGTTCAAAAGTTGTAGTGCTAAAACATCGAAATATGCTCACCCTATACAAATGTACACTTTCCATTGAAGATGTGAAACAGCTTTTTCAATATATAGCAAAAACAGAATGCAAGAAGTTTATCCATTCGAATTTTATTGATCATACCGGTGATTACAGCATCTGCTGAAAAAAGTTTCTCAAAATTAAAGCTGGTAAAAAAAAATCTGCGAAATACAATGTATCAGGAAAGACTTTCTGCTTTGGCAACCCCCTCTACCGAAACAGATTTAACATCCCAGCTGGACTATGATTTAATTAATCAGTTAAGTGAGGCTAGAAGCCGACAATTTTTATTTGATTTTCACTTCATAATTCGTCACATTTATTTTATTAAATGTTAGACAATTTCGATTGTTTCTTATGGAAACCTTTTTTCATGAAGGGGCTCGCAAATTTTATCTCGCCCACATATAATTGAGGTCTTGTTACGCCACTGCCTCGGTAATTGGTTAATAAGGAACGAGAAACCGCATTTTAGGTCCCTATTGGTCCGTTTTCATCATCCTTATTGGTTCTCCAACTATCTAATTTTTATAAAATGTCGGACCCAATGCGCATCAACTGCGCACGCAACTGGAATTTCGTGGATCAATGGGGACCCTCGTTCGCACACATAAACCGATTTCAAGCGAATAACCAGTAATGACCGCGGTTATCTACGGTCCTGCCTGCGGTTATCTACGGTTATAGCCTTCAGGGATATTCCTTGTAAAATGATTATAACCTACAATGACCGAAGTCGCTTGAATGCAGTTGGTCCTAGTTGGTAATTACCAATGAGGACCAGGTTATTCGCTTGAAATCGGTTATAGAGATAGTATAAGAGGAGGAGCGATTTCGTAACTAAAACGGGACCAGGGGACCTATTCTTGACCATTCGCAATTTATGCGAGCGTTCGCATCTATATGACTCATGACCGTTCGTATTTCACTGCGTACTCGCAAAGGTATTGTAAATAAATAAATAAATAAATAAATAAATAAATAAATAAATAAAGGTATGACAGTTCGAATTGTTTCACCAGAAATTTTCGAATCATTCGAGATATTGTTAAATTGACATTGAATTTGGAAAAGAGGTGTTCGATTTGACCGATCTTTACCTATATTCTCCGCATAGCTCAATGTTTGAACGGACAGTGGTCCATTAATCTGAGCCATCCGAAGTAAAAATGATGACATATGAGAAAGTTGGTTGTTTTCCAAATAGTTTACACCATCAAGTATATTTGATGGGACTTATTAACACATGAGATGAATAAAAGCAATTGAAAAAAATTATTGAAAATCCTGTAGCTTTTCATTTCTCCAAAAAAACTGTAGGTTATAATTTTCTAGATTCAGATTCTATGTTTGTACAAAATCGGGGATGTTCTGATTTTGGAAAATAAAGTTTAGGACTGTATCCAGATAATTGAGTTAGAGATGGTATTGTAAAAACATTTATTGACATCATTCACAATCATAAAATGAATAAGTCACCCGCATGAAGTTAATACAGTAAAAAATACAATATTAAAGTCATCTTTAAAACTCAGAGTGAATTATCCAACTAAAAACAGAGGTAATCTAGAGAAGTTCAAAATGAGAGGTCAGCTGAAGTCAGACTTAGACTTTGAGAGAGTTCCATTAATTCAAAATTAAACACAGAGTTTACAGTGATGATGCAACTGAAATTTATTGCGAGAGCCTCTTTATCTCATCAGAAAAACAAAAGGTTCAATAGTGAATTGTTAGAGTAGTCTGAGTTGTAATAAAGTGAGATTGGGCCTTAGAGGAGTACATGTATTGAAAACTTAATAGTCTAAGTCTGGTCTTCATTGAGAGCATTACAATATGAGAATATCAAGGTTGAGAAATCAATAATTATGATCTATAACGTAGTTCTGTAACGAGAAGGCTAATTAATCAATTGAGACAAAATTTACAGTGACAAACTACTTTTAGCAAGCAGGGTTAGTGTTCATCAGAAAAATAAGAGTTACAATTGATAATTATGAGAATGACAATATGAGAGTACATTGTATGAGTGTAAATCACCAACCCTTTGATTTGTTTGAAGCTGAAAGCTTGAGTTGCCACTTGCTAAATGTTTCCGATGAATGAACTTGAGAATTTCTTAGTTATACTGAGGAGATCATACCAATTTAATCATGTGGGCAATATTTGAGGAGACTGCTCTAGGTGAAGCAGGGATTGAGACTGTCAATCAGGTACAATGTGTGAATTACTTGATCGTTCAAATATTTCAGAGAAGTTGAGTTGATTTTATTGAGAGAGAAGACTGATTCCATGATTCACCCTTATGCTTGAGATCGTTCATTCATCTGAAACTCGAGAAAAATAATTAGCAAGTTTAATGAGAAGTGCATGATTGAGAAATGAGATGACTACATTGAGATAATGAGGTGCACATGAGAATATAATGAATCAAAACTCATTACCACAAATAATGTTCATTTCTGGAGCAATCAATTATTATTTCCACTGTGAAAAGTCTAGAGAAATCTGAAAAATCATGAGAACAGCAAAATATATCAAAATATGTATCTTAGAGGAGTCGATTCCATTAGTTAAATGCAATAGAGACTTTCTGAGAGTAAAGTGAGAGAGGATTACCAGTATTTTTATAGATTTTATGATCTAAAACGTGGACACATTTTCAAACTTTATAAAAAGCAGGAAAATAACATTAAACATGCATTAATGAGAGATGACTTGGAGAAATGCTCACTTACCTAATTGATTGCTTCCAAAAATGAACGAGATGTACAATTAATTTGCGAGGTGACTTTTTGAGAATTCTAATTTCACAAGAGAGGTCTGATCTTCAGAGAGTGTCGATACAGAAAAAATTGATTGATTAATTGATGCAATTAATTAGCATGAGTTGATCTGTCACCAGGTTAGTCCATAGAGGTAGGTCAGTTCTGACGTCAATCAGCTGTTCATAGAGTTGCAGAGATCGAGTTGACGTTTCGGTGCGTTCGGACCATAGGCGCAGTTGAGGATGACGTCTGAGGGGCTCAATTTTTAACAATGTTAAATTCAATGTTTCGAGAGTAGTTGGATATGTATATTGCACTCATCTATATAAGCAGAGACAATTGTCTCTGATATAAGCCATCGTTCTACAACGAAAAAGATAAGGAATATCCATAACATATTCATTTCAATCAGTAAAATTATCACTCGATCATGATGACCGGCCGCATGACTCACTAACGTTCGTATTTCACTGCGAATGGTTTTGAGTACTCGCAAAATTGAGCGAAGGGTTCGAAGATTTGACAGTTCGAATAATAACAACATAACCAATATATTTGGAATAAATAATAATTAATTTTGAATTATCGAAAATCCCGATTCCCATGAGAAAACATTTAAAAAACATTGCAATTCCATATATGGTTATTATTTTCAGTCTTATGATGTTTCGTTATGGTAAAAAACATCTTTGGTTTTCTCCGTCTCTTCCATTGTGAATAAAAAGATACTAGATATATTGAACAAAAATTATGCCGTTATAATAAGTATAACCAAGAGAATAATAATTTATTCATGTTTGCTTCACAATTCTCAGTTCCGAAAAAAAGTGTGTGCCCCCTTGAATTAACCCGAAATTTTAAATCATAGGGTTGATTTCCCAAGCACATTCGAGGACCTGAATAGTATGAGACTTGAGTTTATATCCTTTTATCCCTCAAAAATTTCTCCCAAAATAGTAGATATGTTTTTTTTTTAATTTCTATGAAAATTCGATTTTCTGGGAGTAGTGGGTCGAGTGGCTTACACTAACGTAGCCATTTATCCCCCAAAGAAGGAAGATGAGAAATTTCCAGAATTTATTTATATCGATTGAAAAGGTTATCATTCGATTAATGTTCAGCTGGTTAGTAGTAAATTGAGGAAAAAATTCATTTTCCTATTTGACCACAGATATGCTATATATACAGGGTGTTTCCTAAACATGCGGCAAAAATTCAGGGAGCTGTTACTTGGACTATTCTAAGAATATTTTGTCCTTTGATGTTTTTGGAAAAACCTCTTTGTTTCGAAGATACAGGGCGAACAACATTTTTCATATTTTTAAAATTTATAATAGTATAAATAAAAATGCGTACCGCACTGTGTTTACTAAGTAGGTACAATTTATTTTTAAATGTGTTTGACAACTATAAAAAACGGCCAGTTTTTTGACTTAAAATTGATAAGTTCAGATGGTAAAGGAATACAGATTAAACACGGTTTTCATTTGAATTCGTTTTGTGATGTATTAGCAATTAACATTTTATCTTTCACTATTATGAATCGCTATACAAATGCCGAGATGACTGACATGCATTTCATTTATGGACTTGCTGATGGAAATTCATTAAAAGCTAGGAGGTTGTACATTGAACGATTTCCTGGGCGTAATATTCCTGACAGAAAATTGTTTCAAAATATTCATCAACGTCTGCATGAAACAGGCACATTGAAACAAATTGGGGGACCAGGAAAGCCAAACACAGTAAGAACGGTGGAACTGGAAGAGAATGTGCTGGACATGATCGAAGAAGACCCTAGAACTTCTACTCGAAAAATTGCCAATACTTTGAATGTGAGTAATAAGACTGTTTGGAAAATTCTTAAAGACAATTTGTTATATCCATACCATATGCAACGCGTTCAGGCACTTATTCCTATTGATTTTCCCCCACGTATTGCATTTTGTCAATGGCTTTTAACCACATTAGTTCAAATTCCTCAATTACTGACGCTGATTCTTTTTACCGATGAAACGAATTTCTCAAGAAATGCAATAAGAAATTTTCATAACAACCATGTATGGGCCGACGAGAATCCACATGAGATAATTGAAGATCGTTTTCAACACCTGTTCTCATTGAATGTTTGGGTTGGTATTGTGGGTGACTGGCTAATAGGGCCGATATTTTTACCAGAAAGACTTACCGGGAACGTGTATCGCAACTTTTTAGAACAAACGTTACCTCTGTTTTTGGAGAATGTACCATTGGCAATAAGACATGCAATGTGGTTTATGCACGATGGTGCACCAGCGCATTTTAGTTTGGTTGCTCGTGAGTTTTTAACATTAACATACGGAGATCGCTGGATTGGAAGAGGTGGACCTCATTTATGGCCTGCTCGTTCCCCGGACTTAAAACCCCTTAGATTATTTCCTATGGGGCCATCTAAAATCATTAGTTTATACCACTCCAGTAGAAAATGTGGAAGACTTGCGAAATCGGATCATTGCTGGGTGTAACTTAATAAGAAATGATCCTGATGTTTTTGAAAGGGTTCGGCAGTCAATGAGGAGAAGATTGGATGCTTGTATGCTGGCTGGAGGTGGTCATTTTCAACAGTTTTTGTAGGTTAAGTTAAATTTTCATGTAATTTTTCATAATAAAATGTTATTATCTATAATTTTGTTTGCCCTGTATCTTCGAAACAAAGAGGTTTTTCAAAAACATCAAAGGACAAAATATTCTTAGAATAGTCCAAGGAACAGCCCCCTGAATTTTTGCCGCATGTTAAGGAAACACCTTGTATATATTTCAGAATAACAAATGTAAACTCAAGATATCCAGGAAGTTCATATGATGCGTTTATTTCGAGAAATTCAAATATTTTGAACACCCTCACAAATTATCATTAACTCCAATCAGGTGATGCCGGATATACACTCTAAGTGTTCTGACCATCACGGCTCATGTCACCCCTGAAAACTGAACTCCCTAGGAATACTCCAAACGATGAAACAGATTACTCAGGATTTTCATCTTATTTCACTATGAATTTCTTATTTCATTTAGCTTAACTTAGACGACCTCCTAGCAATTTGGTCCAGCTTGATAGTGCCCTTCTCCAGTCAAGTCTGTAACAAGAGTTGGATATAATTGATAACAAGAATTAGAAATAATTTTTAGATATGTAATTATTGTATTGCTTCATGTTCAAATTTAAAGTACCTTTCTCCAAGATTTCCAATCTCAATTGGTACTCCACCAACTGTTAGAATATTTGAAATTTCTCCTAAAGTTTTTAAGCTCTTTTCGTAGTAAAACTTTCCTGATATCAGTGATTTTTGATGTACTCCAACAGTAGCTTCTTCTGCTCGACGGAGGCGTAAGTTTTACTTCGATTTCTTGATTGAAGAATTACTGAAAAATTCGAATAAAACACAACTCACAGCTCGGAGGAAGAACATAACCCCAAATAACAATACGAAATACGCCAACAAGCGACACAAATGTCACGAATTGTTACATCTGAACTACGAGCCGTGACGTATATTGATGGTTGCCGTATGTATCCGATGCGTTGGCAACGCTTTGCGAGCGGTTCAGAATACCGGTTTTGAAACGTGTTCGCAAATCGCCATTCGCAAATATGCGAACGCTCGCATGAATTGCGAATGGTCAAGAATAGGTCCCCAGGTCCGCCACATTGGTACGACACATTTGTCAAGCGGTCGTTAACCCTGATGTTTCGTGTTCGGTTGTGAGTTTTGTGAAAGTTATTTATATTTGAAGGACAATCTTTGTAGAACTAATTGAACAAAATGGTTTCTTGTGCTGTGCGAAGTTGCTGTAGCCGTGATGACGTGGATAAGAAGAAATCATCAGGAATTACATTTCATAGGTTAATATCAACAATGTACAGGGTCGGTTTAAGTAGATTTGATGTCTGATACTAGAAATTCCTTTTTATATTCATTTAGAGATTTGAAGAATAAAAAGGGTCTTCAATACCCTTCAGAGGATGTCATCAAAATTTGCTTAAAGACCGAAAAAATCATGGAGCGAGAAATCATTATAGCTGGTCAAAACTGTGTTTAATGAATTTGTTTCATCAAACATCTTCTCATTTTTAATTGATCACAATTTTGATCAGTTTTTTGGATAATCATCGATTATTATTGATCAGAAGCATAATACAGAAATATTACAATATAAGAATGATTTCTCTCTTCAAGTATAAAGTTGACAAATCAACTAGTATTAGGAACCAAAATAACAAAATTGTACTGTTCAAGGGACAGTAAAACTGTTAATTGGGTAAAATTTTTGTTTGTGAAAGGAAAACTTAGTTATTGAATATGAGAGAATGTTTGGAACATTAAAATATTTCTAAGATTTGATGTAAAAGTTTCCTGTCATCATATGAATTGGAAATATAAATTTTTTTTAACTAAGTGTACATATTTTAATATATATGTACATATATGTATATTATATAATTTTTTATATTCATTATTTATATTTTAAATAAATTTTTCACCTTATACAAAATCTGTACTTTGCCTATTATTATACGAGAACCTACCATACGAGAAAGTAATATCTACTCGTGTATATATCCTTGAAACCAAAGAAAGGGTAGGTATTCTATAATAAAAAATCTAGCTGTTATTAATATAAGTAAAAAATTGTTGATCTCATACCTATACAAACTGAGTCATGATGGAAGAAGTAGCTCAATATTTGAAGGAACGTTAACGAGTACAACTTCCAAAGATGTTATTGAATATCACTAGTTGTTTCTGCTAATTAAAGAAGACAGAATTTCCCTTAACATTAGAAAAACTCAGAAGAATTCAATCTCGATTAAAAATGTTCTCAAAATAAAATAAGTATTGTTTTAGTATATAAACTGTTGAAATTCATTTGTATTTCATAAATGTTAAAAATCATGATGTTTATTCTGCTTCATCCATAAATTAGCCTGTAATTTATTTACTCCGACCCTGTCCAATTTGTGGTTCTGTGGCCGAAACCGCCACATTGGTACGACACTTTGCCCCGCCCAGTGGACCCGTTTTATGTGGAAATCGTTGAACTATCTATACTATCTCTATAACCGATTTCAAGCGAATAACCGCGGTTATCTACGGTCCTGCCTGCGGTTATCTACGGTTATAGACTTCAGCGATATTCCTTGTAAAATGATTATAACCGACAATGACCGAAGTCGCTTGAATGCAGTTGGTCCTAGTTGGTAATTACCAATGAGGACCAGGTTATTCGCTTGAAATCGGTTTATGTTCGCACATAACCGGCGCACCTGGTAAAGCGACCACAATTGCCAAGCAAAAATACGCCTCCCAACTTTGTTCATTTTGATTGGTTGAAATTTATCCATCAGCTTTATACGAAGGGCAGCCAAATAGCTACCAGTGGTAAGAGGGGGGGCCCAGTTGGAATAAATATACTGGAACCAGTGGCGTGCCAAAAGGGGGGGATCGAAATGACATAGAGCGCTAATTATTCAGATTAGCGTTGATCTAGAATTCAGATCATAGGTTCATATCAAAATTGACGAGTTATGTTAAAGGCTTGATATTTTACACAGGGTGAAGCATTTTTTACAGTTGATAGAACTCTTCAAAAACGCTTTGAATGAAATATGTAATTTTCCCGATTTATTTGATACAAAGATGCACTCAAATCTAAGAAACGTATTGAGCTCACATCTTTATCTTTGTACTGAAAACCACCAGAGGCCTAACGAGAGGGGTTATTGGGGACGTAACCCCCCTATTGATTAGAAGAAATGAAAAAAATGTAGGTAAAAATTCGAAAAAAATTTTAAATTGAAAGATTTTCTTGACTGGTCCCTCTACACTTTTTTATAAATAACTATTTTAAAATTCCCAGAAGATACTTGAAAAATCTTCAACTGGGAGCTATCGAGAATTGACAAATTGTCAAGGAAAGTTTTCGAGGAAATCCTAGGGGTTTTGAAAGAGACTGCTAGACTAATGGTCAAGAAATCCTTTCGTCCAGGTAGACATCGTTGAATATCGATTAAGGGATGCAGTCAAGCTTGATAATGGTATTGTTAAATGTACTGGAAGAAACAAAATTTCGATCTTTGCCTCAATATCCACCAAAGTGTTTTCAAATTGGCATATCGGTAATTGAAATACTGTAAATTTATTGGGGTTCCAGGAATATGCTAATAACCTTTCAGCAGCGACTCGTCAGGAAAAGACTTCAACCCTAATCCTCTGTTTTCACTTATTTCTCCATTAGGTTCATTCCAAATCTTGATGAAATTTGATGGTAAATACACTCCCCGTCAATAAATTCCGGAGAGGCAAAATTTTTGTCAAATTCAACACCCTGTATCTTTTTTCGTGGTTCTCCGATTTTGTTGAAATTTTCACCAGGTATAGTATTGGGTCTCGTTATATTAACCTGGAATTTACTTTGCGAAAATACCTGTAGTTCATCTGTTATATAGGGTGAAACGAAACCTTGTTTTATACCCTTCATTTCTAAACACATTGTGGTGAATTTGAGACGGAAAATTTGATAACATTCAGTTTCATTTCGAAGTGTGACCCTTCTTAACAAAATGTTTTTGATTTACGCCAGTATCTGCTAAAAAAAAAAGATACACATTTTCAAAGAAAGTGTTGCATTTTTTCAATTTTTATAACAATTTGAAATAGTACAATACCTTATCGATAAGTAAACATAAACAAAGATCTGAAAATGAATAGCGTGTATTTCCAAATCGCTTTCTCATCACTTCTACTATACGACATGGCATACCTACTTTCAATGCATTTCCGAATTGTTTCCGGGGGAATATTTTCCCGTTCTTCAAGAAGGGCTGTTTGTGAATCGGGCAAGGTGTTGGGCTGCCGATTTCGAACATGTCTACATAGCATATCCCATACATGTTCAATTGGATTTAAATCCAGCCTTCTGGCTGGCCACACGAATCGTAGAATATTCACCTCCTCACAGTATTCTGCTGCAACCCGTGCAACGTGAGGCCTAGCATTGTTCTGCATTAACAGAAATTGTTGCTTCCCCCAGAAGCAATTCGTAAATGCATTGAAAGTATGCCACGTCGTATGGTAGAAGTGATGAGAAAGCGAGGTGAAATACACGCTATTAATTTTCAGATGTTTGTTTATGTTTACTAGTCGATACGGTATTGTAATGTTTTGAATTGTTATAAAAATTGAAAATGTGTATCTTTTTTTTAAGCAGATACTAACGCAAATCGAAACACATTTTATTAAGAAAGGGTCACACTTCAAATTAAAACTGAATGATATCAAATTTTCCGCCTCAAATTCACCACAGGGTGTTTAGAAATGAATGGTATAAAACAAGGTTTTGTTTCACCCTGTATAACGGATGAACTGCAGGTATTTTCTTGAAGTAAATTTCAGGTTGATATAACAAGACCCAATACTATACCTGGTGAAAATTTCATCAAAATCGGAGAACCAAGAAAAAAGATAAAGGGTGTTGAATTTGACAAAAAATTTGCCTGTCCGGAATTTATTGACGGGGAGTGTAGAATTTTGTGTGCCTCCCAAAAAACGCAAAATCTCCTCACATAGAAGGAAGTAGGATAATCCTAACATGGGCGGTCCTAAGGGGGGGGTAGAGGGGGTAATTACCCCCCCCCCCAGAACACCTCAACCATTTCAAATTTTTTGATCCATTTATGAAATGAAACTAACAAATATATAAATTTATTATTATCAACAAAAAACTTAATGAAAAACAATGAATTAAACATTTTCAACAATTGACTTTTTGTCAGATATCTCCGAAATGTTGAAAATTTTACACATTGGGCAATATCAAGAATATAGAATAGTTTGAGTGCATTTTTTCATGTCAAACATAAGCAATTCATTTTGGGGGGCAAGGGGTATTTTTAGTGGCAATTTTTTACCTTTCTCTATTTTACAAGTTTTACATCAAATTGGTTCGATGATATTGAAATATACAGGATGTCCCACCGGGAGTGTCCATTAGAAGTTTATGGAGAAAAAAATATTTAGATCACTTCCAAATTTTGTGTGACATTCATTTATGATATATTTTTAAATATCAAAGACTTCTGCTTTCACTTTCTTATTTCTAATAGAGCATCCTATTCATTATGGCTTTTTTGATATATCTCTGAATGCCACATTCATTTTATGTTGTTTTCTATGGTCATCTAGAGCTGTTTTCGAGTTATTCACTTTTTTTTTTGAGAAATTATAAATTGAAGCTTGTAGATCACTGAAGATCCAATGAAAGCGAAATGCATTATCACAGATCTGATTTTTGAAATGGTTTAACCGAAAAGATATTCAACATCATTTTGTGAAGAATATAAAGTTTTTATATACTGGAGGGAAAATGAGAGTTTCAAAGTTGAAATTCGAAAATGGCCAAAAATTCGAATTTTTCCAATGAAAGCAGAATTTTTTTCACTCAAATATCAATTTGTGAGGAAAAAAAAGTGCAGTTCTTCAAGAGTTCCCTATATCCCTATACAGGGTGGCCGGACGATTGACGTCAAAAAAAACAAAACAGGTCCCTCATGTCATGGGGTATTCGAGTCACCCCCATGTATGTTATCCGGTTTTTCACGGTTTCCGAGTTATGAATTTTTTTATGAAATTTGAGATTTTTCAACTTGAACATCTTCAAAAATTTTTTTTTCTAAAAGTACAAGACTTTTCTGATATTTTTTTTGTTGTAGATAGATCGCCAGGAATTGTACTTTTATACATAAAATAACCAGCGTCGAAACTCTGATAAAAATTATGAAAATGTTGGTCTCAAATGAGAAAGTTACGTATTTTGGATCATGATCTAAATTTTCAAATTTAAATTAAAAATGTTAACAGGTTACTTCATGGTTTTTTAGTAGGCTTAAAAACTGCGCTCAACACTCAGCTTTCAGAATCTTTAAAAAAAAATGGTACTCAACTGTCTAGTTTTGCTAAAATATGCCTTCAAAGTCAGTGAGGTGGAAAAAAATCAAAGAACTAGACGTTTACTCAAAAATTATTTTTTACCGTTTTAAGATTTTTCTGATCAAGCTATGATAGAAAATGCTGAAAATCAATGAAAATTAGCTTTAGAAGAAAAGTTTTAGATAAGAAAAAGAAAAAGGTATGGCAATAAATCACACATCATGTAGATAAAAAGAAATTTATTTATAAAATTTACAATAGGTTTTCAAAGTGGCTACCTCGAGCCTCAATACACATTCTACACCTTCGCAAAAAATTTTCTTTCAGTCGCATTAAACCTATTGTAAATTTTATAAATAAATTTCTTTTTATCTACATGATGGGTGATTTATTGCCATACCTTTTTCTTTTTCTTATCTAAAACTTTTCTTATAAAGCTAATTTTCATTGATTTTCAGCATTTTCTATCATAGCTTGATCAGAAAAATCTTAAAATGGCAAAAAATAATTTTTGAGTAAACGTCTACTTCTTTGATTTTTTCTACCTCGCTGACTTTGAAGGCTAATTCTAGCAAAAGTAGACCGTTGAGTACCATTTTTATCAAAGATTCTGAAAGCTGAGTGTTGAGCGCAGTTTTTAAGCCTACTAAGAAACCATGAAGTAACCTGTTTACATTTTTAATTTAAATTTAAAAATTTAGATCATGATCCAAAATACGTAACTTTCTCACTTGAGACCAATATTTTCATAATTTTTATCAGAGTTACGATGCTGGTTATTTTATGTATAAAAGTACAATTCCTGGCGATCTATCTACAACAAAAAAATATCAGAAAAGTCTCATATTTTTAGAAAAAAAAAATTTGAAGATGTTCAAGTTGAAAATTCTCAAATTTCATAAAAAAATTCATAACTCGGAAACCGTGAAAAATCGGATAACATACATGGGGGTGATTCGAATACCCCATGATATGAGGGACCTGTTTTGTTTTTTTTGACGTCAATCGTCCGGCCACCCTGTATATATTTTTGAAAAAAGTCAGAGAGATTCTTATGAAAGGGCGAACATTGATTATATTCAATACCTCATATATAATATTATGCTCGTAGCTAACTGTTAGTACTGAATATCTCGAAAATGGTACATTTTAAACGAAGGGAACCCATAAATGACTCCTCTTACGTTAACCCATTTCAAAAAAAAATCTAAGAAAATGCGTTGCGCCTTCTTTGAAACCTCAATTTGTATTTTTTTTTTCTAAAAACACTGGATGACTCGAAAACGGCTATAGATGACCATAGGAAATGAAACATAAAATGAATGTGGCATTCAAAGATATATCCGTCATAATATACAGGGTGTTCCATCAGAAATTAGATAGTTGATATCATTTTCGGTGAAAGCGGAAGTCATTGTTATTTAAAAATATATCATGAATGAAGCCTTCTCTTATATCTTCACACAAAATGTGAAGTGATCGAATGATTATTTATACGTAATCTTCTAGAGGGCACTCCTGGTGGGACACTCTGTATAGGTATATATTTGTTGCAAAAAATTAATCCCCCCCCAGAAATTTAAGCTAAGACCGCCCATGCTAAGCCATAGTTAAGCCTGAAAATGCCATCACAGGAAGAAAGAGAAGATCAGCACAGTAACTTGAAAGATACATTCCAGGCAAGAATAAATCTGGGAGATATCTGGGGTAAAAAAGAAGTGTCATTTCCAAAGATCTGAGATGGCCATTAGATATTTCTGAACTAAAGAATTCAGAAATTTCTGAAGAATATGCAGCCACAAAAATCGCTTTAAAATTATTGCTATAACTTCTGTATATAAACCAATCTGAATGATTGTATGCGTGTTTCAGCCAAAATTCATAGCTATAAACACGTTTCTTTAATTTGAAAAAAATTAATTTACGTTATATTACTCGGTATTATCTCCGATAGTATGAACCCTAATCATAAAAAGGGTTCTATAGGTAGAGAGAATTCTTGGTAGCCACAAATTACATCGTTTAAAACTCATTAGGCTACAGAAATTACGACCAGGAGATTATAGCCACAGAATTGACATTCGTGAAGGATTTATGAGTCAATTTTTCTCTTTCTAAATTTGAATATAGTTTTTCTGTCGGTGAAAGAGTGCTTGAAGCAAACAAGATAGGTTTCTCTTCACCATTAATGCGGTGACTAAGAACTGCTTCAACACCATACCCACTTGAGTCACAAGTGACATAAATAGGTAGAAAAGGGTTGAAATGCGTAAGAACACTTTCAGATGTAAGTAACTTTTTACTAGCCTGAAATACATCTTCACATTCCTTAGTCCAAGTGAAATCGACACCTGACCTACACAAATCATAAAGTGGTTTAAGTGTGCTAGAAAGCATTGGAATAAATTTACCATATTAATTTAGAAGACCTAAGGACGATTTAAGCTGTGTTATATTTTCTGGGAAAGGTGCTTTTTCAATGCACTCAACTTTAGCATTTGTAGGGTGTAGGCCGTATTCATCAATTTTGTGACCCAGAAATTCTGATAAAACACACACTTTTTTTCATTAATTTTGACATTGTATTCCATCAATCTTTGCATGACAGATTTTACATTCCGATGACATTCTTCTAACTGTTCGAAACTGTTAAAAAGGGTCTAGAGAAAGCTTTAACTTCTGAAAAAAAGGGGGAAATCAGTCAATATGTATAACCGACTTACAAGCTCCAGTGTCGACTTCCATGATAATGTGAGCTTTTTCTACACACATCTTCAGTTGTAGACTTCCATTTTCCTTGGATATGGGGTTTAAATTAAGCCATCCTAACTCTAGAGAATCATCATCGGCTTCTTCTTCTTCTTGACCTTCATCGTCCGACAAACCATGAACTTTGTTTTTACACATACTCGACTTTGCAGTATGACCCATTAAATTGCACGAGAAGCATTTCCAGTTGACAGCAGGGCATTTATTGTCATCAAAATGGACTCTTAGACAACGTTTACATTGTTTTTTTGATTTTGAAGAACTTGTATTCTGACTTGATGACTGAGTTGACGACTGACTACTTTTACTGAACTTTTTATTATTATTTGACTTCCAATTTGACTTGTTGCCTTTTTGATACTTCAACTTGTTGACTGATCCTGTTGATTCATTACCAAACAACTGTAGTTGATTATCAGTAAGCTCCATAGCTACTGCTGTTTTTAGTGCCTCGTAATATGTTGGCAAAGGATCCATTGTTAACAGTTTCCGCTTAATTGAGTTTGACTTTACTCCACAGACTAGCTAATCTCGCAGTGCATCTGACAAAAATTACTTGAAATTACAATATTTTGCAAGATTTCTAAGTCTGATTGAAAAAGCTTTAAGATCTTCTCCACTTTCTTGAACTGCTGTCCAAAACTTATACCTTTCAGCAATTATTAAACGCTTTCTTCCAAACTGACTAATCAATGCTAGAGCGAGTTCATCATACTTCTTGCTAGCTAAAGAATCTGGTGCTAGAAGATCCTTTAAACAATTATATGTTTCACCCCCAATTAAAGTTTAAAAAAGTGGAACTTTTTTTTCATCAGTGGTTATATTGTTCACCTTAAATAACTGTTCCAGGCGTTCAACATATGCCTCTGCATCTGACTCCTTGGAATTAAAATGTTCAGTGGTTCCAATTAAGGACATTTTTGTAGACTTGCGACTTTAGACTGCTTTTCGACTAGACTTCAATATCTGAATAACTCCCAGACAGCTTTCCGGCACGTAGAACGACCTTTTCTCGTCGCCAATTTTGTTATGTATTTGACTTCGGTTATAATAAGACACAAGTTTCTTTAGATGAACCACATTTTATTTTTGACCATCTTACACCGTGCACCACGTGCTCTCTCATTAAGACCTAACCTCATAAGCGACTTGGTCATAGAACTATATATAAACATAGAACACTACAGTTGGTATAATGCGAAAGTCGAACGTACTACAGTTTTCATGAATTCTTCTCCCAAAAAGCCTAACTATGACATCTTAATATATAAAACTCAGTCGGCCATATTGTTGGTGACACCATTTATAACTCAAGATTGGATGAACTGTTTTTTATGAAAGTTTTTTTGTTGGATTCTTCAACGGCGGGGTTAACATAAAATACCATAAAACTCTGAAAAATTTGATGAATAAGAAAAAAATATAGGAAATAATTTTCTTTCTTGCGAATAACGCCAATCGATGTCGCTCCGGTTAACAGCGGTAGAGCTCTTTCTTCTGATTTCAAATACACCTTATCGAGAGTATCTCCGGCAGTTTTCTATAAATATAGATATTTTCTTCTAAATCAAAGGCAGTTGTGGAATGCCACACGAGACCGATGCGATTTTTTCATATCAAAGGAACCGTGGATAATGACACCTGATATTTATATTATTTATTTATTAACTGAAAGTTGAATTAGGGATTCAAATGACCCCTATTTACTTCTAGACAGAGTCGATATCTTTTTTTAAAGTTTTTGAACATTTTCCTCAACATTTATGGAATATATTGAGGTTCTCAATTTCTTCTTCTATTCTGAATTTAATTTCTTTGATATTTTGCGGACGGGCATTTTATATTTCAAATATCCCCATAAAAAAGTGTCCAATGATGTTAAGAAGGGACTATCAGGAGACCATAGAATGGAAATTCGATATAAATAAATCACAGCATTCTCGAGTGGCATTCTACAGCTGCCTTAGATTTAGACAAAAAAAACCAATAATTTTCAGAAACTGTCGAAAAAAACCTCAATAAAGTATGTATAAATATTTGAAATCAGAAGAAGGAGCTCTACCGATTAGGAAAATAAAATACAGGGTGTGCCATTTTAAAAACAACAATTCACATAGAATTTTTAGGTTAACGGTGCCTTAATGCAATTCTTAGTACTGAATTCTAAATGCCCATGAAATATACTGCAAATTTGCCCATTTGAACTTTTGTGTACTACCAATATTAACTGAGATAGCTATTGAGTAATATATAAACAATCACCCTGTACATACCTATTTCATTGCAATCAAATTTTTTGTATATTTTGTACTTTTGTATTTTTTTTGTATTTCACCTAATATATCCTTTGAAAAAAAAACAACTTTATTCATCTCTAAGGCGGTACAATGTTTGCCGGTTCAGCTAGCTTATCTAATTGCCAATTGTCACAATTTGTTTCACCACCAGATCCCTTTCGCTCTTTAGTTTCTGGGATAGTAA
Organism: Hippodamia convergens; assembly: GCA_038502775.1. Lineage (NCBI taxonomy): Eukaryota > Metazoa > Arthropoda > Insecta > Coleoptera > Coccinellidae > Hippodamia > Hippodamia convergens. The sequence goes on along the minus strand of JAVSIQ010000855.1, from coordinate 113,661 downwards.
ATGATTCTAAACAGTTCTTGGCCAACATTCAAAAGCTGTTTCCGGACGACAACGTTTGGCGCAACACATACTGTACAGGACAATTTTATGTCCACTTTCAAGGTATTATACCATAATAGTTAATTATAATATTAAAGATGCTTTTTTTGAGGCAGTACGAAGTCTGCCGGGTCAGCTAGTTTCAAATATATACTCAATTACTCATTGCCAGAAAGACATACTCGGGTATACCTGATAATAAAATAGTCATTAGCAATAGGAGTTATCACGAAGACCCCCGGTAAGACTTTTTCAGAGAAGGTTATGAAATAAATTCAGATAACTTCTTGGAACTCTACTTTCAATCGATTCCTCTGATGGATTTGTTTACATTGTGGTCAGAGGAAAGCGCAGGTAGTCTTAAGTTTTGTACTCTTCGAAATGAAATTGCAACAAGTACTCAAATAATAATTTTTCAATATCTATTGAAATATTTTATGAGAAGTCTATGCATTTTTGTGAAAAATTCTTAGGGATTTGTCTGTCAGCTCTGAAACAAAAACCAATAAAAAACATTTTCAAATAATATGAGAAAGGCCCCTGCATCATAAAGTTGTGCTCTAATTTATCAGATCTTTTCAGAAATTGTTGCCTAACCATGAAAAAAAAAACCAACACAAGAGAATCCTATAACAGGGCCAGCTAATCTAAAGAAAAAATGTATGTGATTTGAAAGTAGTTGTACACAGTACTACATGTTCTATGAGAATTTGAATCGATTTGACCATTTTAAATACTTAAGTACTTAAATAACAATTACAGAAGCTATTATTCGGACTATAATGAGTTTGAATAAACGATAGCATACAATGCAAACTTCGATTCCTCACCCTTTACAAATATTTTTGAAGATGTTGAGACTACCACAATACGTATAAGAACGAATTATTTCATCGAAATAACAAAATTATATCAATTGATTTCACGCAAGATGATGTTTATCATCTCTCACTCTGGCTTACCTCATTTCTGTGTATCGATTTATTCACTGAATTCATCGATGCAACAACTACCCTATTTCAAACATTTTTCAATTGTTTCGAATAAGAGCAAGAGAACTATCAGAAATAATTTTTTCTAGTTTTAATGTTGATACTATTATTTTATTTCTAGTTTCAGTTGTTCAGGGTTCTCGACTTGTTAAAAAATCCTCATATCATTTATTTGTGTTGAAATATGTACAGATTCGTTGAGCGAATATATATTTTCGTAAAAAAATTTTCTAACGCTTCGTTGGCATCCAGGGTTTTCTTCTGTTTACAACTACGATTCCGAGATTTTCATAACAGTCAGACTTAAGAGGCAAAGTAAAATATATAATGAAACAAACTTGGAGAGAAACGTCCCAGGCATACCTACTTCGATGATGAAGAAAATCCTATTTCGGAAGATGACGAAGGGATATGATAGATCACGAACAAGTTTTCTTCAAATTTCTATGGCTATTGTATCTGATGAGATGAAACCAAAAAATATATTATAATTGATATATATCATATAACTAGTTTTGACAATTTATGAAAAGACCATTCACTGAGCAATGAAAAAGAAGAAAAAGAAGAAAAAGAAGAAAAAGAATAGAGGCATAGATTCCTATGAGAAATTTCTAATGGAGCAACAGGTAGTCAAAATAGCATTCAGTAGAAGGGTGTATCGTGATGGCTAACATGTTTCTAGAAGAGAAAAGAATTTCGGTAAGGAATAAAATATTCAAAGTTAATAATATTCGTAATAATTTGATTTCGTTCAGACATTGTATCTGATATAATGATAGTAAAAATTATATTATTATTTAGTTTTTATTAGTAAATTATTAGTAACGTTCCTTCTTTGAGTGAACGATCTAAAATTTTTATTTTATCATTCATTTTTAACACTGAAGTCAATTGAGAAGAAAATAAAATTTTTGATCTTTCTCAGTAAACAAAGAATGCTTGAAAATTTACTAATGTAGCAACAGGTAGTAAAGAATAATTATTCAGTAGAAGTGCGTGCATCGTGATCGTAAACATATTTTCAGTAGAGAAAAGAATTTGCGTAAGGAATAAAATACTCAAAGTCACTATTTGTAATAATTTGAATTCGTTCAGAAGTCGTATATGATGTGATGATACTAAAAAATTGATTATATATTTCAAATTAAAATAATATTTTAATATTAGTTACTTTAATTTTCGAGTGAACGATCTAAAATTTTTATCTATTATTCATTTTTTACAATAAATTCAATTGCGAGAAATTTCAAGTTTTGATGATTCCCAGTGAAGAAATAATGCTTGAAATGTAGAATTGTAGATACAGAAGAAAAATTTGTGCAAAGAAAAAAATTAAAGACATAGTTTTCTTTAGTTAATTTCCAATGTTGCAACTATAATTATTGGTGTTTCTCGGAATAACTTTGTCGTACTCTTGCAAGATTCTAACCCAAATCTCTAAAACTCTGGTGTTTCCTGGAATTACCTTGCCGCAATCTCGAGCAAAGTTCTGAGTAGGATCCTTGCAATCTGTTAGGGCGGTCGAAGGGAGAGTTGTTATGACCGTTTGACCAATACGATACGAGCTTCATAGTGCGCAAACCAGACGATTCTGTTTGTTGTTTTCCTTCTTAAATTTGAACAGAGTATAGCAACAGTCAGTAACATTCTGTAGAAGTGTTTGAATCTAGATAGTGATGTTGTCAGTCGAGAAAAGAATTTGGGTAAGGAATAAAATATTCAAAGTCGATAATATTCGTGAAAATTTGAATTCGTTCAGACACTTTTATATTAAATATTTTTTTTCAGGAGCATCATCTCGAGGATGTCTCAAATAATTTCCCAACAAATGAGGAATCAATCTACATACCACCTCACAGGAGGAGGAGAAGCAGGAGATATGCCATTCCAGAAGAAATAAAAGCAAATTCTAAATTACGAAAATATTGGTTGAGAAGATATTCTCTCTTCAAGCGGTTTGATGAAGGGATTAAACTTGACGAAGGTAAGTCATCAATTATCCATTTCGATACATTGAATTCACTGCCACTGCCGAATGTTAATGTTAATCACTATCTGGTATCTATACCAGAGGTTCTGATTAAGAAGGAAATTCTTAATCCGGATTGATTGAAACTAATTTTTTCGTCTATATTTGGGCCCCATGCAGCATTTGTTGTTCAAAAATCCGCTGCGTTCATTCAGATCTGGATGGAAAAATTCATTTTCCAATACTGCTTCTAAGTCATTTTGATCTCTATTGAAAATTATGCCAGATATGAAGTCTCATTTTGATTCTTCAACGAAAAGAAGCCGCATAGAACCATTAGATGGGAAGAAAAAAATCTGGTTTCAACCAATTATTATATAAAAGCTCGCGCTGAATACAAATCTTCCATTTTAATTGAAATTAAAATGGAAGGTTTACATTTGATATTTCCAAGTTGGACCTTTTATTTCGTATAAGACCATCATGGCCGAAAATTCTCATGGGTTCTATCGATTCACCGACAAAAATTACCTCAGTATCAGAATATAAATTTTTGCATCCTGATATGAATAAACGCCAACGGATTCTTGAACAAAAAATCCTGCATAAGGCCCACATATGTACGAAAAGTTCTTTTGGTTCTTACCAATTCGGATGAAATTACTAAAGACCCCAGTACCTACTGAGGTCTTAAGTAGGTCATCAGAATTCCGATTTCCCCATAGAGGATCTACTATACTTGTGACACAAAGAAACACGAAATATTTTGATGCTAACAGTTTGGAAAGATTTAATATTTTTTTTTACAGAAAGTTGGTACTCTGTGACTCCTGAACTGGTAGCGAAGAATACTGCAGAGAGATGTAAAGCTGATGTTGTGATAGATGGTTTTTGTGGAGCTGGAGGCAATGCTATTCAGTTTGCCTTAACATGTAAAAAAGGTAATAAATTTTTTTTGAACGAAAAATTCAAATGAATTAATATCGATTACATTTTCACAAAGTTTTGCATATATAATATTAGTATTATTTTCTTCGGCCACATGTTATTCTTGATGAATATATTTCAATATTTCGTAACTGAAACTTTATCAAATGTAATATTTAGTATCCGATTTTTCATTACCTCTACATCTTAAAACTAAGATTTAAATAAAATAATTTATACTTTTTTTCAGTTATAGCAATTGATATCGATCCAAAAAAAATTGAACTAGCTAAAAACAATGCAGCAGTTTATGGTGTTTTGGACAAAATACAATTCATTGTTGGAGACTTCATGAAATTGGCTCCGAAACTCGAAGCAGATATTGTTTTCCTGTGTCCTCCATGGGGTGGTCCATCTTATGTAGATCAGAGAGTGTACGATCTTGAAAGTATGCTTCAACCAGTACCATTTTCAGAATTGTTGGATGCAACTAGGAGAATTACGAATAATATTGCATTATTTTTACCGAAAAATAGCAATACTTATGATGTGAGTACCTACATTTATTAACATAGGATATTTTATATTCAGTTAGTTTCCTACTGTTGATCGAAATTAACCACAGCCAACATCATAAATATATGGTTTGATTGTTTTATTTGTTCTCTGCTGGGTTATAATAGTTAGATTTATATTGGCGAAAACAAAAAAGGAATTTTATCGAAGATTAGTCCTGTGTAGTGTCACATTTTTTGAATTACACCAATTCACGAAGTGATCATATGCTGCAGAATATTTTACAAGAGATTTCGATGGTCCAATCGAAGAAACCGCTCCATTGGCGAAAACCTCAATTTCTGAAGACATTTTCATCACTTCTCACAAGCTTGCAAATGACAATTATCAATAATTATTTTACTTTATATCCGTCAGAATCAACTTTGGGTGGCAACCGTAACCAGGCATATGTCTCATAATTCATTCAATTATAATAATGATCGTAAGTGGAAAGAATCATGTGCGTAAATGTAAATCAATCCAAAAGTGGATATTCAGATTTTTATCAATAATGAAAACGTTTGAAAATAAAATAACATATTTCATTCGGAGTAGAAGTGACTTTTCATGGCTCGCTTTCAATAAACCCAAGCTCGCCATGAAAAGTGACACTTTCCCTCCTTATAAAATAGTGTACGCTGTTGATGCGGGCAATAGCGTTGAGTCAAGCCAATTTTTTTCTGATGGGTATTTCAAAAAATGAGGGGTAGTCAGATTTTTGTTCTGATTTTTGAACAGCACTAAGGAATGTAATTTACCCAGACTAATGTTTGTTTTTTTTTCAGGTAATGAAACATGTAGGAGATGATGGTTTCGTAGAAATTGAAAAAAATTTCATGAATGACATTTTGATAGGTATAACTGTTTATTATAAGAATCTTGTGTAAAAATGCCACCGTAATAAACAATATGTACATATGTATAAAGTATTTTTATTAAAATTATTATATTCCTATTCCCTCCAAAAATTAAGTTTAGGAAGGATAACAATTGAAAAAGTTGCAAGCAATATGATTCTCTTACCTTCAGGTTCATAAGTAGACATTTGAAAGCCTTTATTCGTAATACAAACCTAGATTTAGGTACAAACACAGACATTTGTGTGAGCTCCTTCGGTGCAGAAGCAGAAATTTGACGTTTGGCCAATTATAGTACTACTTTACTAGTCACGTTTCCTGGAAGCAGTGCGATATAATTTTTTTTCGTAAATGTGATACAATGAATTGTATAAAATATTTTTTTCAACTTTTTCAAAAAAAAAAGCTCAAAATCTGATAAAAAAAGCGTATCTACTCTATCAGCTAAGCACTTTGGGAGAGATTGGGCGGCTAATTAACAAAACAACTTTTTCAAATGTGCTTCTGAATGTGAAACTTTTCATGGGCTAGATCATCTCAACGATCCTGAAAAGGAGCCAATTTCTGATGATATAGATGATGGTTTAAGAATTTCATTTCGATTCCTAAAAGCATTACAGTAGATATGCAACAAGATTTTCAAAACACATTCGACCATTTCTCATGTGAATCTCCATAAGGAATTTTAAGGTCCAAATTAGGGGAAAACGTTTCTTTTTCCGAATTTTTTTGAGTTCCATTCAAGGTCAATCCGGTGTTCGGTGAATCGTTGAGGTGGCATGGTTAAGAGTTGTAGGGTGGAGAGTATCAAGGGAATAATGTCCCCAGCGAATAATTTGAAACGTTCCATGGACCAAATATCTAAACTCAAACCTATTTTAATCCTTTGTCAACGAATACACTGGATGTATTTTACTTGAATCAAATTTTGTGTGATAATTTTATGTTTCCATGATTCTAAATATTCAATATAACCTTCGAAACAAATGTTATTCTTCACGATAGACTTTTTGACGCCTTTAACTTTTTTGTTAACGCACCATAATTTCGATTCATGCATTCTATTTCGCCAGTTTTATATTCTTCATTTTCCCATTGTCGTCTCTTCATATCATCATCAGTAGTTCTTCAGCGTATATAATTCAGATCTGAGACCCACATAATCTGTCATCTTTCATTATTCCTATCCTAGTACCTTCTTATTAACTCGTGGAATACCATAAAGATCGTCCTTAGTATAGTCAGATGTATCAAAATATTTATGACAATCTGTTTTCATATGGATCAGCACGATGCAGTTACTAAAAACATTCTTCATGTAGTCATAAATGAAATTATAAATATTGGTTTCAGCTAAATCCAGTATACTCATCCCCACGAAGATAGGCTTATTCAAATATACTTTCAGTTTTTTAAGCTCAACAGCTACCAACTTCTCATTGAAAATCAGTTTTCGCTCCATAACCACTGACCTTTCCACGACGTCAGAAGATGTAACAAAATTATTGATGATAGGGATAGAGCTATTTCTTTGGAGGCCATCATTCAAGAAGTCAGTTTAAAATAAAATATCGAATCTTTAATAATGAAACCATATGACCACTGAAAATCTGTAGATTTCGATTATTCTGTCAGGAATTTTAAGACAAAAATGTGATATCTTTTCTGTCTGGTTTTCGGTTTAGGTGAAAAACAATATTTCCTGATTTTTTTTTAAATATTAATCATTCTGTCGAAATCATTGATATTCATTGATTCCTTCTGAAGAACGCAGATTTTCAATCACATAATAAAATTTCCAATGTTTATATTCTAAATTTGGCATTTGTAAAACAGACTGATGTATTCTACAGCGTACCTCCAAAAAAAGTAACGTAACTCATCATTAATTATCGCAAGATTCTTAAAGTAAAATTTTCATTCACATGACTGAATTGGTCATCGTATGAATTGAATCTATAGAAATGTTTTTCACATAAAAATTTTTTTTCAGGGTTAAAGGTATAAACCTGCAACTCTATAAATGCATGTATGTATTTCTCAAACTTCGAAAATATGAATCGACAGGTGGAAGGATAATTCTCAATAGTTTTAATTTTTTAATGGAAATATAGGTTGAATAATCCTCTTTTTAGACTCACGGCCTAATGTGCAATCGATTAGACTTATCACAATCCTATTCCGATTTGAGAAAAAAAAAACAGTAGAGGTGTTTGGAGCGTGGAGGGTGAAAGATTTGAAATTCAAAAGAGCGTAGGGAGACCTGTTTCTGAAACAGCTCAAAGCAAACTTTGATTTAAATTCGTAATTGTTCTATAATGTGAAACCGTTAAAAGTAGCAAATAGGTCAAATCCAATTCGCCTTGTAGCTCGAAACTACGTAAACACGAGTCACACGACACCGTAGCGAGTTTCTATATCTCATAATTAAGGAGATGTAGGGCAAAATCATCAAAATTTGAGCCCCTTATACTGAACTTTATGTGATATCTAATTTTTAGTTTACCTGGCCTGTTGATAATTCTGTTGTCTCCAAAATCGATTGCCAACAGATTTTGTCCGAAAAAAAATTGAAATATTATTTTCTCGAATTAGAAATATTCATTCCTCTACTTATGTGTCAAATCTGTTCATTCCGCCACATCCCGTAGAACAAAACAATGTTAGAATATCTCATACTAATTTCATTCTAACACTGTTTTCAGTAATATTTATTGATGACATGTTGGCGTCCTGTCACAGATTTATTTAACATCTGTCAAATTTCATGAGATAGAAAACAGTTCTGCCAATCAATATTTTTCAAAGCAAAAATGACTAAACAATATTTACGACAATATTTCATTAATTTCGACAAAAATTCAGCGAATTAGAGAAATAAATGTATGATACTCGTACAGAAGGCTCATTCTAACACTCGTTCATTCCAAAACTCGCCATGTCGTGGCTCGTTTTGGAATTTTGAACTTGTGTAAGAATATCAATGCCTTCTGCATTTGTATCATGAATATCTATTTCAGAGTGAAGCGATTCGGAAAAATGCATATTCGGGAGCTATTTTGAGATTCCATTATGTCGATACGTCGCGTAGTCGAGAATCAAAGAAGTTTTCTCAAAATTTGTCGCAAAAAAGTTAGTCATGGCAGAATCAGTGATATTTTGCATTCATTTTGCAGATAGCGAAATTTCTATTATTTTCAACAGAACAGTAAAATGTTGACATTTTTTTTTAGGTGTAGGAATATTCTTTCTTTCTTCTGCCTGGGCGCTTCGAAATTGAGATTTTTAGATAACAAGGGTTCTTACTGATGTGATTGACAGCTATTTTCTTGGAATTCTTGAATCTTATATTGATTTGACTACCCTGTACCCCCATTCTTAACCCTCTACGAGAATACCACGCCATTAGAGATAACAAAGGTAATTGTGCAGATAGTAAAATTACCACATGATTTTTAATAGTTACAGACTCAATTCAGCATTCCGATATTCGATTGATGTATTTTTGTTTGTTTTAACGATTTAAATTCCTTTATTTTCCCTACCCTATTGTCCGTTTAGATATGGGGATTTTGAGATGAAAAAATTATTAAAATGCTAGAATAATTGTCTACGGAAAATTATGATAGTTCTCTCATAAGATCATATCCTTTCTGATAGGAACAGCAGAGAAAATCTCATTTAACTAACTGGTTAACGATTCATTACAAAACAATTTATCAAATCTCGGAATGTTGAAGAAGATAGTTTTCCAAAAAAAAACCAGATTCATGTCGAAATCAGAGATATTTTCTCATTTTTTCTGTAAAAATCATTTATGGAAAGTGCTATAATTTTCAATAGTTACAGTCAAACTCTGGCATTTCGAAAACTGACAGATGTAGGTATGTTTTTAAAGGTTTTATTTTCTACCCCAGCGTTAAGAAGTGGAAATATTGAGAGCTCAAAATTAAATATAATTATATTGAAATAATCGTCTACGAAAAATACCATTTTTAGGGTGATCCCAATCTTGGATACCAAATCGTACCGAAATTGTTGATGTTAGGGAAAGAGCTATTTCGTTGGACGCCATCATTCAAGAGGTCAATTTAAAAAAATATCGAATCTAATAATGAAATGTAGATTTCGATTATTTTGTCAGAAATTTTCAGATAAAAATGTGATATTTTTTCTGTGTTTAGGTGAAAAATTATATTTTCGGAAAAATTTTTTAAATATCATATCAATCATTGTGTCGAAATCATTGACATTAATTTATTTCTCCTGCAGAACGCAAATATTGTAATCTCATAATATAACTTTCAATACTCATATTATAAATTTGGCATTTGGGAAAATGACTGATGTATTCTACACATTGATTATCGCAAGGTAAAATTTTCATTCGCATAACTGAATTGGTCATCATATGAATTGATTGTACCTCTATATCACAAGCAATATTTTTCCCACAAAAAAAATTTAGAGTGAAGGTATAAACCCCCTTCTTTAAAACTGCATGTATTTATCAAACTTCGAAAATTGTCTAAATTCCTTTCGAAATTAAAATACTTCGGACTACGGGTGCCAAGTTTTCCCTCAAAAATTCTTTGTAGAAGAATCGTTGACGTTTTTTTTTGTCACGCTGTATTTTGGGAGTGAGACATGGATCCTGAATAAACGTGAGGCTGATAGATTGCTGATACTGGAACGGAAGATCCTGAGGGCTATTTTTGGGCCTTGTAGAGACGAAATAACGGGGGAGAATGGAGAATAAGAAAGAATCAAGAACTACAGGCACTCTATGGGAACGAGAATATAGTACGACACATCAAGTCCAATCGCATAAGATGGGCAGGACATGTCATGAGGTCACAAGATGGAAGACTCCTCAATACAGCATTCTGGGAAAGGCCTGAGGGTAGAAGAACGGTTGGTCGTCCAAGAAAACGGTGAAGAGACGCAGTGACCAGTGATTTGCAGAGACTGGGAGTAACACAATGGGAGCTAGCAGCACAAAATCGACAAGAGTGGAGAAGAATAGTAAATGCGGCCAAGACTCACCTTGAGTTGTAGAGCCATTGATGATGATGATGATGATGTATTTTGTTTGAAATAAATATGTTCTTCTTTTCTTTCCTCTACCCCAGCGTTTGTGCGTTCAGAAGTGGAGATATTTTGAAAAAATTTTCAAACTAAAATTATCGTCCATGAAAGTTAACATTTTTAAAGAGATCCCAAAATCTTGGATACCAAATTGACCAAATCGTACCAGAATTGTAGATCAGTTAAAGATGGAGCTACATTGTTCGAGAAAAAGCTCCAGATCTGTGCCGCTTGGGATAGAACACAAATGAAACATTTTGAAGATATCCTGTTCATCTGCAGCAAACTCGATAAGATGAGAACAACACACGTGTGAAACTCCATACCCAATATTCCTATGTTGAGATTCACTGCTTGCTCCTTGTCGACATTTTTGTCTCTTATCACGCATGTGGATGTATAATGGGCCACTAAGCCATAGTTAAGCCTGAAAATGCCATCACAGGAAGAAAGAGAAGATCAGCACAGTAACTTGAAAGATACATTCCAGGCAAGAAAAAATCTGGGAGATATATGGGGTAAAAAAGAAGTGTCATTTCCAAAGATCTGAGATGGCCATTAGATATTTCTGAACTAAAGAATTCAGAAATTTCTGAAGAATATGCAGCCACAAAAATCGCTTTAAAATTATTGCTATAACTTCTGTATATAAACCAATCTCTATGAAATTGCAAAAATAAAATATTGTTGGCTATGAATGATTGTATGCGTGTTTCAGCCAAAATTCATAGCTATAAACACGTTTCCTTAATTTGAAAAAAATCAATTTACGTTATATTACTCGGTATTATCTCCGATAGTATGAACCCTAATCATAAAAAGGGTTCTATAGGTAGAGAGAATTCTTGGTAGCCACAAATTACATCGTTTAAAACTCATTAGGCTACAGAAATTACGACCAGGAGATTATAGCCACAGAATTGACATTCGTGAAGGATTTATGAGTCAAACTTTCTCTTTCTAAATTTGAATATAGTTTTTCTGTCGGTGAAAGAGTGCTTGAAGCAATTTCTTAAGAATATGCAGCCACAAAAATCGCTTTAAAATAATTGCTATAACTTCTGTATATAAACCAATCTGAATGATTGTATGCGTGTTTCAGCCAAAATTCATAGCTATAAACACGTTTCTTCAATTTGAAAAAAATTAATTTACGTTATATTACTCGGTATTATCTCCGATAGTATGAACCCTAATCATAAAAAGGGTTCTATAGGTAGAGAGAATTCTTGGTAGCCACAAATTACATCGTTTAAAACTCATTAGGCTACAGAAATTACGACCAGGAGATTATAGCCACAGAATTGACATTCGTGAAGGATTTATGAGTCAAACTTTCTCTTTCTAAATTTGAATATAGTTTTTCTGTCGGTGAAAGAGTGCTTGAAGCAAACAAGATAGGTTTCTCTTCACCATTAATGCGGTGACTAAGAACTGCTTCAACACCATACCCACTTGAGTCACAAGTGACATAAATAGGTAGAAAAGGGTTGAAATGCGTAAGAACACTTTCAGATGTAAGTAACTTTTTACTAGCCTGAAATACATCTTCACATTCCTTAGTCCAAGTGAAATCGACACCTGACCTACACAAATCATAAAGTGGTTTAAGTGTGCTAGAAAGCATTGAAATAAATTTACCATAGTAATTTAGAAGACCTAAGTACGATTTAAGCTGTGTAATGTTTTCTGGGGAAGGTGCTTTTTCAATGCACTCAACTTTAGCATTTGTAGGGTGTAGGCCGTATTCATCAATTTTGTGACCCAGAAATTCTGATAAAACACACACTTTTTTTCATTAATTTTGACATTGTATTCCATCAATCTTTGCATGACAGATTTTACATTCCGATGACATTCTTCTAACTGTTCGAAACTGTTAAAAAGGGTCTAGAGAAAGCTTTAACTTTTGAAAAAAAGGGGGAAATCAGTCAATATGTATAAGCGACTTACAAGCTCCAGTGTCGACTTCCATGATAATGTGAGCTTTTTCTACACACATCTTCAGTTGTAGACTTCCATTTTCCTTAGATATGGGGTTTAAACTAAGCCATCCTAACTCTAGAGAATCATCATCGGCTTCTTCTTCTTCTTCTTGACCTTCATCGTCCGACAAACCATGAACTTTGTTTTTACACATACTCGACTTTGCAGTATGACCCATTAAATTGCACGAGAAGCATTTCCAGTTGACAGCAGGGCATTTATTGTCATCAAAATGGACTGTTAGACAACTTTTACATTGTTTTTTTGATTTTGAAGAACTTGTATTCTGACTTGATGACTGAGTTGACGACTGACTACTTTCACTGAACTTTTTATTATTATTTGACTTCCAATTTGACTTGTTGCCTTTTTGATACTTCAACTTGTTGACTGATCCTGTTGATTCATTACCAAACAACTGTAGTTGATTATCAGTAAGCTCCATAGCTACTGCTGTTTTTAGTGCCTCGTAATATGTTGGCAAAGGATCCATTGTTAACAGTTTCCGCTTAATTGAGTTTGACTTTACTCCACAGACTAGCTTATCTCGCAGTGCATCTGACAAAAATTACTTGAAATTACAATATTTTGCAAGATTTCTAAGTCTGATTGAAAAAGCTTTAAGATCTTTTCCACTTTCTTGAACTGCTGTCCAAAACTTATACCTTTCAGCAATTATCAAACGCTTTCTTCCAAACTGACTAATCAATGCTAGAGTGAGTTCATTATACTTCTTGCTAGCTAAAGAATCTGGTGCTAGAAAAGAAAAACAATTATATGTTTCACCCCCAATTAAAGTTAAAAATAGTGGATTTTTTTTTTCATCAGTGGTTATATTGTTCACCTTAAAAACTGTTCCAGGCGTTCAACATATGCCTCTGCATCTGACTCCTTGGAATTAAAATGTTCAATGGTTCCAATTAAGGACATTTTTGTAGACTTGCGACTTTAGACTGCTTTTCGACTAGACTTCAATATCTGAATAACTCCCAGACAGCTTTTCGGCACGTAGAACGACCTTTTCTTCTCGCCAATTTTGTTATGTATTTGACTTCGGTTATAATAAGACACAAGTTTCGTTAGATGAACCACATTTTATTTTTGACCATCTTACACCGTGCACCACGTGCTCTCTCATTAAGACCTAACCTCATAAGCGACTTGGTCATAGAACTATATATAAACATAGAACACTAATTTGGTATAATGCGAAAGTCGAACGTAGTACAGTTTCCAAGAATTCTTCTCTCAAAAAGCGTAACTATGACATCTCAATATATAAAACTCAGTCGGCCATATTGTTGGTGACACCATTTATAACTCAAGATTGGATGAACTGTTCATTATGAAAATTTTTTTGTTGGATTCTTTAACGGCGGGGTTAACATAAAATACCATAAAACCCTGAAAAATTTGATGAATAAGAAAAAAATATAGGAAATAATTTTCTTTCTTGCGAATAACGCCAATCGATGTGGCTCCGGTTAACAGCGGAAAAGCTCTTTCTTCTGATTTCAAATACACCTTATCGAGAGTATCTCTGGCAGTTTTCTATAAATATAGATATTTTCTTCTAAATCAAAGGCAGTTGTGGAATGCCACACGAGACCGATGCGATTTTTTCATATCAAAGGAACCGTGGATAATGACACCTGATATTTATATTATTTATTTATTAACTGAAAGTTGAATTAGGGATTCAAATGACCCCTATTTACTTCTAGACAGAGTCGATATCTTTTTTTAAAGTTTTTGAACATTTTCCTCAACATTTATGGAATATATTGAGGTTCCCAATTTCTTCTTCTATTCTGAATTTAATTTCTTTGATATTTTGCGGACGGGCATTTTGTATTTCAAATATCCCCATGAAAAAGTGTCCACCGATGTTAAGAAGGGACTATCAGGAGACCATAGAATGGAAATTCGATATAAATAAATCACAGCAGTCTCGAGTGGCATTCTACAGCTGCCTTAGATTTAGACAAAAAAAACCAATAATTTTCAGAAACTGTCGAAAAAAACCTCAATAAAGTATGTATAAATATTTGAAATCAGAAGAAGGAGCTCTACCGATTAGGAAAATAAAATACAGAGTGTGCCATTTTAAAAACAACAATTCACATAGAATTTTTAGGTTAACGGTGCCTTAATGCAATTCTCAGTACTGAATTCTAAATGCCCATGAAATATACTGCAAATTTGCCCATTTGAACTTTTGTGTACTACCAATATTAACTGAGATAGCTATTGAGTAATATATAAACAATCACCCTGTACATACCTATTTCATTGCAATCAAATTTTTTGTATATTTTGCACTTTTGTATTTTTTTTGTATTTCACCTAATATATCCTTTGAAAAAAAAACAACTTTATTCATCTCTAAGGCGGTACAATGTTTGCCGGTTCAGCTAGCTTATCTAATTGCCAATTGTCACAATTTGTTTCACCACCAGATCCCTTTCGCTCTTTAGTTTCTGGGATAGTAAATGATTCTAAACAGTTCTTGGCCAACATTCAAAAGCTGTTTCCGGACGACAACGTTTGGCGCAACACATACTGTACAGGACAATTTTATGTCCACTTTCAAGGTATTATACCATAATAGTTAATTATAATATTAAAGATGCTTTTTTTGAGGCAGTACGAAGTCTGCCGGGTCAGCTAGTTTCAAATATATACTCAATTACTCATTGCCAGAAAGACATACTCGGGTATACCTGATAATAAAATAGTCATTAGCAATAGGAGTTATCACGAAGACCCCCGGTAAGACTTTTTCAGAGAAGGTTATGAAATAAATTCAGATAACTTCTTGGAACTCTACTTTCAATCGATTCCTCTGATGGATTTGTTTACATTGTGGTCAGAGGAAAGCGCAGGTAGTCTTAAGTTTTGTACTCTTCGAAATGAAATTGCAACAAGTACTCAAATAATAATTTTTCAATATCTATTGAAATATTTTATGAGAAGTCTATGCATTTTTGTGAAAAATTCTTAGGGATTTATCTGTCAGCTCTGAAACAAAAACCAATAAAAAACATTTTCAAATAATATAAGAAAGGCCCCTGCATCATAAAGTTGTGCTCTAATTTATCAGATCTTTTCAGAAATTGTTGCCTAACCATGAAAAAAAAACCAACACAAGAGAATCCTATAACAGGGCCAGCTAATCTAAAGAAAAAATGTATGTGATTTGAAAGCAGTTGTACACAGTACTACATGTTCTATGAGAATTTGAATCGATTTGACCATTTTAAATACTTAAGTACTTAAATAACAATTACAGAAGCTATTATTCGGACTATAATGAGTTTGAATAAACGATAGCATACAATGCAAACTTCGATTCCTCACCCTTTACAAATATTTTTGAAGATGTTGAGACTACCACAATACGTATAAGAACGAATTATTTCATCGAAATAACAAAATTATATCAATTGATTTCACGCAAGATGATGTTTATCATCTCTCTCTCTGGCTTACCTCATTTCTGTGTATCGATTTATTCACTGAATTCATCGATGCAACAACTACCCTATTTCAAACATTTTTCAATTGTTTCGAATATGAGCAAGAGAACTATCAGAAATAATTTTTTCTAGTTTTAATGTTGATACTATTATTTTATTTCTAGTTTCAGTTGTTCAGGGTTCTCGACTTGTTAAAAAATCCTCATATCATTTATTTGTGTTGAAATATGTACAGATTCGTTGAGCGAATATATATTTTCGTAAAAAAATTTTCTAACGCTTCGTTGGCGTCCAGGGTTTTCTTCTGTTTACAACTACGATTCCTAGATTTTCATAACAGTCAGACTTAAGAGGCAAAGTAAAATATATAATGAAACAAACTTGGAGAGAAACGTCCCAGGCATACCTACTTCGATGATGAAGAAAATCCTATTTCGGAAGATGACGAAGGGATATGATAGATCACGAACAAGTTTTCTTCAAATTTCTATGGCTATTGTATCTGATGAGATGAAACCAAAAAATATATTATAATTGATATATATCATATAACTAGTTTTGACAATTTGTGAAAAGACCATTCACTGAGCAATGAAAAAGAAGAAAAAGAAGAAAAAGAAGAAAAAGAAGAAAAAGAATAGAGGCATAGATTCCTATGAGAAATTTCTAATGGAGCAACAGGTAGTCAAAATAGCATTCAGTAGAAGGGTGTATCGTGATGGCTAACATGTTTCTAGAAGAGAAAAGAATTTCGGTAAGGAATAAAATATTCAAAGTTAATAATATTCGTAATAATTTGATTTCGTTCAGACATTGTATCTGATATAATGATAGTAAAAATTATATTATTATTTAGTTTTTATTAGTAAATTATTAGTAACGTTCCTTCTTTGAGTGAACGATCTAAAATTTTTATTTTATCATTCATTTTTAACACTGAAGTCAATTGAGAAGAAAATAAAATTTTTGATCTTTCTCAGTGAACAAAGAATGCTTGAAAATTTACTAATGTAGCAACAGGTAGTAAAGAATAATTATTCAGTAGAAGTGCGTGCATCGTGATCGTAAACATATTTTCAGTAGAGAAAAGAATTTGCGTAAGGAATAAAATACTCAAAGTCACTATTTGTAATAATTTGAATTCGTTCAGAAGTCGTATATGATGTGATGATACTAAAAAATTGATTATATATTTCAAATTAAAATAATATTTTAATATTAGTTACTTTAATTTTCGAGTGAACGATCTAAAATTTTTATCTATTATTCA
Organism: Hippodamia convergens; assembly: GCA_038502775.1. NCBI lineage: Eukaryota > Metazoa > Arthropoda > Insecta > Coleoptera > Coccinellidae > Hippodamia > Hippodamia convergens. Next base: position 96,493 of record JAVSIQ010000855.1, on the reverse strand, counting down.
TTTTTTACAATAAATTCAATTGCGAGAAATTTCAAGTTTTGATGATTCCCAGTGAAGAAATAATGCTTGAAATGTAGAATTGTAGATACAGAAGAAAAATTTGTGCAAAGAAAAAGATTAAAGACATAGTTTTCTATAGTTAATTTCCAATGTTGCAAATATAATTGGTGTTTCTCGGAATAACTTTGTCGTACTCTTGCAAGATTCTAACCCAAATCTCTAAAACTCTGGTGTTTCCTGGAATTACCTTGCCGCAATCTCGAGCAAAGTTCTGAGTAGGATCCTGGCAATCTTTTAGGGCGGTCGAAGGGAGAGTTGTTATGACCGTTTGACCAATACGATACGAGCTTCATAGTGCGCAAACCAGACGATTCTGTTTGTTGTTTTCCTTCTTAAATTTGAACAGAGTATAGCAACAGTCAGTAACATTCTGTAGAAGTGTTTGAATCTAGATAGTGATGTTGTCAGTCGAGAAAAGAATTTGGGTAAGGAATAAAATATTCAAAGTCGATAATATTCGTGAAAATTTGAATTCGTTCAGACACTTTTATATTAAATATTTTTTTTCAGGAGCATCGTCTCGAGGATGCCTCAAATAATTTCCCAACAAATGAGGAATCAATCTACATACCACCTCACAGGAGGAGAAGAAGCAGGAGATATGCCATTCCAGAAGAAATAAAAGCAAATTCTAAATTAAGAAAATATTGGTTGAGAAGATATTCTCTCTTCAAGCGGTTTGATGAAGGGATTAAACTTGACGAAGGTAAGTCATCAATTATCCATTTCGATACATTGAATTCACTGCCGAATGTTAATGTTAATCACTATCTGGTATCTATACCAGAGGTTCTGATTAAGAAGGAAATTCTTAATCCGGATTGATTGAAACTAATTTTTTCGTCTATATTTGGGCCCCATGCAGCATTTGTTGTTCAAAAATCCGCTGCGTTCATTCAGATCTGGATGGAAAAATTCATTTTCCAATACTGCTTCTAAGTCATTTTGATCTCTATTGAAAATTATGCCAGATATGAAGTCTCATTTTGATTCTTCAACGAAAAGAAGCCGCATAGAACCATTAGATGGGAAGAAAAAATCTGGTTTCAACCAATTAGTATATAAAAGCTCGCGCTGAATACAAATCTTCCATTTTAATTAAAATGGAAGGTTTACATTTGATATTTCCAAGTTGGACCTTTTATTTCGTATAAGACCATCATGGCCGAAAATTCTCATGGGTTCTATCGATTCACCGACAAAAATTACCTCAGTATCAGAATATAAATTTTTGCATCCTGATATGAATAAACGCCAACGGATTCTTGAACAAAAAATCCTGCATAAGGCCCACATATGTACGAAAAGTTCTTTTGGTTCTTACCAATTCGGATGAAATTACTAAAGACCCCAGTACCTACTGAGGTCTTAAGTAGGTCATCAGAATTCCGATTTCCCCATAGAGGATCTACTATACTTGTGACACAAAGAAACACGAAATATTTTGATGCTAACAGTTTGGAAAGATTTAATATTTTTTTTTACAGAAAGTTGGTACTCTGTGACTCCTGAACTGGTAGCGAAGAATACTGCAGAGAGATGTAAAGCTGATGTTGTGATAGATGGTTTTTGTGGAGCTGGAGGCAATGCTATTCAGTTTGCCTTAACATGTAAAAAAGGTAATAAATTTTTTTTTGAACGAGAAATTCAAATGAATTAATATCGATTACATTTTCACAAAGTTTTGCATATATAATATTAGTATTATTTTCTTCGGCCACATGTTATTCTTGATGAATATATTTCAATATTTCGTAACTGAAACTTTATCAAATGTAATATTTAGTATCCGATTTTCATTACCTCTACATCTTAAAACTAAGATTTAAATAAAATAATTTATACTTTTTTTCAGTTATAGCAATTGATATCGATCCAAAAAAAATTGAACTAGCTAAAAACAATGCAGCAGTTTATGGTGTCTTGGACAAAATACAATTCATTGTTGGAGACTTCATGAAATTGGCTCCGAAACTCGAAGCAGATATTGTTTTCCTGAGTCCTCCATGGGGTGGTCCATCTTATGTAGATCAGAGAGTGTACGATCTTGAAAGTATGCTTCAACCAGTACCATTTTCAGAATTGATGGATGCAACTAGGAGAATTACGAATAATATTGCATTATTTTTACCGAAAAATAGCAATACTTATGATGTGAGAGTTAGTTTCCTACTGTTGATCGAAATTAACCACAGCCAACATCATAAATATATGGTTTGATTGTTTTATTTGTTCGCTGCGAATATATATTAGGAATTTTATCGAAGATTAGTCCTGTGTAGTGCGAAGGCAAGCGTCGCTAGACTGAGGTTTTTGTAGACAAAAGCAGATTGTACTGATTACAGACCACGTGGATGTGTTTGAAAAGCTTGTTCATAAATTGATAAGTGATTTTATATTCAAGTTAGTTTCCTACTGTTGATCGAAATTTAACCACAGCCAACATCATAAATACTATGGTGACTTGATTGTTTTCCTTGTTTATCTGTTGTTCATCTCTGGGTTAAAATTAGTTAGATTAATATGATTGGCTTGAAATACAAAAAAGGAATTTTATCGAATTGATTATCCTGTGCTAGTGTCACATTTTTTGAATTACACCAATTCACGAAGTGATCATATGCTGCAGAATATTTTACAAGAGACTTCGATGGTCCAATCGAAGAAACCGCTCCATTGGCGAAAACCTCAATTTCTGAAGACATTTTCATCACTTCTCACAAGCTTGCAAATGACAACTATCAATAATTATTTTACTTTATATCCGTCAGAATCAACTTTGGGTGGCAACCGTAACCAGGCATATGTCTCATAATTCATTCAATTATAATAATGATCGTAAGTGGAAAGAATCATGTGCGTAAATGTAAATCAATCCAAAAGTGGATATTCAGATTTTTATCAATAATGAAAACGTTTGAAAATAAAATAACATATTTCATTCGGAGTAGAAGTGACTTTTCATGGCTCGCTTTCAATAAACCCAAGCTCGCCATGAAAAATGACACTTTCCCTCCTTATAAAATAGTGTGTGATGCGCAATGTTGAGTCAAGCTGATGGGTATTTCAAAAAATGATAGTCAGATTTTTGTTCTGATTTTTGCACAGCACTAAGGAATGTGGTTCAAGTGAACAGCTATTTGGACTGAAAAACAGAACATAAAAAAACTAAAATCAGATACAAATAGCGTCAGATTTCCAAGGGATTAAATCGTACAATTCAGGGCCCAAAAGATCACAGAGTCAACTAGCTTTTCTCTTGATTTTAATTCATGTGGCCCTCCACTTTTTATGCATACTGAATCTAATGTTTCTGGTCCCAGATTTTACTCTGTGAATGAATTACACTCATGAAAATTTCCAGAATGTAATTTACCCAGACTAATGTTTGTTTTTTTTTCAGGTAATGAAACATGTAGGAGATGATGGTTTCGTAGAAATTGAAAAAAATTTCATGAATGACATTTTGATAGGTATAACTGTTTATTATAAGAATCTTGTGTAAAAATGCCACCGTAATAAACAATATGTACATATGTATAAAGTATTTTTATTAAAATTATTATATTCCTATTCCCTCCAAAAATTAAGTTTAGGAAGGATAACAATTGAAAAAGTTGCAAGCAATATGATTCTCTTACCTTCAGGTTCATAAGTAGACATTTGAAAGCCTTTATTCGTAATACAAACCTAGATTTAGGTACAAACACAGACATTTGTGTGAGCTCCTTCGGTGCAGAAGCAGAAATTTGACGTTTGGCCAATTATAGTGCTACTTTACTAGTCACGTTTCCTGGAAGCAGTGCGATATAATTTTTTTTCGTAAATGTGATACAATGAATTGTATAAAATATTTTTTTCAACTTTTTCAAAAAAAAAAAGCTCAAAATCTGATAAAAAAAGCGTATCTACTCTATCAGCTAAGCACTTTGGGAGAGATTGGGCGGCTAATTAACAAAACAACTTTTTCAAATGTGCTTCTGAATGTGAAACTTTTCATGGGCTAGATCATCTCAACGATCCTGAAAAGGAGCCAATTTCTGATGATATAGATGATGGTTTAAGAATTTCATTTCGATTCCTAAAAGCATTACAGTAGATATGCAACAAGATTTTCAAAACACATTCGACCATTTCTCATGTGAATCTCCATAAGGAATTTTAAGGTCCAAATTAGGGGAAAACGTTTCTTTTTCCGAATTTTTTTGAGTTCCATTCAAGGTCAATCCGGTGTTCGGTGAATCGTTGAGGTGGCATGGTTAAGAGTTGTAGGGTGGAGAGTATCAAGGGAATAATGTCCCCAGCGAATAATTTGAAACGTTCCATGGACCAAATATCTAAACTCAAACCTATTTTAATCCTTTGTCAACGAATACACTCGATGTATTATACTTGAATCAAATTTTGTGTGATAATTTTATGTTTCCATGATTCTAAATATTCAATATAACCTTCGAAACAAATGTTATTCTTCACGATAGACTTTTTGACGCCTTTAACTTTTTTGTTAACGCACCATAATTTCGATTCATGCATTCTATTTCGCCAGTTTTATATTCTTCATTTTCCCATTGTCGTCTCTTCATATCATCATCAGTAGTTCTTCAGCGTATATAATTCAGATCTGAGACCCACATAATCTGTCATCGGAATACCATTGTGTTCGTCTTTCATTATTCCTATCCTAGTACCTTCTTATTAACTCGTGGAATACCATAAAGATCGTCCTTAGGATAGTCAGATGTATCAAAATATTTATGACAATCTGTTTTCATATGGATCTTCAAGCACCTCGTAAATGAGAGAGTCTGTATCAGTATACAGCACGATGCAGTCACTAAAAACATTCTTCATGTAGTCATAAATGAAATTATAAATATTGGTTTCAGCTAAATCCAGTATACTCATCCCCACGAAGATAGGCTTATTCAAATATACTTTCAGTTTTTTAAGCTCAACAGCTACCAACTTCTCATTGAAAATCAGTTTTCGCTCCATAACCACTGACCTTTCCACGACGTCAGAAGATGTAACAAAATTATTGATGATAGGGATAGAGCTATTTCTTTGGAGGCCATCATTCAAGAAGTCAGTTTAAAATAAAATATCGAATCTTTAATATTAAAACAATATGACCACTGAAAATCTGTAGATTTCGATTATTCTGTCAGGAATTTTAAGACAAAAATGTGATATCTTTTCTGTCTGGTTTTTGGTTTAGGTGAAAAACAATATTTCCTGATTTTTTTTTTTAATATTAATCATTCTGTCGAAATCATTGATATTCATTGATTCCTTCTGAAGAACGCAGATTTTCAATCACATAATAAAATTTCCAATGTTTATATTCTAAATTTGGCATTTGTAAAACAGACTGATGTATTCTACAGCGTACCTCCAAAAAAAGTAACGTAACTCATCATTAATTATCGCAAGATTCTTAAAGTAAAATTTTCATTCACATGACTGAATTGGTCATCGTATGAATTGAATCTATAGAAATTTTTTTCACATAAAAATTTTTTTTCAGGGTTAAAGGTATAAACCTGCAACTCTATAAATGCATGTATGTATTTCTCAAACTTCGAAAATATGAATCGGCAGGTGGAAGGATAATTCTCAATAGTTTTAATTTTTTAATGGAAATATAGGTTGAATAATCCTCTTTTTAGACTCACGGCCTAATGTGCAATCGATTAGACTTATCACAATCCTATTCCGATTTGAGGAAAAAAAAACAGTAGAGGTGTTTGGAGCGTGAAGGGTGAAAGATTTGAAATTCAAAAGAGCGTAGGGAGACCTGTTTCTGAAACAGCTCAAAGCAAACTTTGATTTCCATTCGTAATTGTTCTATAATGTGAAACCGTTAAAAGTAGCAAATAGGTCAAATCCAATTCGCCTTGTAGCTCGAAACTACGTAAACACGAGTCACACGACACCGTAGCGAGTTTCTATATCTCATAATTAAGGAGATGTAGGGCAAAATCATCAAAATTTGAGCCCCTTATACTGAACTTTATGTGATATCTAATATTTAGTTTACCTGGCCTGTTGATAATTCTGTTGTCTCCAAAATCGATTGCCAACAGAGATTTTGTCCGAAAAAAAATTGAAATATTATTTTCTCGAATTAGAAATATTCATTCCTCTACTTATGTGTCAAATGGGTTCATTCCGCCACATCCCGTAGAACAAAACAATGTTAGAATATCTCATACTAATTTCATTCTAACACTGTTTTCAGTAATATTTATTGATGACATGTTGGCGTCCTGTCACAGATTTATTTAACATCTGTCAAATTTCATGAGATAGAAAACAGTTCTGCCAATCAATATTTTTCAAAGCAAAAATAACTAAACAATATTTACGACAATATTTCATAAATTTCGATAAAAATTCAGCGAATTAGAGAAATAAATGTATGATACTCGTACAGAAGGCTCATTCTAACACTCGTTCATTCCAAAACTCGCCATGTCGTGGCTCGTTTTGGAATTTTGAACTTGTGTAAGAATATCAATGCCTTCTGCATTTGTATCATGAATATCTATTTCAGAGTGAAGCGATTCGGAAAAATGCATATTCGGGAGCTATTTTGAGATTCCATTATGTCGATACGTCGCGTAGTCGAGAATCAAAGAAGTTTTCTCAAAATTTGTCGCAAAAAAGTTAGTCAAGGCAGAATCAGTGATATTTTGCATTCATTTTGCAGATAGCGAAATTTCTATTATTTTCAACAGAACAGTAAAATGTTGACTTTTTTTTTAGGTGTAGGAATATTCTTTCTTTCTTCTGCCTGGGCGTTTCGAAATTGAGATTTTTAGATAACAAGGGTTCTTACTGATGTGATTGACAGCTATTTTCTTGGAATTCTTGAATCTTATATTGATTTGACTACCCTGTACCCCCATTCTTAACCCTCTACGAGAATACCACGCCATTAGAGATAACAAAGGTAATTGTGCAGATAGTAAAATTACCACATAATTTTTAATAGTTACAGACTCAATTCAGCATTCCGATATTCACGCTATTCCGATGAGATGAAAAAATTATTAAAATGCTAGAATAATTGTCCTCTCTCATGATCCTTTCTGATAGGAACAGCAGAGAAAATCTCATTTAACTAACTGGTTAACGATTCATTACAAAACAATTTATCAAATCTCGGAATGTTGAAGAAGATAGTTTTCCAAAAAAAACCAGATTCATGTCGAAATCAGAGATATTTTCTCATTTTTTCTGTAAAAATCATTTATGGAAAGTGCTATAATTTTCAATAGTTACAGTCAAACTCTGGCATTTCGAAAACTGACAGATGTAGGTATGTTTTTAAAGGTTTTATTTTCTACCCCAGCGTTAAGAAGTGGAAATATTGAGAGCTCAAAATTAAATATAATTATATTGAAATAATCGTCTACGAAAAATACCATTTTTAGGGTGATCCCAATCTTGGATACCAAATCGTACCGAAATTGTTGATGATAGGGAAAGAGCTATTTCGTTGGACGCCATCATTCAAGAGGTCAATTTAAAAAAATATCGAATCTAGTAATGAAATGTAGATTTCGATTATTTTGTCAGAAATTTTCAGATAAAAATGTGATATTTTTTCTGTGTTTAGGTGAAAAATTATATTTTCGGAAAAATTTTTTAAATATCATATCAATCATTGTGTCGAAATCATTGACATTAATTTATTTCTCCTGCAGAACGCAAATATTGTAATCTCATAATATAACTTTCAATACTCATATTATAAATTTGGCATTTGGGAAAATGACTGATGTATTCTACACATTGATTATCGCAAGGTAAAATTTTCATTCGCATAACTGAATTGGTCATCATATGAATTGATTGTACCTCTATATCACAAGCAATATTTTTCCCACAAAAAAAATTTAGAGTGAAGGTATAAACCCCCTTCTTTAAAACTGCATGTATTTATCAAACTTCGAAAATTGTCTAAATTCCTTTCGAAATTAAAATACTTCGGACTACGGGTGCCAAGTTTTCCCTCAAAAATTCTTTGTAGAAGAATCGTTGACGTTTTTTTTTTGTCACGCTGTATTTTGGGAGTGAGACATGGATCCTGAATAAACGTGAGGCTGATAGATTGCTGATACTGGAACGGAAGATCCTGAGGGCTATTTTTGGGCCTTGTAGAGACGAAATAACGGGGGAGAATGGAGAATAAGAAAGAATCAAGAACTACAGGCACTCTATGGGAACGAGAATATAGTACGACACATCAAGTCCAATCGCATAAGATGGGCAGGACATGTCATGAGGTCACAAGATGGAAGACTCCTCAATACAGCATTCTGGGAAAGGCCTGAGGGTAGAAGAACGGTTGGTCGTCCAAGAAAACGGTGAAGAGACGCAGTGACCAGTGATTTGCAGAGACTGGGAGTAACACAATGGGAGCTAGCAGCACAAAATCGACAAGAGTGGAGAAGAATAGTAAATGCGGCCAAGACTCACCTTGAGTTGTAGAGCCATTGATGATGATGATGATGATGTATTTTGTTTGAAATAAATATGTTCTTCTTTTCTTTCCTCTACCCCAGCGTTTGTGCGTTCAGAAGTGGAGATATTTTGAAAAAATTTTCAAACTAAAATTATCGTCCATGAAAGTTAACATTTTTAAAGAGATCCCAAAATCTTGGATACCAAATCGACCAAATCGTACCAGAATTGTAGATCAGTTAAAGATGGAGCTACATTGTTCGAGAAAAAGCTCCAGATCTGTGCCGCTTGGGATAGAACACAAATGAAACATTTTGAAGATATCCTGTTCATCTGCAGCAAACTCGATAAGATGAGAACAACACACGTGTGAAACTCCATACCCAATATTCCTATGTTGAGATTCACTGCTTGCTCCTTGTCGACATTTTTGTCTCTTATCACGCATGTGGATGTATAATGGGCCACTAAGCCATAGTTAAGCCTGAAAATGCCATCACAGGAAGAAAGAGAAGATCAGCACAGTAACTTGAAAGATACATTCCAGGCAAGAAAAAATCTGGGAGATATATGGGGTAAAAAAGAAGTGTCATTTCCAAAGATCTGAGATGGCCATTAGATATTTCTGAACTAAAGAATTCAGAAATTTCTGAAGAATATGCAGCCACAAAAATCGCTTTAAAATTATTGCTATAACTTATGTATATAAACCAATCTCTATGAAATTGCAAAAATAAAATATTGTTGGCTCATGAATGATTGTATGCGTGTTTCAGCCAAAATTCATAGTTTCCTTAATTTGAAAAAAATCAATTTACGTTATATTACTGGATATTATCTCCGATAGTATGAACCCTGATCATAAAAAGGGTTCTATAGGTAAGAGAATTCTTGGTAGCCACAAATTACATCGTTTAAAACTCATTAGGCTACAGAAATTACGACCAGGAGATTATAGCCACAGAATTGACATTCGTGAAGGATTTATGAGTCAAACTTTCTCTTTCTAAATTTGAATATAGTTTTTCTGTCGGTGAAAGAGTACTTGAAGCAAACAAGACAGGTTTCTCTTCACCATTAATGCGGTGACTAAGAACTGCTCCAACACCATACCCACTTGAGTCACAAGTGACATAAATAGGTAGAAAAGGGTTGAAATGCGTAAGAACACTTTCAGATGTAAGTAACTTTTTACTAGCCTGAAATACATCTTCACATTCCTTAGTCCAAGTGAAATCGACACCTGACCTACACAAATCATAAAGTGGTTTAAGTGTGCTAGAAAGCATTGAAATAAATTTACCATAGTAATTTAGAAGACCTAAGTACGATTTAAGCTGTGTAATGTTTTCTGGGGAAGGTGCTTTTTCAATGCACTCAACTTTAGCATTTGTAGGGTGTAGGCCGTATTCATCAATTTTGTGACCCAGAAATTCTGATAAAACACACACTTTTTTTCATTAATTTTGACATTGTATTCCATCAATCTTTGCATGACAGATTTTACATTCCGATGACATTCTTCTAACTGTTCGAAACTGTTAAAAAGGGTCTAGAGAAAGCTTTAACTTTTGAAAAAAAGGGGGAAATCAGTCAATATGTATAACCGACTTACAAGCTCCAGTGTCGACTTCCATGATAATGTGAGCTTTTTCTACACACATCTTCAGTTGTAGACTTCCATTTTCCTTAGATATGGGGTTTAAACTAAGCCATCCTAACTCTAGAGAATCATCATCGGCTTCTTCTTCTTCTTCTTGACCTTCATCGTCCGACAAACCATGAACTTTGTTTTTACACATACTCGACTTTGCAGTATGACCCATTAAATTGCACGAGAAGCATTTCCAGTTGACAGCAGGGCATTTATTGTCATCAAAATGGACTCTTAGACAACTTTTACATTGTTTTTTTGATTTTGAAGAACTTGTATTCTGACTTGATGACTGAGTTGACGACTGACTACTTTTACTGAACTTTTTATTATTATTTGACTTCCAATTTGACTTGTTGCCTTTTTGATACTTCAACTTGTTGACTGATCCTGTTGATTCATTACCAAACAACTGTAGTTGATTATCAGTAAGCTCCATAGCTACTGCTGTTTTTAGTGCCTCGTAATATGTTGGCAAAGGATCCATTGTTAACAGTTTCCGCTTAATTGAGTTTGACTTTACTCCACAGACTAGCTTATCTCGCAGTGCATCTGACAAAAATTACTTGAAATTACAATATTTTGCAAGATTTCTAAGTCTGATTGAAAAAGCTTTAAGATCTTTTCCACTTTCTTGAACTGCTGTCCAAAACTTATACCTTTCAGCAATTATTAAACGCTTTCTTCCAAACTGACTAATCAATGCTAGAGTGAGTTCATTATACTTCTTGCTAGCTAAAGAATCTGGTGCTAGAAGATCCTTTAAACAATTATATGTTTCACCCCCAATTAAAGTTAAAAAAAGTGGAACTTTTTTTTCATCAGTGGTTATATTGTTCACCTTAAAAACTGTTCCAGGCGTTCATCATATGCCTCTGCATCTGACTCCTTGGAATTAAAATGTTCAATGGTTCCAATTAAGGACATTTTTGTAGACTTGCGACTTTAGACTGCTTTTCGACTAGACTTCAATATCTGAATAACTCCCAGACAGCTTTTCGGCACGTAGAACGACCTTTTCTCGTCGCCAATTTTGTTATGTATTTGACTTCGGTTATAATAAGACACAAGTTTCGTTAGATGAACCACATTTTATTTTTGACCATCTTACACCGTGCACCACGTGCTCTCTCATTAAGACCTAACCTCATAAGCGACTTGGTCATAGAACTATATATAAACATAGAACACTAATTTGGTATAATGCGAAAGTCGAACGTAGTACAGTTTCCAAGAATTCTTCTCTCAAAAAGCCTAACTATGACATCTTAATATATAAAACTCAGTCGGCCATATTGTTGGTGACACCATTTATAACTCAAGATTGGATGAACTGTTCATTATGAAAGTTTTTTTGTTGGATTCTTTAACGGCGGGGTTAACATAAAATACCATAAAACCCTGAAAAATTTGATGAATAAGAAAAAAATATAGGAAATAATTTTCTTTCTTGCGAATAACGCCAATCGATGTGGCTCCGGTTAACAGCGGTAAAGCTCTTTCTTCTGATTTCAAATACACCTTATCGAGAGTATCTCTGGCAGTTTTCTATAAATATAGATATTTTCTTCTAAATCAAAGGCAGTTGTGGAATGCCACACGAGACCGATGCGATTTTTTCATATCAAAGGAACCGTGGATAATGACACCTGATATTTATATTATTTATTTATTAACTGAAAGTTGAATTAGGGATTCAAATGACCCCTTTTACTTCTAGACAGAGTCGATATCTTTTTTTGAAGTTTTTGAACATTTTCCTCAACATTTATGGAATATATTGAGGTTCTCAATTTCTTCTTCTATTCTGAATTTAATTTCTTTGATATTTTGCGGACGGGCATTTTATATTTCAAATATCCCCATAAAAAAGTGTCCAATGATGTTAAGAAGGGACTATCAGGAGACCATAGAATGGAAATTCGATATAAATAAATCACAGCATTCTCGAGTGGCATTCTACAGCTGCCTTAGATTTAGACAAAAAAAACCAATAATTTTCAGAAACTGTCGAAAAAAACCTCAATAAAGTATGTATAAATATTTGAAATCAGAAGAAGGAGCTCTACCGATTAGGAAAATAAAATACAGGGTGTGCCATTTTAAAAACAACAATTCACATAGAATTTTTAGGTTAACGGTGCCTTAATGCAATTCTTAGTACTGAATTCTAAATGCCCATGAAATATACTGCAAATTTGCCCATTTGAACTTTTGTGTACTACCAATATTAACTGATATAGCTATTGAGTAATATATAAACAATCACCCTGTACATACCTATTTCATTGCAATCAAATTTTTTGTACTTTTGTATTTTTTTTGTATTTCACCTAATATATCCTTTGAAAAAAAAAACAACTTTATTCATCTCTAAGGCGGTACAATGTTTGCCGGTTCAGCTAGCTTATCTAATTGCCAATTGTCACAATTTGTTTCACCACCAGATCCCTTTCGCTCTTTAGTTTCTGGGATAGTAAATGATTCTAAACAGTTCTTGGCCAACATTCAAAAGCTGTTTCCGGACGACAACGTTTGGCGCAACACATACTGTACAGGACAATTTTATGTCCACTTTCAAGGTATTATACCATAATAGTTAATTATAATATTAAAGATGCTTTTTTTGAGGCAGTACGAAGTCTGCCGGGTCAGCTAGTTTCAAATATATACTCAATTACTCATTGCCAGAAAGACATACTCGGGTATACCTGATAATAAAATAGTCATTAGCAATAGGAGTTATCACGAAGACCCCCGGTAAGACTTTTTCAGAGAAGGTTATGAAATAAATTCAGATAACTTCTTGGAACTCTACTTTCAATCGATTCCTCTGATGGATTTGTTTACATTGTGGTCAGAGGAAAGCGCAGGTAGTCTTAAGTTTTGTACTCTTCGAAATGAAATTGCAACAAGTACTCAAATAATAATTTTTCAATATCTATTGAAATATTTTATGAGAAGTCTATGCATTTTTGTGAAAAATTCTTAGGGATTTATCTGTCAGCTCTGAAACAAAAACCAATAAAAAACATTTTCAAATAATATAAGAAAGGCCCCTGCATCATAAAGTTGTGCTCTAATTTATCAGATCTTTTCAGAAATTGTTGCCTAACCATGAAAAAAAAACCAACACAAGAGAATCCTATAACAGGGCCAGCTAATCTAAAGGAAAAATGTATGTGATTTGAAAACAATTGAACACAGTACTACATGTTCTATGAGAATTTGAATCGATTTGACCATTTTAAATACTTAAGTACTTAAATAACAATTACAGAAGCTATTATTCGGACTATAATGAGTTTGAATAAACGATAGCATACAATGCAAACTTCGATTCCTCACCCTTTACAAATATTTTTGAAGATGTTGAGACTACCACAATACGTATAAGAACGAATTATTTCATCGAAATAACAAAATTATATCAATTGATTTCACGCAAGATGATGTTTATCATCTCTCACTCTGGCTTACCTCATTTCTGTGTATCGATTTATTCACTGAATTTATCGATGCAACAACTACCCTATTTCAAACATTTTTCAATTGTTTCGAATATGAGCAAGAGAACTATCAGAAATAATTTTTTCTAGTTTTAATGTTGATACTATTATTTTATTTCTAGTTTCAGTTGTTCAGGGTTCTCGACTTGTTAAAAAATCCTCATATCATTTATTGGTGTTGAAATATGTACAGATTCGTTGAGCGAATATATATTTTCGTAAAAAAATTTTCTAACGCTTCGTTGGCGTCCAGGGTTTTCTTCTGTTTACAACTACGATTCCGAGATTTTCATAACAGTCAGACTTAAGAGGCAAAGTAAAATATATAATGAAACAAACTTGGAGAGAAACGTCCCAGGCATACCTACTTCGATGATGAAGAAAATCCTATTTCGGAAGATGACGAAGGGATATGATAGATCACGAACAAGTTTTCTTCAAATTTCTATGGCTATTGTATCTGATGAGATGAAACCAAAAAATATATTATAATTGATATATATCATATAACTAGTTTTGACAATTTGTGAAAAGACCATTCACTGAGCAATGAAAAAGAAGAAAAAGAAGAAAAAGAAGAAAAAGAAGAAAAAGAATAGAGGCATAGATTCCTATGAGAAATTTCTAATGGAGCAACAGGTAGTCAAAATAGCATTCAGTAGAAGGGTGTATCGTGATGGCTAACATGTTTCTAGAAGAGAAAAGAATTTCGGTAAGGAATAAAATATTCAAAGTTAATAATATTCGTAATAATTTGATTTCGTTCAGACATTGTATCTGATATAATGATAGTAAAAATTATATTATTATTTAGTTTTTATTAGTAAATTATTAGTAACGTTCCTTCTTTGAGTGAACGATCTAAAATTTTTATTTTATCATTCATTTTTAACACTGAAGTCAATTGAGAAGAAAATAAAATTTTTGATCTTTCTCAGTAAACAAAGAATGCTTGAAAATTTACTAATGTAGCAACAGGTAGTAAAGAATAATTATTCAGTAGAAGTGCGTGCATCGTGATCGTAAACATATTTTCAGTAGATAAAAGAATTTGCGTAAGGAATAAAATACTCAAAGTCACTATTTGTAATAATTTGAATTCGTTCAGAAGTCGTATATGATGTGATGATACTAAAAAATTGATTATATATTTCAAATTAAAATAATATTTTAATATTAGTTACTTTAATTTTCGAGTGAACGATCTAAAATTTTTATCTATTATTCATTTTTTACAATAAATTCAATTGCGAGAAATTTCAAGTTTTGATGATTCCCAGTGAAGAAATAATGCTTGAAATGTAGAATTGTAGATACAGAAGAAAAATTTGTGCAAAGAAAAAGATTAAAGACATAGTTTTCTATAGTTAATTTCCAATGTTGCAACTATAATTGGTGTTTCTCGGAATAACTTTGTCGTACTCTTGCAAGATTCTAACCCAAATCTCTAAAACTCTGGTGTTTCCTGGAATTACCTTGCCGCAATCTCGAGCAAAGTTCTGAGTAGGATCCTGGCAATCTTTTAGGGCGGTCGAAGGGAGAGTTGTTATGACCGTTTGACCAATACGATACGAGCTTCATAGTGCGCAAACCAGACGATTCTGTTTGTTGTTTTCCTTCTTAAATTTGAACAGAGTATAGCAACAGTCAGTAACATTCTGTAGAAGTGTTTGAATCTAGATAGTGATGTTGTCAGTCGAGAAAAGAATTTGGGTAAGGAATAAAATATTCAAAGTCGATAATATTCGTGAAAATTTGAATTCGTTCAGACACTTTTATATTAAATATTTTTTTTCAGGAGCATCGTCTCGAGGATGTCTCAAATAATTTCCCAACAAATGAGGAATCAATCTACATACCACCTCACAGGAGGAGGAGAAGCAGGAGATATGCCATTCCAGAAGAAATAAAAGCAAATTCTAAATTACGAAAATATTGGTTGAGAAGATATTCTCTCTTCAAGCGGTTTGATGAAGGGATTAAACTTGACGAAGGTAAGTCATCAATTATCCATTTCGATACATTGAATTCACTGCCGAATGTTAATGTTAATCACTATCTGGTATCTATACCAGAGGTTCTGATTAAGAAGGAAATTCCTAATAATTGATTGAAACTAATTTTTTCGTCTATATTTGGGCCCCATGCAGCATTTGTTGTTCAAAAATCCGCTGCGTTCATTCAGATCTGGATGGAAAAATTCATTTTCCAATACTGCTTCTAAGTCATTTTGATCTCTATTGAAAATTATGCCAGATATGAAGTCTCATTTTGATTCTTCAACGAAAAGAAGCCGCATAGAACCATTAGATGGGAAGAAAAAATCTGGTTTCAACCAATTAGTATATAAAAGCTCGCGCTGAATACAAATCTTCCATTTTAATTGAAATTAAAATGGAAGGTTTACATTTGATATTTCCAAGTTGGACCTTTTATTTCGTATAAGACCATCATGGCCGAAAATTCTCATGGGTTCTATCGATTCACCGACAAAAATTACCTCAGTATCAGAATATAAATTTTTGCATCCTGATATGAATAAACGCCAACGGATTCTTGAACAAAAAATCCTGCATAAGGCCCACATATGTACGAAAAGTTCTTTTGGTTCTTACCAATTCGGATGAAATTACTAAAGACCCCAGTACCTACTGAGGTCTTAAGTAGGTCATCAGAATTCCGATTTCCCCATAGAGGATCTACTATACTTGTGACACAAAGAAACACGAAATATTTTGATGCTAACAGTTTGGAAAGATTTAATATTTTTTTTTACAGAAAGTTGGTACTCTGTGACTCCTGAACTGGTAGCGAAGAATACTGCAGAGAGATGTAAAGCTGATGTTGTGATAGATGGTTTTTGTGGAGCTGGAGGCAATGCTATTCAGTTTGCCTTAACATGTAAAAAAGGTAATAAATTTTTTTTGAACGAAAAATTCAAATGAATTAATATCGATTACATTTTCACAAAGTTTTGCATATATAATATTAGTATTATTTTCTTCGGCCACATGTTATTCTTGATGAATATATTTCAATATTTCGTAACTGAAACTTTATCAAATGTAATATTTAGTATCCGATTTTTCATTACCTCTACATCTTAAAACTAAGATTTAAATAAAATAATTTATACTTTTTTTCAGTTATAGCAATTGATATCGATCCAAAAAAAATTGAACTAGCTAAAAACAATGCAGCAGTTTATGGTGTTTTGGACAAAATACAATTCATTGTTGGAGACTTCATGAAATTGGCTCCGAAACTCGAAGCAGATATTGTTTTCCTGAGTCCTCCATGGGGTGGTCCATCTTATGTAGATCAGAGAGTGTACGATCTTGAAAGTATGCTTCAACCAGTACCATTTTCAGAATTGATGGATGCAACTAGGAGAATTACGAATAATATTGCATTATTTTTACCGAAAAATAGCAATACTTATGATGTGAGTACCTACATTTATTAACATAATAAATTTTATATTCAGTTAGTTTCCTACTGTTGATCGAAATTAACCACAGCCAACATCATAAATATATGGTTTGATTGTTTTATTTGTTCACTGCTGGGTTATAATAGTTAGATTTATATTGGCGAAAACAAAAAAGGAATTTTATCGAAGATTAGTCCTGTGTAGTGTCACATTTTTTGAATTACACCAATTCACGAAGTGATCATATGCTGCAGAATATTTTACAAGAGATTTCGATGGTCCAATCGAAGAAACCGCTCCATTGGCGAAAACCTCAATTTCTGAAGACATTTTCATCACTTCTCACAAGCTTGCAAATGACAACTATCAATAATTATTTTACTTTATATCCGTCAGAATCAACTTTGGGTGGCAACCGTAACCAGGCATATGTCTCATAATTCATTCAATTATAATAATGATCGTAAGTGGAAAGAATCATGTGCGTAAATGTAAATCAATCCAAAAGTGGATATTCAGATTTTTATCAATAATGAAAACGTTTGAAAATAAAATAACATATTTCATTCGGAGTAGAAGTGACTTTTCATGGCTCGCTTTCAATAAACCCAAGCTCGCCATGAAAAGTGACACTTTCCCTCCTTATAAAATAGTGTACGCTGTTGATGCAGGCAATAGCGTTGAGTCAAGCCAATTTTTTTCTGATGGGTATTTCAAAAAATGAGGGGTAGTCAGATTTTTGTTCTGATTTTTGAACAGCACTAAGGAATGTAATTTACCCAGACTAATGTTTGTTTTTTTTTCAGGTAATGAAACATGTAGGAGATGATGGTTTCGTAGAAATTGAAAAAAATTTCATGAATGACATTTTGATAGGTATAACTGTTTATTATAACAATCTTGTGTAAGAATGCCACCGTAATAAACAATATGTACATATGTATAAAGTATTTTTATTAAAATAATTATATTCCTATTCCCTCCAAAAATTAAGTTTAGGAAGGATAACAATTGAAAAAGTTGCAAGCAATATGATTCTCTTACCTTCAGGTTCATAAGTAGACATTTGAAAGCCTTTATTCGTAATACAAACCTAGATTTAGGTACAAACACAGACATTTGTGTGAGCTCCTTAGGTGCAGAAGCAGAAATTTGACGTTTGGACAATTATAGTGCTACTTTACTAGTCACGTTTCCTGGAAGCAGTGCGATATAATTTTTCTTCGTAAATGTGATACAATGAATTGTATAAAATATTTTTTTAAGCTTTTTCAAAAAAAAAAAGCTCAAAATCTGATAAAAAAAGCGTATCTACTCTATCAGCTAAGCACTTTGGGAGAGATTGTGCGGCTAATTAACAAAACAACTTTTTCAAATGTGCTTCTGAATGTGAAACTTTTCATGGGCTAGATCATCTCAACGATCCTGAAAAGGAGCCAATTTCTGATGATATAGATGATGGTTTAAGAATTTCATTTCGATTCCTAAAAGCATTACAGTAGATATGCAACAAGATTTTCAAAACACATTCGACCATTTCTCATGTGAATCTCCATAAGGAATTTTAAGGTCCAAATTAGGGGAAAACGTTTCTTTTTCCGAATTTTTTTGAGTTCCATTCAAGGTCAATCCGGTGTTCGGTGAATCGTTGAGGTGGCATGGTTAAGAGTTGTAGGGTGGAGAGTATCAAGGGAATAATGTCCCCAGCGAATAATTTGAAACGTTCCATGGACCAAATATCTAAACTCAAACCTATTTTAATCCTTTGTCAACGAATACACTCGATGTATTTTACTTGAATCAAATTTTGTGTGATAATTTTATGTTTCCATGATTCTAAATATTCAATATAACCTTCGAAACAAATGTTATTCTTCACGATAGACTTTTTGACGCCTTTAACTTTTTTGTTAACGCACCATAATTTCGATTCATGCATTCTATTTCGCCAGTTTTATATTCTTCATTTTCCCATTGTCGTCTCTTCATATCATCATCAGTAGTTCTTCAGCGTATATAATTCAGATCTGGGACCCACATAATCTGTCATCGGAATACCATTGTGTTCGTCTTTCATTATTCCTATCCTAGTACCTTCTTATTAACTCGTGGAATACCATAAAGATCGTCCTTAGTATAGTCAGATGTATCAAAATATTTATGACAATCTGTTTTCATATGGATCTTCAAGCACCTCGTAAATGAGAGAGTCTGTATCAGTATACAGCACGATGCAGTTACTAAAAACATTCTTCATGTAGTCATAAATGAAATTATAAATATTGGTTTCAGCTAAATCCAGTATACTCATCCCCACGAAGATAGGCTTCTTCAAATATACTTTCTGTTTTTTAAGCTCAACAGTACCAACTTCTCATTGAAAATCAGTTTTCGCTCCATAACCACTGACCTTTCCACGACGTCAGAAGATGTAACACAATTATTGATGATAGGGATAGAGCTATTTCTTTGGAGGCCATCATTCAAGAAGTCAGTTTAAAATAAAATATCGAATCTTTAATAATGAAACCATATGACCACTGAAAATCTGTAGATTTCGATTATTCTGTCAGGAATTTTAAGACAAAAATGTGATATCTTTTCTGTCTGGTTTTCGGTTTAGGTGAAAAACAATATTTCCTGATTTTTTTTTTAAATATTAATCATTCTGTCGAAATCATTGATATTCATTGATTCCTTCTGAAGAACGCAGATTTTCAATCACATAATAAAATTTCCAATGTTTATATTCTAAATTTGGCATTTGTAAAACAGACTGATGTATTCTACAGCGTACCTCCAAAAAAAGTAACGTAACTCATCATTAATTATCGCAAGATTCTTAAAGTAAAATTTTCATTCACATGACTGAATTGGTCATCGTATGAATTGAATCTATAGAAATGTTTTTCACATAAAAATTTTTTTTCAGGGTTAAAGGTATAAACCTGCAACTCTATAAATGCATGTATGTATTTCTCAAACTTCGAAAATATGAATCGGCAGGTGGAAGGATAATTCTCAATAGTTTTAATTTTTTAATGGAAATATAGGTTGAATAATCCTCTTTTTAGACTCACGGCCTAATGTGCAATCGATTAGACTTATCACAATCCTATTCCGATTTGAGAAAAAAAAAACAGTAGAGGTGTTTGGAGCGTGGAGGGTGAAAGATTTGAAATTCAAAAGAGCGTAGGGAGACCTGTTTCTGAAACAGCTCAAAGCAAACTTTGATTTCCATTCGTAATTGTTCTATAATGTGAAACCGTTAAAAGTAGCAAATAGGTCAAATCCAATTCGCCTTGTAGCTCGAAACTACGTAAACACGAGTCACACGACACCGTAGCGAGTTTCTATATCTCATAATTAAGGAGATGTAGGGCAAAATCATCAAAATTTGAGCCCCTTATACTGAACTTTATGTGATATCTAATTTTTAGTTTAGCTGGCCTGTTGATAATTCTGTTGTCTCCAAAATCGATTGCCAACAGATTTTGTCCGAAAAAAAATTGAAATATTATTTTCTCGAATTAGAAATATTCATTCCTCTACTTATGTGTCAAATCCGTTCATTCCGCCACATCCCGTAGAACAAAACAATGTTAGAATATCTCATACTGATTTCATTCTAACACTGTTTTCAGTAATATTTATTGATGACATGTTGGCGTCCTGTCACAGATTTATTCAACATCTGTCAAATTTCATAAGATAGAAAACAGTTCTGCCAATCAATATTTTTCAAAGCAAAAATAACTAAACAATATTTACGACAATATTTCATTAATTTCGATAAAAATTCTGCGAATTAGAGAAATAAATGTATGATACTCGTACAGAAGGCTCATTCTAACACTCGTTCATTCCAAAACTCGCCATGTCGTGGCTCGTTTTGGAATTTTGAACTTGTGTTAGAATATCAATGCCTTCTGCATTTGTATCATGAATATCTATTTCAGAGTGAAGCGATTCGGAAAAATGCATATTCGGGAGCTATTTTGAGATTCCATTATGTCGATACGTCGCGTAGTCGAGAATCAAAGAAGTTTTCTCAAAATTTGTCGCGAAAAAGTTAGTCAAGGCAGAATCAGTGATATTTTGCATTCATTTTGCAGATAGCGAAATTTCTATTATTTTCAACAGAACAGTAAAATGTTGACATTTTTTTTAGGTGTAGGAATATTCTTTCTTTCTTCTGCCTGGGCGTTTCGAAATTGAGATTTTTAGATAACAAGGGTTCTTACTGATGTGATTGACAGCTATTTTCTTGGAATTCTTGAATCTTATATTGATTTGACTACCCTGTACCCCCATTCTTAACCCTCTACGAGAATACCACGTCATTAGAGATAACAAAGGTAATTGTGCAGATAGTAAAATTACCACATAATTTTTAATAGTTACAGACTCAATTCAGCATTCCGATAAGATCATATCCTTTCTGAGAGGAACAGCAGAGAAAATCTCATTTAACTAACTGGTTAACGATTCATTACAAAAAAATTTATCTAATCTCGGAATGTTGAAGAAGATAGTTTTCCAAAAAAAACCAGATTCATGTCGAAATCAGAGATATTTTCTCATTTTTTCTGTAAAAATCATTTATGGAAAGTGCTATAATTTTCAATAGTTACAGTCAAACTCTGGCATTTCGAAAACTGACAGATGTAGGTATGTTTTTGAAGGTTTTATTTTCTACCCCAGCGTTAAGAAGTGGAAATATTGAGAGCTCAAAATTAAATATAATTATATTGAAATAATCGTCTACGAAAAATACCATTTTTAGGGTGATCCCAATCTTGGATACCAAATCGTACCGAAATTGTTGATGATAGGGAAAGAGCTATTTCGTTGGACGCCATCATTCAAGAGGTCAATTTGAAAAAATATCGAATCTAGTAATGAAATGTAGATTTCGATTATTTTGTCAGAAATTTTCAGATAAAAATGTGATATTTTTTCTGTGTTTAGGTGAAAAATTATATTTTCGGAAATTTTTTTAAATATCATATCAATCATTGTGTCGAAATCATTGACATTAATTTATTTCTCCTGCAGAACGCAAATATTGTAATCTCATAATATAACTTTCAATACTCATATTATAAATTTGGCATTTGGAAAAATGACTGATGTATTCTACACATTGATTATCGCAAGGTAAAATTTTCATTCGCATAACTGAATTGGTCATCATATGAATTGATTGTACCTCTATATCACAAGCAACATTTTTCCCACAAAAAAAAATTTAGAGTGAAGGTATAAACCCCCTTCTTTAAAACTGCATGTATTTATCAAACTTCGAAAATTATCTAAATTCCTTTCGAAATTAAAATACTTCGGACTACGGGTGCCAAGTTTTCCCTCAAAAATTCTTTGTAGAAGAATCGTTGACGTTTTTTTTTTGTCACGCTGTATTTTGGGAGTGAGACATGGATCCTGAATAAACGTGAGGCTGATAGATTGCTGATACTGGAACGGAAGATCCTGAGGGCTATTTTTGGGCCTTGTAGAGACGAAATAACGCTGGAGAATGGAGAATAAGAAAGAATCAAGAACTACAGGCACTCTATGGGAACGAGAATATAGTACGACACATCAAGTCCAATCGCATAAGATGGGCAGGACATGTCATGAGGTCACAAGATGGAAGACTCCTCAATACAGCATTCTGGGAAAGGCCTGAGGGTAGAAGAACGGTTGGTCGTCCAAGAAAACGGTGAAGAGACGCAGTGACCAGTGATTTGCAGAGACTGGGAGTAACACAATGGGAGCTAGCAGCACAAAATCGACAAGAGTGGAGAAGAATAGTAAATGCGGCCAAGACTCACCTTGAGTTGTAGAGCCATTGATGATGATGATGATGATGTATTTTGTTTGAAATAAATATGTTCTTCTTTTCTTTCCTCTACCCCAGCGTTTGTGCGTTCAGGAGTGAAGATATTTTGAAAAAATTTTCAAACTAAAATTATCGTCCATGAAAGTTAACATTTTTAAAGAGATCCCAAAATCTTGGATACCAAATCGACCAAATCGTACCAGAATTGTAGATCAGTTAAAGATGGAGCTACATTGTTCGAGAAAAAGCTCCAGATCTGTGCCGCTTGGGATAGAACACAAATGAAACATTTTGAAGATATCCTGTTCATCTGCAGCAAACTCGATAAGATGAGAACAACACACGTGTGAAACTCCATACCCAATATTCCTATGTTGAGATTCACTGCTTGCTCCTTGTCGACATTTTTGTCTCTTATCACGCATGTGGATGTATAATGGGCCACTAAGCCATAGTTAAGCCTGAAAATGCCATCACAGGAAGAAAGAGAAGATCAGCACAGTAACTTGAAAGATACATTCCAGGCAAGAATAAATCTGGGAGATATCTGGGGTAAAAAAGAAGTGTCATTTCCAAAGATCTGAGATGGCCATTAGATATTTCTGAACTAAAGAATTCAGAAATTTCTGAAGAATATGCAGCCACAAAAATCGCTTTAAAATTATTGCTATAACTTCTGTATATAAACCAATCTCTATGAAATTGCAAAAATAAAATATTGTTGGCTCTGAATGATTGTATGCGTGTTTCAGCCAAAATTCATAGCTTTCCTTAATTTGAAAAAAATCAATTTACGTTATATTACTGGATATTATCTCCGATAGTATGAACCCTGATCATAAAAAGGGTTCTATAGGTACAGAGAATTCTTGGTAGCCACAAATTACATCGTTTAAAATTCATTAGGCTACAGAAATTACGACCAGGAGATTATAGCCACAGAATTGACATTCGTGAAGGATTTATGAGTCAAACTTTCTCTTTCTAAATTTGAATATAGTTTTTCTGTCGGTGAAAGAGTACTTGAAGCAAACAAGACAGGTTTCTCTTCACCATTAATGCGGTGACTAAGAACTGCTCCAACACCATACCCACTTGAGTCACAAGTGACATAAATAGGTAGGGAAGGGTTGAAATGCGTAAGAACACTTTCAGATGTAAGTAACTTTTTACTAGCCTGAAATACATCTTCACATTCCTTAGTCCAAGTGAAATCGACACCTGACCTACACAAATCATAAAGTGGTTTAAGTGTGCTAGAAAGCATTGGAATAAATTTACCATAGTAATTTAGAAGACCTAAGTACGATTTAAGCTGTGTTATGTTTTCTGGGGAAGGTGCTTTTTCAATGCACTCAACTTTAGCATTTGTAGGGTGTAGGCCGTATTCATCAATTTTGTGACCCAGAAATTCAATAACATTCTGATAAAACACACACTTTTTTTCATTAATTTTGACATTGTATTCCATCAATCTTTGCATGACAGATTTTACATTCCGATGACATTCTTCTAACTGTTCGAAACTGTTCAAACTGTTTTAAAAAGGGTCTAGAGAATGCTTTAACTTTTGAAAAAAAGGGCGAAATCAGTCAATATGTATAACCGACTTACAAGCTCCAGTGTCGACTTCCATGAAAATGTGAGCTTTTTCTACACACATCTTCAGTTGTAGACTTCCATTTTCCTTGGATATGGGGTTTAAACTAAGCCATCCTAACTCTAGAGAATCATCATCGGCTTCTTCTTCTTCTTGACCTTCATCCTCCGACAAACCATGAACTTTGTTTTTACACATACTCGACTTTGCAGTATGACCCATTAAATTGCACGAGAAGCATTTCCAGTTGACAGCAGGGCATTTATTGTCATCAAAATGGACTCTTAGACAACGTTTACATTGTTTTTTTGATTTTGAAGAACTTGTATTCTGACTTGATGACTGAGTTGACGACTGACTACTTTTACTGAACTTTTTATTATTATTTGACTTCCAATTTGACTTGTTGCCTTTTTGATACTTCAACTTGTTGACTGATCCTGTTGATTCATTACCAAACAACTGTAGTTGATTATCAGTAAGCTCCATAGCTACTGCTGTTTTTAGTGCCTCGTCATATGTTGGCAAAGGATCCATTGTTAACAGTTTCCGCTTAATTGAGTTTGACTTTACTCCGCACACTAGCTTATCTCGCAGTGCATCTGACAAAAATTACTTGAAATTGAAATATTTTGCAAGATTTCTAAGTCTGATTGAAAAAGCTTTAAGATCTTCTCCACTTTCTTGAACTGCTGTCCAAAACTTATACCTTTCAGCAATTATTAAACGCTTTCTTCCAAACTGACTAATCAATGCTAGAGTGAGTTCATCATACTTCTTGCTAGCTAAAGAATCTGGTGCTAGAAGATCCTTTAAACAATAATATGTTTCACCCCCAATTAAGGTTAAAAAAAGTGGAACTTTTTTTTCATCAGTGGTTATATTGTTCACCTTAAATAACTGTTCCAGGCGTTCATCATATGCCTCTGCATCTGACTCCTTGGAATTAAAATGTTCAATGGTTCCAATTTAGGACATTTTTGTAGACTTGCGACTTTAGACTGCTTTTCGACTAGACTTCAATATCTGAATAACTCCCAGACAGCTTTTCGGCACGTAGAACGACCTTTTCTCGTCGCCAATTTTGTTATGTATTTGACTTCGGTTATAATAAGACACAAGTTTCGTTAGATGAACCACATTTTATTTTTGACCATCTTACACCGTGCACCACGTGCTCTCTCATTAAGACCTAACCTCATAAGCGACTTGGTCATAGAACTATATATAAACATAGAACACTACAGTTGGTATAATGCGAAAGTCGAACGTAGTACAGTTTTCATGAATTCTCCTCCCAAAAAGCCTAACTATGACATCTTAATATATAAAACTCAGTCGACCATATTGTTGGTGACACCATTTATAACTCAAGATTGGATGAACTGTTTTTTATGAAAGTTTTTTTGTTGGATTCTTCAACGGCGGGGTTAACATAAAATACCATAAAACCCTGAAAAATTTGATGAATAAGAAAAAAATATAGGAAATAATTTTCTTTCTTGCGAATAACGCCAATCGATGTCGCTCCGGTTAACAGCGGTAGAGCTCTTTCTTCTGATTTCAAATACACCTTATCGAGAGTATCTCTGGCAGTTTTCTATAAATATAGATATTTTCTTCTAAATCAAAGGCAGTTGTGGAATGCCACACGAGACCGATGCGATTTTTTCATATCAAAGGAACCGTGGATAATGACACCTGATATTTATATTATTTATTTATTAACTGAAAGTTCAATTAGGGATTCGAATGACCCCTTTTCACTTCTAGACAGAGTCGATATCTTTTTTTGAAGTTTTTGAACATTTTCCTCAACATTTATGGAATATATTGAGGTTCTCAATTTCTTCTTCTATTCTGAATTTAATTTCTTTGATATTTTGCGGACGGGCATTTTATATTTCAAATATCCCCATAAAAAAGTGTCCAATGATGTTAAGAAGGGACTATCAGGAGACCATAGAATGGAAATTCGATATAAATAAATCACAGCATTCTCGAGTGGCATTCTACAGCTGCCTTAGATTTAGACAAAAAAAACCAATAATTTTCAGAAACTGTCGAAAAAAACCTCAATAAAGTATGTATAAATATTTGAAATCAGAAGAAGGAGCTCTACCGATTAGGAAAATAAAATACAGGGTGTGCCATTTTAAAAACAACAATTCACATAGAATTTTTAGGTTAACGGTGCCTTAATGCAATTCTTAGTACTGAATTCTAAATGCCCATGAAATATACTGCAAATTTGCCCATTTGAACTTTTGTGTACTACCAATATTAACTGATATAGCTATTGAGTAATATATAAACAATCACCCTGTACATACCTATTTCATTGCAATCAAATTTTTTGTACTTTTGTATTTTTTTTGTATTTCACCTAATATATCCTTTGAAAAAAAAAAACAACTTTATTCATCTCTAAGGCGGTACAATGTTTGCCGGTTCAGCTAGCTTATCTAATTGCCAATTGTCACAATTTGTTTCACCACCAGATCCCTTTCGCTCTTTAGTTTCTGGGATAGTAAATGATTCTAAACAGTTCTTGGCAAACATTCAAAAGCTGTTTCCGGACGACAACGTTTGGCGCAACACATACTGTACAGGACAATTTTATGTCCACTTTCAAGGTATTATACCATAATAGTTAATTATAATATTAAAGATGCTTTTTTGAGGCAGTACGAAGTCTGCCGGGTCAGCTAGTTTCAAATATATACTCAATTACTCATTGCCAGAAAGACATACTCGGGTATACCTGATAATAAAATAGTCATTAGCAATAGGAGTTATCACGAAGACCCCCGGTAAGACTTTTTCAGAGAAGGTTATGAAATAAATTCAGATAACTTCTTGGAACTCTACTTTCAATCGATTCCTCTGATGGATTTGTTTACATTGTGGTCAGAGGAAAGCGCAGGTAGTCTTAAGTTTTGTACTCTTCGAGATGAAATTGCAACAAGTACTCAAATAATAATTTTTCAATATCTATTGAAATATTTTATGAGAAGTCTATGCATTTTTGTGAAAAATTCTTAGGGATTTATCTGTCAGCTCTGAAACAAAAACCAATAAAAAACATTTTCAAATAATATAAGAAAGGCCCCTGCATCATAAAGTTGTGCTCTAATTTATCAGATCTTTTCAGAAATTGTTGCCTAACCATGAAAAAAAAACCAACACAAGAGAATCCTATAACAGGGCCAGCTAATCTAAAGGAAAAATGTATGTGATTTGAAAACAATTGAACACAGTACTACATGTTCTATGAGAATTTGAATCGATTTGACCATTTTAAATACTTAAGTACTTAAATAACAATTACAGAAGCTATTATTCGGACTATAATGAGTTTGAATAAACGATAGCATACAATGCAAACTTCGATTCCTCACCCTTTACAAATATTTTTGAAGATGTTGAGACTACCACAATACGTATAAGAACGAATTATTTCATCGAAATAACAAAATTATATCAATTGATTTCACGCAAGATGATGTTTATCATCTCTCACTCTGGCTTACCTCATTTCTGTGTATCGATTTATTCACTGAATTTATCGATGCAACAACTACCCTATTTCAAACATTTTTCAATTGTTTCGAATATGAGCAAGAGAACTATCAGAAATAATTTTTTCTAGTTTTAATGTTGATACTATTATTTTATTTCTAGTTTCAGTTGTTCAGGGTTCTCGACTTGTTAAAAAATCCTCATATCATTTATTTGGTGTTGAAATATGTACAGATTCGTTGAGCGAATATATATTTTCGTAAAAAAATTTTCTAACGCTTCGTTGGCGTCCAGGGTTTTCTTCTGTTTACAACTACGATTCCGAGATTTTCATAACAGTCAGACTTAAGAGGCAAAGTAAAATATATAATGAAACAAACTTGGAGAGAAACGTCCCAGGCATACCTACTTCGATGATGAAGAAAATCCTATTTCGGAAGATGACGAAGGGATATGATAGATCACGAACAAGTTTTCTTCAAATTTCTATGGCTATTGTATCTGATGAGATGAAACCAAAAAATATATTATAATTGATATATATCATATAACTAGTTTTGACAATTTGTGAAAAGACCATTCACTGAGCAATGAAAAAGAAGAAAAAGAAGAAAAAGAAGAAAAAGAAGAAAAAGAATAGAGGCATAGATTCCTATGAGAAATTTCTAATGGAGCAACAGGTAGTCAAAATAGCATTCAGTAGAAGGGTGTATCGTGATGGCTAACATGTTTCTAGAAGAGAAAAGAATTTCGGTAAGGAATAAAATATTCAAAGTTAATAATATTCGTAATAATTTGATTTCGTTCAGACATTGTATCTGATATAATGATAGTAAAAATTATATTATTATTTAGTTTTTATTAGTAAATTATTAGTAACGTTCCTTCTTTGAGTGAACGATCTAAAATTTTTATTTTATCATTCATTTTTAACACTGAAGTCAATTGAGAGGAAAATAAAATTTTTGATCTTTCTCAGTAAACAAAGAATGCTTGAAAATTTACTAATGTAGCAACAGGTAGTAAAGAATAATTATTCAGTAGAAGTGCGTGCATCGTGATCGTAAACATATTTTCAGTAGATAAAAGAATTTGCGTAAGGAATAAAATACTCAAAGTCACTATTTGTAATAATTTGAATTCGTTCAGAAGTCGTATATGATGTGATGATACTAAAAAATTGATTATATATTTCAAATTAAAATAATATTTTAATATTAGTTACTTTAATTTTCGAGTGAACGATCTAAAATTTTTATCTATTATTCATTTTTTACAATAAATTCAATTGCGAGAAATTTCAAGTTTTGATGATTCCCAGTGAAGAAATAATGCTTGAAATGTAGAATTGTAGATACAGAAGAAAAATTTGTGCAAAGAAAAAGATTAAAGACATAGTTTTCTATAGTTAATTTCCAATGTTGCAACTATAATTGGTGTTTCTCGGAATAACTTTGTCGTACTCTTGCAAGATTCTAACCCAAATCTCTAAAACTCTGGTGTTTCCTGGAATTACCTTGCCGCAATCTCGAGCAAAGTTCTGAGTAGGATCCTGGCAATCTTTTAGGGCGGTCGAAGGGAGAGTTGTTATGACCGTTTGACCAATACGATACGAGCTTCATAGTGCGCAAACCAGACGATTCTGTTTGTTGTTTTCCTTCTTAAATTTGAACAGAGTATAGCAACAGTCAGTAACATTCTGTAGAAGTGTTTGAATCTAGATAGTGATGTTGTCAGTCGAGAAAAGAATTTGGGTAAGGAATAAAATATTCAAAGTCGATAATATTCGTGAAAATTTGAATTCGTTCAGACACTTTTATATTAAATATTTTTTTTCAGGAGCATCGTCTCGAGGATGTCTCAAATAATTTCCCAACAAATGAGGAATCAATCTACATACCACCTCACAGGAGGAGGAGAAGCAGGAGATATGCCATTCCAGAAGAAATAAAAGCAAATTCTAAATTACGAAAATATTGGTTGAGAAGATATTCTCTCTTCAAGCGGTTTGATGAAGGGATTAAACTTGACGAAGGTAAGTCATCAATTATCCATTTCGATACATTGAATTCACTGCCGAATGTTAATGTTAATCACTATCTGGTATCTATACCAGAGGTTCTGATTAAGAAGGAAATTCCTAATAATTGATTGAAACTAATTTTTTCGTCTATATTTGGGCCCCATGCAGCATTTGTTGTTCAAAAATCCGCTGCGTTCATTCAGATCTGGATGGAAAAATTCATTTTCCAATACTGCTTCTAAGTCATTTTGATCTCTATTGAAAATTATGCCAGATATGAAGTCTCATTTTGATTCTTCAACGAAAAGAAGCCGCATAGAACCATTAGATGGGAAGAAAAAATCTGGTTTCAACCAATTAGTATATAAAAGCTCGCGCTGAATACAAATCTTCCATTTTAATTGAAATTAAAATGGAAGGTTTACATTTGATATTTCCAAGTTGGACCTTTTATTTCGTATAAGACCATCATGGCCGAAAATTCTCATGGGTTCTATCGATTCACCGACAAAAATTACCTCAGTATCAGAATATAAATTTTTGCATCCTGATATGAATAAACGCCAACGGATTCTTGAACAAAAAATCCTGCATAAGGCCCACATATGTACGAAAAGTTCTTTTGGTTCTTACCAATTCGGATGAAATTACTAAAGACCCCAGTACCTACTGAGGTCTTAAGTAGGTCATCAGAATTCCGATTTCCCCATAGAGGATCTACTATACTTGTGACACAAAGAAACACGAAATATTTTGATGCTAACAGTTTGGAAAGATTTAATATTTTTTTTTACAGAAAGTTGGTACTCTGTGACTCCTGAACTGGTAGCGAAGAATACTGCAGAGAGATGTAAAGCTGATGTTGTGATAGATGGTTTTTGTGGAGCTGGAGGCAATGCTATTCAGTTTGCCTTAACATGTAAAAAAGGTAATAAATTTTTTTTGAACGAAAAATTCAAATGAATTAATATCGATTACATTTTCACAAAGTTTTGCATATATAATATTAGTATTATTTTCTTCGGCCACATGTTATTCTTGATGAATATATTTCAATATTTCGTAACTGAAACTTTATCAAATGTAATATTTAGTATCCGATTTTTCATTACCTCTACATCTTAAAACTAAGATTTAAATAAAATAATTTATACTTTTTTTCAGTTATAGCAATTGATATCGATCCAAAAAAAATTGAACTAGCTAAAAACAATGCAGCAGTTTATGGTGTTTTGGACAAAATACAATTCATTGTTGGAGACTTCATGAAATTGGCTCCGAAACTCGAAGCAGATATTGTTTTCCTGAGTCCTCCATGGGGTGGTCCATCTTATGTAGATCAGAGAGTGTACGATCTTGAAAGTATGCTTCAACCAGTACCATTTTCAGAATTGATGGATGCAACTAGGAGAATTACGAATAATATTGCATTATTTTTACCGAAAAATAGCAATACTTATGATGTGAGTACCTACATTTATTAACATAATAAATTTTATATTCAGTTAGTTTCCTACTGTTGATCGAAATTAACCACAGCCAACATCATAAATATATGGTTTGATTGTTTTATTTGTTCACTGCTGGGTTATAATAGTTAGATTTATATTGGCGAAAACAAAAAAGGAATTTTATCGAAGATTAGTCCTGTGTAGTGTCACATTTTTTGAATTACACCAATTCACGAAGTGATCATATGCTGCAGAATATTTTACAAGAGATTTCGATGGTCCAATCGAAGAAACCGCTCCATTGGCGAAAACCTCAATTTCTGAAGACATTTTCATCACTTCTCACAAGCTTGCAAATGACAACTATCAATAATTATTTTACTTTATATCCGTCAGAATCAACTTTGGGTGGCAACCGTAACCAGGCATATGTCTCATAATTCATTCAATTATAATAATGATCGTAAGTGGAAAGAATCATGTGCGTAAATGTAAATCAATCCAAAAGTGGATATTCAGATTTTTATCAATAATGAAAACGTTTGAAAATAAAATAACATATTTCATTCGGAGTAGAAGTGACTTTTCATGGCTCGCTTTCAATAAACCCAAGCTCGCCATGAAAAGTGACACTTTCCCTCCTTATAAAATAGTGTACGCTGTTGATGCAGGCAATAGCGTTGAGTCAAGCCAATTTTTTTCTGATGGGTATTTCAAAAAATGAGGGGTAGTCAGATTTTTGTTCTGATTTTTGAACAGCACTAAGGAATGTAATTTACCCAGACTAATGTTTGTTTTTTTTTTCAGGTAATGAAACATGTAGGAGATGATGGTTTCGTAGAAATTGAAAAAAATTTCATGAATGACATTTTGATAGGTATAACTGTTTATTATAACAATCTTGTGTAAGAATGCCACCGTAATAAACAATATGTACATATGTATAAAGTATTTTTATTAAAATAATTATATTCCTATTCCCTCCAAAAATTAAGTTTAGGAAGGATAACAATTGAAAAAGTTGCAAGCAATATGATTCTCTTACCTTCAGGTTCATAAGTAGACATTTGAAAGCCTTTATTCGTAATACAAACCTAGATTTAGGTACAAACACAGACATTTGTGTGAGCTCCTTAGGTGCAGAAGCAGAAATTTGACGTTTGGACAATTATAGTGCTACTTTACTAGTCACGTTTCCTGGAAGCAGTGCGATATAATTTTTCTTCGTAAATGTGATACAATGAATTGTATAAAATATTTTTTTAAGCTTTTTCAAAAAAAAAAAGCTCAAAATCTGATAAAAAAAGCGTATCTACTCTATCAGCTAAGCACTTTGGGAGAGATTGTGCGGCTAATTAACAAAACAACTTTTTCAAATGTGCTTCTGAATGTGAAACTTTTCATGGGCTAGATCATCTCAACGATCCTGAAAAGGAGCCAATTTCTGATGATATAGATGATGGTTTAAGAATTTCATTTCGATTCCTAAAAGCATTACAGTAGATATGCAACAAGATTTTCAAAACACATTCGACCATTTCTCATGTGAATCTCCATAAGGAATTTTAAGGTCCAAATTAGGGGAAAACGTTTCTTTTTCCGAATTTTTTTGAGTTCCATTCAAGGTCAATCCGGTGTTCGGTGAATCGTTGAGGTGGCATGGTTAAGAGTTGTAGGGTGGAGAGTATCAAGGGAATAATGTCCCCAGCGAATAATTTGAAACGTTCCATGGACCAAATATCTAAACTCAAACCTATTTTAATCCTTTGTCAACGAATACACTCGATGTATTTTACTTGAATCAAATTTTGTGTGATAATTTTATGTTTCCATGATTCTAAATATTCAATATAACCTTCGAAACAAATGTTATTCTTCACGATAGACTTTTTGACGCCTTTAACTTTTTTGTTAACGCACCATAATTTCGATTCATGCATTCTATTTCGCCAGTTTTATATTCTTCATTTTCCCATTGTCGTCTCTTCATATCATCATCAGTAGTTCTTCAGCGTATATAATTCAGATCTGGGACCCACATAATCTGTCATCGGAATACCATTGTGTTCGTCTTTCATTATTCCTATCCTAGTACCTTCTTATTAACTCGTGGAATACCATAAAGATCGTCCTTAGTATAGTCAGATGTATCAAAATATTTATGACAATCTGTTTTCATATGGATCTTCAAGCACCTCGTAAATGAGAGAGTCTGTATCAGTATACAGCACGATGCAGTTACTAAAAACATTCTTCATGTAGTCATAAATGAAATTATAAATATTGGTTTCAGCTAAATCCAGTATACTCATCCCCACGAAGATAGGCTTCTTCAAATATACTTTCTGTTTTTTAAGCTCAACAGTACCAACTTCTCATTGAAAATCAGTTTTCGCTCCATAACCACTGACCTTTCCACGACGTCAGAAGATGTAACACAATTATTGATGATAGGGATAGAGCTATTTCTTTGGAGGCCATCATTCAAGAAGTCAGTTTAAAATAAAATATCGAATCTTTAATAATGAAACCATATGACCACTGAAAATCTGTAGATTTCGATTATTCTGTCAGGAATTTTAAGACAAAAATGTGATATCTTTTCTGTCTGGTTTTCGGTTTAGGTGAAAAACAATATTTCCTGATTTTTTTTTTAAATATTAATCATTCTGTCGAAATCATTGATATTCATTGATTCCTTCTGAAGAACGCAGATTTTCAATCACATAATAAAATTTCCAATGTTTATATTCTAAATTTGGCATTTGTAAAACAGACTGATGTATTCTACAGCGTACCTCCAAAAAAAGTAACGTAACTCATCATTAATTATCGCAAGATTCTTAAAGTAAAATTTTCATTCACATGACTGAATTGGTCATCGTATGAATTGAATCTATAGAAATGTTTTTCACATAAAAATTTTTTTTCAGGGTTAAAGGTATAAACCTGCAACTCTATAAATGCATGTATGTATTTCTCAAACTTCGAAAATATGAATCGGCAGGTGGAAGGATAATTCTCAATAGTTTTAATTTTTTAATGGAAATATAGGTTGAATAATCCTCTTTTTAGACTCACGGCCTAATGTGCAATCGATTAGACTTATCACAATCCTATTCCGATTTGAGAAAAAAAAAACAGTAGAGGTGTTTGGAGCGTGGAGGGTGAAAGATTTGAAATTCAAAAGAGCGTAGGGAGACCTGTTTCTGAAACAGCTCAAAGCAAACTTTGATTTCCATTCGTAATTGTTCTATAATGTGAAACCGTTAAAAGTAGCAAATAGGTCAAATCCAATTCGCCTTGTAGCTCGAAACTACGTAAACACGAGTCACACGACACCGTAGCGAGTTTCTATATCTCATAATTAAGGAGATGTAGGGCAAAATCATCAAAATTTGAGCCCCTTATACTGAACTTTATGTGATATCTAATTTTTAGTTTAGCTGGCCTGTTGATAATTCTGTTGTCTCCAAAATCGATTGCCAACAGATTTTGTCCGAAAAAAAATTGAAATATTATTTTCTCGAATTAGAAATATTCATTCCTCTACTTATGTGTCAAATCCGTTCATTCCGCCACATCCCGTAGAACAAAACAATGTTAGAATATCTCATACTGATTTCATTCTAACACTGTTTTCAGTAATATTTATTGATGACATGTTGGCGTCCTGTCACAGATTTATTCAACATCTGTCAAATTTCATAAGATAGAAAACAGTTCTGCCAATCAATATTTTTCAAAGCAAAAATAACTAAACAATATTTACGACAATATTTCATTAATTTCGATAAAAATTCTGCGAATTAGAGAAATAAATGTATGATACTCGTACAGAAGGCTCATTCTAACACTCGTTCATTCCAAAACTCGCCATGTCGTGGCTCGTTTTGGAATTTTGAACTTGTGTTAGAATATCAATGCCTTCTGCATTTGTATCATGAATATCTATTTCAGAGTGAAGCGATTCGGAAAAATGCATATTCGGGAGCTATTTTGAGATTCCATTATGTCGATACGTCGCGTAGTCGAGAATCAAAGAAGTTTTCTCAAAATTTGTCGCGAAAAAGTTAGTCAAGGCAGAATCAGTGATATTTTGCATTCATTTTGCAGATAGCGAAATTTCTATTATTTTCAACAGAACAGTAAAATGTTGACATTTTTTTTAGGTGTAGGAATATTCTTTCTTTCTTCTGCCTGGGCGTTTCGAAATTGAGATTTTTAGATAACAAGGGTTCTTACTGATGTGATTGACAGCTATTTTCTTGGAATTCTTGAATCTTATATTGATTTGACTACCCTGTACCCCCATTCTTAACCCTCTACGAGAATACCACGTCATTAGAGATAACAAAGGTAATTGTGCAGATAGTAAAATTACCACATAATTTTTAATAGTTACAGACTCAATTCAGCATTCCGATAAGATCATATCCTTTCTGAGAGGAACAGCAGAGAAAATCTCATTTAACTAACTGGTTAACGATTCATTACAAAAAAATTTATCTAATCTCGGAATGTTGAAGAAGATAGTTTTCCAAAAAAAACCAGATTCATGTCGAAATCAGAGATATTTTCTCATTTTTTCTGTAAAAATCATTTATGGAAAGTGCTATAATTTTCAATAGTTACAGTCAAACTCTGGCATTTCGAAAACTGACAGATGTAGGTATGTTTTTGAAGGTTTTATTTTCTACCCCAGCGTTAAGAAGTGGAAATATTGAGAGCTCAAAATTAAATATAATTATATTGAAATAATCGTCTACGAAAAATACCATTTTTAGGGTGATCCCAATCTTGGATACCAAATCGTACCGAAATTGTTGATGATAGGGAAAGAGCTATTTCGTTGGACGCCATCATTCAAGAGGTCAATTTGAAAAAATATCGAATCTAGTAATGAAATGTAGATTTCGATTATTTTGTCAGAAATTTTCAGATAAAAATGTGATATTTTTTCTGTGTTTAGGTGAAAAATTATATTTTCGGAAAATTTTTTTAAATATCATATCAATCATTGTGTCGAAATCATTGACATTAATTTATTTCTCCTGCAGAACGCAAATATTGTAATCTCATAATATAACTTTCAATACTCATATTATAAATTTGGCATTTGGAAAAATGACTGATGTATTCTACACATTGATTATCGCAAGGTAAAATTTTCATTCGCATAACTGAATTGGTCATCATATGAATTGATTGTACCTCTATATCACAAGCAACATTTTTCCCACAAAAAAAAATTTAGAGTGAAGGTATAAACCCCCTTCTTTAAAACTGCATGTATTTATCAAACTTCGAAAATTATCTAAATTCCTTTCGAAATTAAAATACTTCGGACTACGGGTGCCAAGTTTTCCCTCAAAAATTCTTTGTAGAAGAATCGTTGACGTTTTTTTTTTGTCACGCTGTATTTTGGGAGTGAGACATGGATCCTGAATAAACGTGAGGCTGATAGATTGCTGATACTGGAACGGAAGATCCTGAGGGCTATTTTTGGGCCTTGTAGAGACGAAATAACGCTGGAGAATGGAGAATAAGAAAGAATCAAGAACTACAGGCACTCTATGGGAACGAGAATATAGTACGACACATCAAGTCCAATCGCATAAGATGGGCAGGACATGTCATGAGGTCACAAGATGGAAGACTCCTCAATACAGCATTCTGGGAAAGGCCTGAGGGTAGAAGAACGGTTGGTCGTCCAAGAAAACGGTGAAGAGACGCAGTGACCAGTGATTTGCAGAGACTGGGAGTAACACAATGGGAGCTAGCAGCACAAAATCGACAAGAGTGGAGAAGAATAGTAAATGCGGCCAAGACTCACCTTGAGTTGTAGAGCCATTGATGATGATGATGATGATGTATTTTGTTTGAAATAAATATGTTCTTCTTTTCTTTCCTCTACCCCAGCGTTTGTGCGTTCAGGAGTGAAGATATTTTGAAAAAATTTTCAAACTAAAATTATCGTCCATGAAAGTTAACATTTTTAAAGAGATCCCAAAATCTTGGATACCAAATCGACCAAATCGTACCAGAATTGTAGATCAGTTAAAGATGGAGCTACATTGTTCGAGAAAAAGCTCCAGATCTGTGCCGCTTGGGATAGAACACAAATGAAACATTTTGAAGATATCCTGTTCATCTGCAGCAAACTCGATAAGATGAGAACAACACACGTGTGAAACTCCATACCCAATATTCCTATGTTGAGATTCACTGCTTGCTCCTTGTCGACATTTTTGTCTCTTATCACGCATGTGGATGTATAATGGGCCACTAAGCCATAGTTAAGCCTGAAAATGCCATCACAGGAAGAAAGAGAAGATCAGCACAGTAACTTGAAAGATACATTCCAGGCAAGAATAAATCTGGGAGATATCTGGGGTAAAAAAGAAGTGTCATTTCCAAAGATCTGAGATGGCCATTAGATATTTCTGAACTAAAGAATTCAGAAATTTCTGAAGAATATGCAGCCACAAAAATCGCTTTAAAATTATTGCTATAACTTCTGTATATAAACCAATCTCTATGAAATTGCAAAAATAAAATATTGTTGGCTCTGAATGATTGTATGCGTGTTTCAGCCAAAATTCATAGCTTTCCTTAATTTGAAAAAAATCAATTTACGTTATATTACTGGATATTATCTCCGATAGTATGAACCCTGATCATAAAAAGGGTTCTATAGGTACAGAGAATTCTTGGTAGCCACAAATTACATCGTTTAAAATTCATTAGGCTACAGAAATTACGACCAGGAGATTATAGCCACAGAATTGACATTCGTGAAGGATTTATGAGTCAAACTTTCTCTTTCTAAATTTGAATATAGTTTTTCTGTCGGTGAAAGAGTACTTGAAGCAAACAAGACAGGTTTCTCTTCACCATTAATGCGGTGACTAAGAACTGCTCCAACACCATACCCACTTGAGTCACAAGTGACATAAATAGGTAGGGAAGGGTTGAAATGCGTAAGAACACTTTCAGATGTAAGTAACTTTTTACTAGCCTGAAATACATCTTCACATTCCTTAGTCCAAGTGAAATCGACACCTGACCTACACAAATCATAAAGTGGTTTAAGTGTGCTAGAAAGCATTGGAATAAATTTACCATAGTAATTTAGAAGACCTAAGTACGATTTAAGCTGTGTTATGTTTTCTGGGGAAGGTGCTTTTTCAATGCACTCAACTTTAGCATTTGTAGGGTGTAGGCCGTATTCATCAATTTTGTGACCCAGAAATTCAATAACATTCTGATAAAACACACACTTTTTTTCATTAATTTTGACATTGTATTCCATCAATCTTTGCATGACAGATTTTACATTCCGATGACATTCTTCTAACTGTTCGAAACTGTTCAAACTGTTTTAAAAAGGGTCTAGAGAATGCTTTAACTTTTGAAAAAAAGGGCGAAATCAGTCAATATGTATAACCGACTTACAAGCTCCAGTGTCGACTTCCATGAAAATGTGAGCTTTTTCTACACACATCTTCAGTTGTAGACTTCCATTTTCCTTGGATATGGGGTTTAAACTAAGCCATCCTAACTCTAGAGAATCATCATCGGCTTCTTCTTCTTCTTGACCTTCATCCTCCGACAAACCATGAACTTTGTTTTTACACATACTCGACTTTGCAGTATGACCCATTAAATTGCACGAGAAGCATTTCCAGTTGACAGCAGGGCATTTATTGTCATCAAAATGGACTCTTAGACAACGTTTACATTGTTTTTTTGATTTTGAAGAACTTGTATTCTGACTTGATGACTGAGTTGACGACTGACTACTTTTACTGAACTTTTTATTATTATTTGACTTCCAATTTGACTTGTTGCCTTTTTGATACTTCAACTTGTTGACTGATCCTGTTGATTCATTACCAAACAACTGTAGTTGATTATCAGTAAGCTCCATAGCTACTGCTGTTTTTAGTGCCTCGTCATATGTTGGCAAAGGATCCATTGTTAACAGTTTCCGCTTAATTGAGTTTGACTTTACTCCGCACACTAGCTTATCTCGCAGTGCATCTGACAAAAATTACTTGAAATTGAAATATTTTGCAAGATTTCTAAGTCTGATTGAAAAAGCTTTAAGATCTTCTCCACTTTCTTGAACTGCTGTCCAAAACTTATACCTTTCAGCAATTATTAAACGCTTTCTTCCAAACTGACTAATCAATGCTAGAGTGAGTTCATCATACTTCTTGCTAGCTAAAGAATCTGGTGCTAGAAGATCCTTTAAACAATAATATGTTTCACCCCCAATTAAGGTTAAAAAAAGTGGAACTTTTTTTTCATCAGTGGTTATATTGTTCACCTTAAATAACTGTTCCAGGCGTTCATCATATGCCTCTGCATCTGACTCCTTGGAATTAAAATGTTCAATGGTTCCAATTTAGGACATTTTTGTAGACTTGCGACTTTAGACTGCTTTTCGACTAGACTTCAATATCTGAATAACTCCCAGACAGCTTTTCGGCACGTAGAACGACCTTTTCTCGTCGCCAATTTTGTTATGTATTTGACTTCGGTTATAATAAGACACAAGTTTCGTTAGATGAACCACATTTTATTTTTGACCATCTTACACCGTGCACCACGTGCTCTCTCATTAAGACCTAACCTCATAAGCGACTTGGTCATAGAACTATATATAAACATAGAACACTACAGTTGGTATAATGCGAAAGTCGAACGTAGTACAGTTTTCATGAATTCTCCTCCCAAAAAGCCTAACTATGACATCTTAATATATAAAACTCAGTCGACCATATTGTTGGTGACACCATTTATAACTCAAGATTGGATGAACTGTTTTTTATGAAAGTTTTTTTGTTGGATTCTTCAACGGCGGGGTTAACATAAAATACCATAAAACCCTGAAAAATTTGATGAATAAGAAAAAAATATAGGAAATAATTTTCTTTCTTGCGAATAACGCCAATCGATGTCGCTCCGGTTAACAGCGGTAGAGCTCTTTCTTCTGATTTCAAATACACCTTATCGAGAGTATCTCTGGCAGTTTTCTATAAATATAGATATTTTCTTCTAAATCAAAGGCAGTTGTGGAATGCCACACGAGACCGATGCGATTTTTTCATATCAAAGGAACCGTGGATAATGACACCTGATATTTATATTATTTATTTATTAACTGAAAGTTCAATTAGGGATTCGAATGACCCCTTTTCACTTCTAGACAGAGTCGATATCTTTTTTTGAAGTTTTTGAACATTTTCCTCAACATTTATGGAATATATTGAGGTTCTCAATTTCTTCTTCTATTCTGAATTTAATTTCTTTGATATTTTGCGGACGGGCATTTTATATTTCAAATATCCCCATAAAAAAGTGTCCAATGATGTTAAGAAGGGACTATCAGGAGACCATAGAATGGAAATTCGATATAAATAAATCACAGCATTCTCGAGTGGCATTCTACAGCTGCCTTAGATTTAGACAAAAAAAACCAATAATTTTCAGAAACTGTCGAAAAAAACCTCAATAAAGTATGTATAAATATTTGAAATCAGAAGAAGGAGCTCTACCGATTAGGAAAATAAAATACAGGGTGTGCCATTTTAAAAACAACAATTCACATAGAATTTTTAGGTTAACGGTGCCTTAATGCAATTCTTAGTACTGAATTCTAAATGCCCATGAAATATACTGCAAATTTGCCCATTTGAACTTTTGTGTACTACCAATATTAACTGATATAGCTATTGAGTAATATATAAACAATCACCCTGTACATACCTATTTCATTGCAATCAAATTTTTTGTACTTTTGTATTTTTTTTGTATTTCACCTAATATATCCTTTGAAAAAAAAAACAACTTTATTCATCTCTAAGGCGGTACAATGTTTGCCGGTTCAGCTAGCTTATCTAATTGCCAATTGTCACAATTTGTTTCACCACCAGATCCCTTTCGCTCTTTAGTTTCTGGGATAGTAAATGATTCTAAACAGTTCTTGGCAAACATTCAAAAGCTGTTTCCGGACGACAACGTTTGGCGCAACACATACTGTACAGGACAATTTTATGTCCACTTTCAAGGTATTATACCATAATAGTTAAATTATAATATTAAAGATGCTTTTTTTGAGGCAGTACGAAGTCTGCCGGGTCAGCTAGTTTCAAATATATACTCAATTACTCATTGCCAGAAAGACATACTCGGGTATACCTGATAATAAAATAGTCATTAGCAATAGGAGTTATCACGAAGACCCCCGGTAAGACTTTTTCAGAGAAGGTTATGAAATAAATTCAGATAACTTCTTGGAACTCTACTTTCAATCGATTCCTCTGATGGATTTGTTTACATTGTGGTCAGAGGAAAGCGCAGGTAGTCTTAAGTTTTGTACTCTTCGAGATGAAATTGCAACAAGTACTCAAATAATAATTTT
This sequence comes from Hippodamia convergens, assembly GCA_038502775.1. Lineage (NCBI taxonomy): Eukaryota > Metazoa > Arthropoda > Insecta > Coleoptera > Coccinellidae > Hippodamia > Hippodamia convergens. Next base: position 54,492 of record JAVSIQ010000855.1, on the reverse strand, counting down.
TCAATATCTATTGAAATATTTTATGAGAAGTCTATGCATTTTTGTGAAAAATTCTTAGGGATTTATCTGTCAGCTCTGAAACAAAAACCAATAAAAAACATTTTCAAATAATATAAGAAAGGCCCCTGCATCATAAAGTTGTGCTCTAATTTATCAGATCTTTTCAGAAATTGTTGCCTAACCATGAAAAAAAAACCAACACAAGAGAATCCTATAACAGGGCCAGCTAATCTAAAGGAAAAATGTATGTGATTTGAAAACAATTGAACACAGTACTACATGTTCTATGAGAATTTGAATCGATTTGACCATTTTAAATACTTAAGTACTTAAATAACAATTACAGAAGCTATTATTCGGACTATAATGAGTTTGAATAAACGATAGCATACAATGCAAACTTCGATTCCTCACCCTTTACAAATATTTTTGAAGATGTTGAGACTACCACAATACGTATAAGAACGAATTATTTCATCGAAATAACAAAATTATATCAATTGATTTCACGCAAGATGATGTTTATCATCTCTCACTCTGGCTTACCTCATTTCTGTGTATCGATTTATTCACTGAATTTATCGATGCAACAACTACCCTATTTCAAACATTTTTCAATTGTTTCGAATATGAGCAAGAGAACTATCAGAAATAATTTTTTCTAGTTTTAATGTTGATACTATTATTTTATTTCTAGTTTCAGTTGTTCAGGGTTCTCGACTTGTTAAAAAATCCTCATATCATTTATTGGTGTTGAAATATGTACAGATTCGTTGAGCGAATATATATTTTCGTAAAAAAATTTTCTAACGCTTCGTTGGCGTCCAGGGTTTTCTTCTGTTTACAACTACGATTCCGAGATTTTCATAACAGTCAGACTTAAGAGGCAAAGTAAAATATATAATGAAACAAACTTGGAGAGAAACGTCCCAGGCATACCTACTTCGATGATGAAGAAAATCCTATTTCGGAAGATGACGAAGGGATATGATAGATCACGAACAAGTTTTCTTCAAATTTCTATGGCTATTGTATCTGATGAGATGAAACCAAAAAATATATTATAATTGATATATATCATATAACTAGTTTTGACAATTTGTGAAAAGACCATTCACTGAGCAATGAAAAAGAAGAAAAAGAAGAAAAAAAGAAGAAAAAGAAGAAAAAGAATAGAGGCATAGATTCCTATGAGAAATTTCTAATGGAGCAACAGGTAGTCAAAATAGCATTCAGTAGAAGGGTGTATCGTGATGGCTAACATGTTTCTAGAAGAGAAAAGAATTTCGGTAAGGAATAAAATATTCAAAGTTAATAATATTCGTAATAATTTGATTTCGTTCAGACATTGTATCTGATATAATGATAGTAAAAATTATATTATTATTTAGTTTTTATTAGTAAATTATTAGTAACGTTCCTTCTTTGAGTGAACGATCTAAAATTTTTATTTTATCATTCATTTTTAACACTGAAGTCAATTGAGAAGAAAATAAAATTTTTGATCTTTCTCAGTAAACAAAGAATGCTTGAAAATTTACTAATGTAGCAACAGGTAGTAAAGAATAATTATTCAGTAGAAGTGCGTGCATCGTGATCGTAAACATATTTTCAGTAGATAAAAGAATTTGCGTAAGGAATAAAATACTCAAAGTCACTATTTGTAATAATTTGAATTCGTTCAGAAGTCGTATATGATGTGATGATACTAAAAAATTGATTATATATTTCAAATTAAAATAATATTTTAATATTAGTTACTTTAATTTTCGAGTGAACGATCTAAAATTTTTATCTATTATTCATTTTTTACAATAAATTCAATTGCGAGAAATTTCAAGTTTTGATGATTCCCAGTGAAGAAATAATGCTTGAAATGTAGAATTGTAGATACAGAAGAAAAATTTGTGCAAAGAAAAAGATTAAAGACATAGTTTTCTATAGTTAATTTCCAATGTTGCAACTATAATTGGTGTTTCTCGGAATAACTTTGTCGTACTCTTGCAAGATTCTAACCCAAATCTCTAAAACTCTGGTGTTTCCTGGAATTACCTTGCCGCAATCTCGAGCAAAGTTCTGAGTAGGATCCTGGCAATCTTTTAGGGCGGTCGAAGGGAGAGTTGTTATGACCGTTTGACCAATACGATACGAGCTTCATAGTGCGCAAACCAGACGATTCTGTTTGTTGTTTTCCTTCTTAAATTTGAACAGAGTATAGCAACAGTCAGTAACATTCTGTAGAAGTGTTTGAATCTAGATAGTGATGTTGTCAGTCGAGAAAAGAATTTGGGTAAGGAATAAAATATTCAAAGTCGATAATATTCGTGAAAATTTGAATTCGTTCAGACACTTTTATATTAAATATTTTTTTTCAGGAGCATCGTCTCGAGGATGTCTCAAATAATTTCCCAACAAATGAGGAATCAATCTACATACCACCTCACAGGAGGAGGAGAAGCAGGAGATATGCCATTCCAGAAGAAATAAAAGCAAATTCTAAATTACGAAAATATTGGTTGAGAAGATATTCTCTCTTCAAGCGGTTTGATGAAGGGATTAAACTTGACGAAGGTAAGTCATCAATTATCCATTTCGATACATTGAATTCACTGCCGAATGTTAATGTTAATCACTATCTGGTATCTATACCAGAGGTTCTGATTAAGAAGGAAATTCCTAATAATTGATTGAAACTAATTTTTTCGTCTATATTTGGGCCCCATGCAGCATTTGTTGTTCAAAAATCCGCTGCGTTCATTCAGATCTGGATGGAAAAATTCATTTTCCAATACTGCTTCTAAGTCATTTTGATCTCTATTGAAAATTATGCCAGATATGAAGTCTCATTTTGATTCTTCAACGAAAAGAAGCCGCATAGAACCATTAGATGGGAAGAAAAAATCTGGTTTCAACCAATTAGTATATAAAAGCTCGCGCTGAATACAAATCTTCCATTTTAATTGAAATTAAAATGGAAGGTTTACATTTGATATTTCCAAGTTGGACCTTTTATTTCGTATAAGACCATCATGGCCGAAAATTCTCATGGGTTCTATCGATTCACCGACAAAAATTACCTCAGTATCAGAATATAAATTTTTGCATCCTGATATGAATAAACGCCAACGGATTCTTGAACAAAAAATCCTGCATAAGGCCCACATATGTACGAAAAGTTCTTTTGGTTCTTACCAATTCGGATGAAATTACTAAAGACCCCAGTACCTACTGAGGTCTTAAGTAGGTCATCAGAATTCCGATTTCCCCATAGAGGATCTACTATACTTGTGACACAAAGAAACACGAAATATTTTGATGCTAACAGTTTGGAAAGATTTAATATTTTTTTTTACAGAAAGTTGGTACTCTGTGACTCCTGAACTGGTAGCGAAGAATACTGCAGAGAGATGTAAAGCTGATGTTGTGATAGATGGTTTTTGTGGAGCTGGAGGCAATGCTATTCAGTTTGCCTTAACATGTAAAAAAGGTAATAAATTTTTTTTGAACGAAAAATTCAAATGAATTAATATCGATTACATTTTCACAAAGTTTTGCATATATAATATTAGTATTATTTTCTTCGGCCACATGTTATTCTTGATGAATATATTTCAATATTTCGTAACTGAAACTTTATCAAATGTAATATTTAGTATCCGATTTTTCATTACCTCTACATCTTAAAACTAAGATTTAAATAAAATAATTTATACTTTTTTTCAGTTATAGCAATTGATATCGATCCAAAAAAAATTGAACTAGCTAAAAACAATGCAGCAGTTTATGGTGTTTTGGACAAAATACAATTCATTGTTGGAGACTTCATGAAATTGGCTCCGAAACTCGAAGCAGATATTGTTTTCCTGAGTCCTCCATGGGGTGGTCCATCTTATGTAGATCAGAGAGTGTACGATCTTGAAAGTATGCTTCAACCAGTACCATTTTCAGAATTGATGGATGCAACTAGGAGAATTACGAATAATATTGCATTATTTTTACCGAAAAATAGCAATACTTATGATGTGAGTACCTACATTTATTAACATAATAAATTTTATATTCAGTTAGTTTCCTACTGTTGATCGAAATTAACCACAGCCAACATCATAAATATATGGTTTGATTGTTTTATTTGTTCACTGCTGGGTTATAATAGTTAGATTTATATTGGCGAAAACAAAAAAGGAATTTTATCGAAGATTAGTCCTGTGTAGTGTCACATTTTTTGAATTACACCAATTCACGAAGTGATCATATGCTGCAGAATATTTTACAAGAGATTTCGATGGTCCAATCGAAGAAACCGCTCCATTGGCGAAAACCTCAATTTCTGAAGACATTTTCATCACTTCTCACAAGCTTGCAAATGACAACTATCAATAATTATTTTACTTTATATCCGTCAGAATCAACTTTGGGTGGCAACCGTAACCAGGCATATGTCTCATAATTCATTCAATTATAATAATGATCGTAAGTGGAAAGAATCATGTGCGTAAATGTAAATCAATCCAAAAGTGGATATTCAGATTTTTATCAATAATGAAAACGTTTGAAAATAAAATAACATATTTCATTCGGAGTAGAAGTGACTTTTCATGGCTCGCTTTCAATAAACCCAAGCTCGCCATGAAAAGTGACACTTTCCCTCCTTATAAAATAGTGTACGCTGTTGATGCAGGCAATAGCGTTGAGTCAAGCCAATTTTTTTCTGATGGGTATTTCAAAAAATGAGGGGTAGTCAGATTTTTGTTCTGATTTTTGAACAGCACTAAGGAATGTAATTTACCCAGACTAATGTTTGTTTTTTTTTCAGGTAATGAAACATGTAGGAGATGATGGTTTCGTAGAAATTGAAAAAAATTTCATGAATGACATTTTGATAGGTATAACTGTTTATTATAACAATCTTGTGTAAGAATGCCACCGTAATAAACAATATGTACATATGTATAAAGTATTTTTATTAAAATAATTATATTCCTATTCCCTCCAAAAATTAAGTTTAGGAAGGATAACAATTGAAAAAGTTGCAAGCAATATGATTCTCTTACCTTCAGGTTCATAAGTAGACATTTGAAAGCCTTTATTCGTAATACAAACCTAGATTTAGGTACAAACACAGACATTTGTGTGAGCTCCTTAGGTGCAGAAGCAGAAATTTGACGTTTGGACAATTATAGTGCTACTTTACTAGTCACGTTTCCTGGAAGCAGTGCGATATAATTTTTCTTCGTAAATGTGATACAATGAATTGTATAAAATATTTTTTTAAGCTTTTTCAAAAAAAAAAAGCTCAAAATCTGATAAAAAAAGCGTATCTACTCTATCAGCTAAGCACTTTGGGAGAGATTGTGCGGCTAATTAACAAAACAACTTTTTCAAATGTGCTTCTGAATGTGAAACTTTTCATGGGCTAGATCATCTCAACGATCCTGAAAAGGAGCCAATTTCTGATGATATAGATGATGGTTTAAGAATTTCATTTCGATTCCTAAAAGCATTACAGTAGATATGCAACAAGATTTTCAAAACACATTCGACCATTTCTCATGTGAATCTCCATAAGGAATTTTAAGGTCCAAATTAGGGGAAAACGTTTCTTTTTCCGAATTTTTTTGAGTTCCATTCAAGGTCAATCCGGTGTTCGGTGAATCGTTGAGGTGGCATGGTTAAGAGTTGTAGGGTGGAGAGTATCAAGGGAATAATGTCCCCAGCGAATAATTTGAAACGTTCCATGGACCAAATATCTAAACTCAAACCTATTTTAATCCTTTGTCAACGAATACACTCGATGTATTTTACTTGAATCAAATTTTGTGTGATAATTTTATGTTTCCATGATTCTAAATATTCAATATAACCTTCGAAACAAATGTTATTCTTCACGATAGACTTTTTGACGCCTTTAACTTTTTTGTTAACGCACCATAATTTCGATTCATGCATTCTATTTCGCCAGTTTTATATTCTTCATTTTCCCATTGTCGTCTCTTCATATCATCATCAGTAGTTCTTCAGCGTATATAATTCAGATCTGGGACCCACATAATCTGTCATCGGAATACCATTGTGTTCGTCTTTCATTATTCCTATCCTAGTACCTTCTTATTAACTCGTGGAATACCATAAAGATCGTCCTTAGTATAGTCAGATGTATCAAAATATTTATGACAATCTGTTTTCATATGGATCTTCAAGCACCTCGTAAATGAGAGAGTCTGTATCAGTATACAGCACGATGCAGTTACTAAAAACATTCTTCATGTAGTCATAAATGAAATTATAAATATTGGTTTCAGCTAAATCCAGTATACTCATCCCCACGAAGATAGGCTTCTTCAAATATACTTTCTGTTTTTTAAGCTCAACAGTACCAACTTCTCATTGAAAATCAGTTTTCGCTCCATAACCACTGACCTTTCCACGACGTCAGAAGATGTAACACAATTATTGATGATAGGGATAGAGCTATTTCTTTGGAGGCCATCATTCAAGAAGTCAGTTTAAAATAAAATATCGAATCTTTAATAATGAAACCATATGACCACTGAAAATCTGTAGATTTCGATTATTCTGTCAGGAATTTTAAGACAAAAATGTGATATCTTTTCTGTCTGGTTTTCGGTTTAGGTGAAAAACAATATTTCCTGATTTTTTTTTTAAATATTAATCATTCTGTCGAAATCATTGATATTCATTGATTCCTTCTGAAGAACGCAGATTTTCAATCACATAATAAAATTTCCAATGTTTATATTCTAAATTTGGCATTTGTAAAACAGACTGATGTATTCTACAGCGTACCTCCAAAAAAAGTAACGTAACTCATCATTAATTATCGCAAGATTCTTAAAGTAAAATTTTCATTCACATGACTGAATTGGTCATCGTATGAATTGAATCTATAGAAATGTTTTTCACATAAAAATTTTTTTTCAGGGTTAAAGGTATAAACCTGCAACTCTATAAATGCATGTATGTATTTCTCAAACTTCGAAAATATGAATCGGCAGGTGGAAGGATAATTCTCAATAGTTTTAATTTTTTAATGGAAATATAGGTTGAATAATCCTCTTTTTAGACTCACGGCCTAATGTGCAATCGATTAGACTTATCACAATCCTATTCCGATTTGAGAAAAAAAAAACAGTAGAGGTGTTTGGAGCGTGGAGGGTGAAAGATTTGAAATTCAAAAGAGCGTAGGGAGACCTGTTTCTGAAACAGCTCAAAGCAAACTTTGATTTCCATTCGTAATTGTTCTATAATGTGAAACCGTTAAAAGTAGCAAATAGGTCAAATCCAATTCGCCTTGTAGCTCGAAACTACGTAAACACGAGTCACACGACACCGTAGCGAGTTTCTATATCTCATAATTAAGGAGATGTAGGGCAAAATCATCAAAATTTGAGCCCCTTATACTGAACTTTATGTGATATCTAATTTTTAGTTTAGCTGGCCTGTTGATAATTCTGTTGTCTCCAAAATCGATTGCCAACAGATTTTGTCCGAAAAAAAATTGAAATATTATTTTCTCGAATTAGAAATATTCATTCCTCTACTTATGTGTCAAATCCGTTCATTCCGCCACATCCCGTAGAACAAAACAATGTTAGAATATCTCATACTGATTTCATTCTAACACTGTTTTCAGTAATATTTATTGATGACATGTTGGCGTCCTGTCACAGATTTATTCAACATCTGTCAAATTTCATAAGATAGAAAACAGTTCTGCCAATCAATATTTTTCAAAGCAAAAATAACTAAACAATATTTACGACAATATTTCATTAATTTCGATAAAAATTCTGCGAATTAGAGAAATAAATGTATGATACTCGTACAGAAGGCTCATTCTAACACTCGTTCATTCCAAAACTCGCCATGTCGTGGCTCGTTTTGGAATTTTGAACTTGTGTTAGAATATCAATGCCTTCTGCATTTGTATCATGAATATCTATTTCAGAGTGAAGCGATTCGGAAAAATGCATATTCGGGAGCTATTTTGAGATTCCATTATGTCGATACGTCGCGTAGTCGAGAATCAAAGAAGTTTTCTCAAAATTTGTCGCGAAAAAGTTAGTCAAGGCAGAATCAGTGATATTTTGCATTCATTTTGCAGATAGCGAAATTTCTATTATTTTCAACAGAACAGTAAAATGTTGACATTTTTTTTAGGTGTAGGAATATTCTTTCTTTCTTCTGCCTGGGCGTTTCGAAATTGAGATTTTTAGATAACAAGGGTTCTTACTGATGTGATTGACAGCTATTTTCTTGGAATTCTTGAATCTTATATTGATTTGACTACCCTGTACCCCCATTCTTAACCCTCTACGAGAATACCACGTCATTAGAGATAACAAAGGTAATTGTGCAGATAGTAAAATTACCACATAATTTTTAATAGTTACAGACTCAATTCAGCATTCCGATAAGATCATATCCTTTCTGAGAGGAACAGCAGAGAAAATCTCATTTAACTAACTGGTTAACGATTCATTACAAAAAAATTTATCTAATCTCGGAATGTTGAAGAAGATAGTTTTCCAAAAAAAACCAGATTCATGTCGAAATCAGAGATATTTTCTCATTTTTTCTGTAAAAATCATTTATGGAAAGTGCTATAATTTTCAATAGTTACAGTCAAACTCTGGCATTTCGAAAACTGACAGATGTAGGTATGTTTTTGAAGGTTTTATTTTCTACCCCAGCGTTAAGAAGTGGAAATATTGAGAGCTCAAAATTAAATATAATTATATTGAAATAATCGTCTACGAAAAATACCATTTTTAGGGTGATCCCAATCTTGGATACCAAATCGTACCGAAATTGTTGATGATAGGGAAAGAGCTATTTCGTTGGACGCCATCATTCAAGAGGTCAATTTGAAAAAATATCGAATCTAGTAATGAAATGTAGATTTCGATTATTTTGTCAGAAATTTTCAGATAAAAATGTGATATTTTTTCTGTGTTTAGGTGAAAAATTATATTTTCGGAAAATTTTTTTAAATATCATATCAATCATTGTGTCGAAATCATTGACATTAATTTATTTCTCCTGCAGAACGCAAATATTGTAATCTCATAATATAACTTTCAATACTCATATTATAAATTTGGCATTTGGAAAAATGACTGATGTATTCTACACATTGATTATCGCAAGGTAAAATTTTCATTCGCATAACTGAATTGGTCATCATATGAATTGATTGTACCTCTATATCACAAGCAACATTTTTCCCACAAAAAAAAATTTAGAGTGAAGGTATAAACCCCCTTCTTTAAAACTGCATGTATTTATCAAACTTCGAAAATTATCTAAATTCCTTTCGAAATTAAAATACTTCGGACTACGGGTGCCAAGTTTTCCCTCAAAAATTCTTTGTAGAAGAATCGTTGACGTTTTTTTTTTGTCACGCTGTATTTTGGGAGTGAGACATGGATCCTGAATAAACGTGAGGCTGATAGATTGCTGATACTGGAACGGAAGATCCTGAGGGCTATTTTTGGGCCTTGTAGAGACGAAATAACGCTGGAGAATGGAGAATAAGAAAGAATCAAGAACTACAGGCACTCTATGGGAACGAGAATATAGTACGACACATCAAGTCCAATCGCATAAGATGGGCAGGACATGTCATGAGGTCACAAGATGGAAGACTCCTCAATACAGCATTCTGGGAAAGGCCTGAGGGTAGAAGAACGGTTGGTCGTCCAAGAAAACGGTGAAGAGACGCAGTGACCAGTGATTTGCAGAGACTGGGAGTAACACAATGGGAGCTAGCAGCACAAAATCGACAAGAGTGGAGAAGAATAGTAAATGCGGCCAAGACTCACCTTGAGTTGTAGAGCCATTGATGATGATGATGATGATGTATTTTGTTTGAAATAAATATGTTCTTCTTTTCTTTCCTCTACCCCAGCGTTTGTGCGTTCAGGAGTGAAGATATTTTGAAAAAATTTTCAAACTAAAATTATCGTCCATGAAAGTTAACATTTTTAAAGAGATCCCAAAATCTTGGATACCAAATCGACCAAATCGTACCAGAATTGTAGATCAGTTAAAGATGGAGCTACATTGTTCGAGAAAAAGCTCCAGATCTGTGCCGCTTGGGATAGAACACAAATGAAACATTTTGAAGATATCCTGTTCATCTGCAGCAAACTCGATAAGATGAGAACAACACACGTGTGAAACTCCATACCCAATATTCCTATGTTGAGATTCACTGCTTGCTCCTTGTCGACATTTTTGTCTCTTATCACGCATGTGGATGTATAATGGGCCACTAAGCCATAGTTAAGCCTGAAAATGCCATCACAGGAAGAAAGAGAAGATCAGCACAGTAACTTGAAAGATACATTCCAGGCAAGAATAAATCTGGGAGATATCTGGGGTAAAAAAGAAGTGTCATTTCCAAAGATCTGAGATGGCCATTAGATATTTCTGAACTAAAGAATTCAGAAATTTCTGAAGAATATGCAGCCACAAAAATCGCTTTAAAATTATTGCTATAACTTCTGTATATAAACCAATCTCTATGAAATTGCAAAAATAAAATATTGTTGGCTCTGAATGATTGTATGCGTGTTTCAGCCAAAATTCATAGCTTTCCTTAATTTGAAAAAAATCAATTTACGTTATATTACTGGATATTATCTCCGATAGTATGAACCCTGATCATAAAAAGGGTTCTATAGGTACAGAGAATTCTTGGTAGCCACAAATTACATCGTTTAAAATTCATTAGGCTACAGAAATTACGACCAGGAGATTATAGCCACAGAATTGACATTCGTGAAGGATTTATGAGTCAAACTTTCTCTTTCTAAATTTGAATATAGTTTTTCTGTCGGTGAAAGAGTACTTGAAGCAAACAAGACAGGTTTCTCTTCACCATTAATGCGGTGACTAAGAACTGCTCCAACACCATACCCACTTGAGTCACAAGTGACATAAATAGGTAGGGAAGGGTTGAAATGCGTAAGAACACTTTCAGATGTAAGTAACTTTTTACTAGCCTGAAATACATCTTCACATTCCTTAGTCCAAGTGAAATCGACACCTGACCTACACAAATCATAAAGTGGTTTAAGTGTGCTAGAAAGCATTGGAATAAATTTACCATAGTAATTTAGAAGACCTAAGTACGATTTAAGCTGTGTTATGTTTTCTGGGGAAGGTGCTTTTTCAATGCACTCAACTTTAGCATTTGTAGGGTGTAGGCCGTATTCATCAATTTTGTGACCCAGAAATTCAATAACATTCTGATAAAACACACACTTTTTTTCATTAATTTTGACATTGTATTCCATCAATCTTTGCATGACAGATTTTACATTCCGATGACATTCTTCTAACTGTTCGAAACTGTTCAAACTGTTTTAAAAAGGGTCTAGAGAATGCTTTAACTTTTGAAAAAAAGGGCGAAATCAGTCAATATGTATAACCGACTTACAAGCTCCAGTGTCGACTTCCATGAAAATGTGAGCTTTTTCTACACACATCTTCAGTTGTAGACTTCCATTTTCCTTGGATATGGGGTTTAAACTAAGCCATCCTAACTCTAGAGAATCATCATCGGCTTCTTCTTCTTCTTGACCTTCATCCTCCGACAAACCATGAACTTTGTTTTTACACATACTCGACTTTGCAGTATGACCCATTAAATTGCACGAGAAGCATTTCCAGTTGACAGCAGGGCATTTATTGTCATCAAAATGGACTCTTAGACAACGTTTACATTGTTTTTTTGATTTTGAAGAACTTGTATTCTGACTTGATGACTGAGTTGACGACTGACTACTTTTACTGAACTTTTTATTATTATTTGACTTCCAATTTGACTTGTTGCCTTTTTGATACTTCAACTTGTTGACTGATCCTGTTGATTCATTACCAAACAACTGTAGTTGATTATCAGTAAGCTCCATAGCTACTGCTGTTTTTAGTGCCTCGTCATATGTTGGCAAAGGATCCATTGTTAACAGTTTCCGCTTAATTGAGTTTGACTTTACTCCGCACACTAGCTTATCTCGCAGTGCATCTGACAAAAATTACTTGAAATTGAAATATTTTGCAAGATTTCTAAGTCTGATTGAAAAAGCTTTAAGATCTTCTCCACTTTCTTGAACTGCTGTCCAAAACTTATACCTTTCAGCAATTATTAAACGCTTTCTTCCAAACTGACTAATCAATGCTAGAGTGAGTTCATCATACTTCTTGCTAGCTAAAGAATCTGGTGCTAGAAGATCCTTTAAACAATAATATGTTTCACCCCCAATTAAGGTTAAAAAAAGTGGAACTTTTTTTTCATCAGTGGTTATATTGTTCACCTTAAATAACTGTTCCAGGCGTTCATCATATGCCTCTGCATCTGACTCCTTGGAATTAAAATGTTCAATGGTTCCAATTTAGGACATTTTTGTAGACTTGCGACTTTAGACTGCTTTTCGACTAGACTTCAATATCTGAATAACTCCCAGACAGCTTTTCGGCACGTAGAACGACCTTTTCTCGTCGCCAATTTTGTTATGTATTTGACTTCGGTTATAATAAGACACAAGTTTCGTTAGATGAACCACATTTTATTTTTGACCATCTTACACCGTGCACCACGTGCTCTCTCATTAAGACCTAACCTCATAAGCGACTTGGTCATAGAACTATATATAAACATAGAACACTACAGTTGGTATAATGCGAAAGTCGAACGTAGTACAGTTTTCATGAATTCTCCTCCCAAAAAGCCTAACTATGACATCTTAATATATAAAACTCAGTCGACCATATTGTTGGTGACACCATTTATAACTCAAGATTGGATGAACTGTTTTTATGAAAGTTTTTTTGTTGGATTCTTCAACGGCGGGGTTAACATAAAATACCATAAAACCCTGAAAAATTTGATGAATAAGAAAAAAATATAGGAAATAATTTTCTTTCTTGCGAATAACGCCAATCGATGTCGCTCCGGTTAACAGCGGTAGAGCTCTTTCTTCTGATTTCAAATACACCTTATCGAGAGTATCTCTGGCAGTTTTCTATAAATATAGATATTTTCTTCTAAATCAAAGGCAGTTGTGGAATGCCACACGAGACCGATGCGATTTTTTCATATCAAAGGAACCGTGGATAATGACACCTGATATTTATATTATTTATTTATTAACTGAAAGTTCAATTAGGGATTCGAATGACCCCTTTTCACTTCTAGACAGAGTCGATATCTTTTTTTGAAGTTTTTGAACATTTTCCTCAACATTTATGGAATATATTGAGGTTCTCAATTTCTTCTTCTATTCTGAATTTAATTTCTTTGATATTTTGCGGACGGGCATTTTATATTTCAAATATCCCCATAAAAAAGTGTCCAATGATGTTAAGAAGGGACTATCAGGAGACCATAGAATGGAAATTCGATATAAATAAATCACAGCATTCTCGAGTGGCATTCTACAGCTGCCTTAGATTTAGACAAAAAAAACCAATAATTTTCAGAAACTGTCGAAAAAAACCTCAATAAAGTATGTATAAATATTTGAAATCAGAAGAAGGAGCTCTACCGATTAGGAAAATAAAATACAGGGTGTGCCATTTTAAAAACAACAATTCACATAGAATTTTTAGGTTAACGGTGCCTTAATGCAATTCTTAGTACTGAATTCTAAATGCCCATGAAATATACTGCAAATTTGCCCATTTGAACTTTTGTGTACTACCAATATTAACTGATATAGCTATTGAGTAATATATAAACAATCACCCTGTACATACCTATTTCATTGCAATCAAATTTTTTGTACTTTTGTATTTTTTTTGTATTTCACCTAATATATCCTTTGAAAAAAAAAACAACTTTATTCATCTCTAAGGCGGTACAATGTTTGCCGGTTCAGCTAGCTTATCTAATTGCCAATTGTCACAATTTGTTTCACCACCAGATCCCTTTCGCTCTTTAGTTTCTGGGATAGTAAATGATTCTAAACAGTTCTTGGCAAACATTCAAAAGCTGTTTCCGGACGACAACGTTTGGCGCAACACATACTGTACAGGACAATTTTATGTCCACTTTCAAGGTATTATACCATAATAGTTAATTATAATATTAAAGATGCTTTTTTTGAGGCAGTACGAAGTCTGCCGGGTCAGCTAGTTTCAAATATATACTCAATTACTCATTGCCAGAAAGACATACTCGGGTATACCTGATAATAAAATAGTCATTAGCAATAGGAGTTATCACGAAGACCCCCGGTAAGACTTTTTCAGAGAAGGTTATGAAATAAATTCAGATAACTTCTTGGAACTCTACTTTCAATCGATTCCTCTGATGGATTTGTTTACATTGTGGTCAGAGGAAAGCGCAGGTAGTCTTAAGTTTTGTACTCTTCGAGATGAAATTGCAACAAGTACTCAAATAATAATTTTTCAATATCTATTGAAATATTTTATGAGAAGTCTATGCATTTTTGTGAAAAATTCTTAGGGATTTATCTGTCAGCTCTGAAACAAAAACCAATAAAAAACATTTTCAAATAATATAAGAAAGGCCCCTGCATCATAAAGTTGTGCTCTAATTTATCAGATCTTTTCAGAAATTGTTGCCTAACCATGAAAAAAAAACCAACACAAGAGAATCCTATAACAGGGCCAGCTAATCTAAAGGAAAAATGTATGTGATTTGAAAACAATTGAACACAGTACTACATGTTCTATGAGAATTTGAATCGATTTGACCATTTTAAATACTTAAGTACTTAAATAACAATTACAGAAGCTATTATTCGGACTATAATGAGTTTGAATAAACGATAGCATACAATGCAAACTTCGATTCCTCACCCTTTACAAATATTTTTGAAGATGTTGAGACTACCACAATACGTATAAGAACGAATTATTTCATCGAAATAACAAAATTATATCAATTGATTTCACGCAAGATGATGTTTATCATCTCTCACTCTGGCTTACCTCATTTCTGTGTATCGATTTATTCACTGAATTTATCGATGCAACAACTACCCTATTTCAAACATTTTTCAATTGTTTCGAATATGAGCAAGAGAACTATCAGAAATAATTTTTTCTAGTTTTAATGTTGATACTATTATTTTATTTCTAGTTTCAGTTGTTCAGGGTTCTCGACTTGTTAAAAAATCCTCATATCATTTATTGGTGTTGAAATATGTACAGATTCGTTGAGCGAATATATATTTTCGTAAAAAAATTTTCTAACGCTTCGTTGGCGTCCAGGGTTTTCTTCTGTTTACAACTACGATTCCGAGATTTTCATAACAGTCAGACTTAAGAGGCAAAGTAAAATATATAATGAAACAAACTTGGAGAGAAACGTCCCAGGCATACCTACTTCGATGATGAAGAAAATCCTATTTCGGAAGATGACGAAGGGATATGATAGATCACGAACAAGTTTTCTTCAAATTTCTATGGCTATTGTATCTGATGAGATGAAACCAAAAAATATATTATAATTGATATATATCATATAACTAGTTTTGACAATTTGTGAAAAGACCATTCACTGAGCAATGAAAAAGAAGAAAAAGAAGAAAAAGAAGAAGAAAAAGAAGAAAAAGAATAGAGGCATAGATTCCTATGAGAAATTTCTAATGGAGCAACAGGTAGTCAAAATAGCATTCAGTAGAAGGGTGTATCGTGATGGCTAACATGTTTCTAGAAGAGAAAAGAATTTCGGTAAGGAATAAAATATTCAAAGTTAATAATATTCGTAATAATTTGATTTCGTTCAGACATTGTATCTGATATAATGATAGTAAAAATTATATTATTATTTAGTTTTTATTAGTAAATTATTAGTAACGTTCCTTCTTTGAGTGAACGATCTAAAATTTTTATTTTATCATTCATTTTTAACACTGAAGTCAATTGAGAAGAAAATAAAATTTTTGATCTTTCTCAGTAAACAAAGAATGCTTGAAAATTTACTAATGTAGCAACAGGTAGTAAAGAATAATTATTCAGTAGAAGTGCGTGCATCGTGATCGTAAACATATTTTCAGTAGATAAAAGAATTTGCGTAAGGAATAAAATACTCAAAGTCACTATTTGTAATAATTTGAATTCGTTCAGAAGTCGTATATGATGTGATGATACTAAAAAATTGATTATATATTTCAAATTAAAATAATATTTTAATATTAGTTACTTTAATTTTCGAGTGAACGATCTAAAATTTTTATCTATTATTCATTTTTTACAATAAATTCAATTGCGAGAAATTTCAAGTTTTGATGATTCCCAGTGAAGAAATAATGCTTGAAATGTAGAATTGTAGATACAGAAGAAAAATTTGTGCAAAGAAAAAGATTAAAGACATAGTTTTCTATAGTTAATTTCCAATGTTGCAACTATAATTGGTGTTTCTCGGAATAACTTTGTCGTACTCTTGCAAGATTCTAACCCAAATCTCTAAAACTCTGGTGTTTCCTGGAATTACCTTGCCGCAATCTCGAGCAAAGTTCTGAGTAGGATCCTGGCAATCTTTTAGGGCGGTCGAAGGGAGAGTTGTTATGACCGTTTGACCAATACGATACGAGCTTCATAGTGCGCAAACCAGACGATTCTGTTTGTTGTTTTCCTTCTTAAATTTGAACAGAGTATAGCAACAGTCAGTAACATTCTGTAGAAGTGTTTGAATCTAGATAGTGATGTTGTCAGTCGAGAAAAGAATTTGGGTAAGGAATAAAATATTCAAAGTCGATAATATTCGTGAAAATTTGAATTCGTTCAGACACTTTTATATTAAATATTTTTTTTCAGGAGCATCGTCTCGAGGATGTCTCAAATAATTTCCCAACAAATGAGGAATCAATCTACATACCACCTCACAGGAGGAGGAGAAGCAGGAGATATGCCATTCCAGAAGAAATAAAAGCAAATTCTAAATTACGAAAATATTGGTTGAGAAGATATTCTCTCTTCAAGCGGTTTGATGAAGGGATTAAACTTGACGAAGGTAAGTCATCAATTATCCATTTCGATACATTGAATTCACTGCCGAATGTTAATGTTAATCACTATCTGGTATCTATACCAGAGGTTCTGATTAAGAAGGAAATTCCTAATAATTGATTGAAACTAATTTTTTCGTCTATATTTGGGCCCCATGCAGCATTTGTTGTTCAAAAATCCGCTGCGTTCATTCAGATCTGGATGGAAAAATTCATTTTCCAATACTGCTTCTAAGTCATTTTGATCTCTATTGAAAATTATGCCAGATATGAAGTCTCATTTTGATTCTTCAACGAAAAGAAGCCGCATAGAACCATTAGATGGGAAGAAAAAATCTGGTTTCAACCAATTAGTATATAAAAGCTCGCGCTGAATACAAATCTTCCATTTTAATTGAAATTAAAATGGAAGTTTTACATTTGATATTTCCAAGTTGGACCTTTTATTTCGTATAAGACCATCATGGCCGAAAATTCTCATGGGTTCTATCGATTCACCGACAAAAATTACCTCAGTATCAGAATATAAATTTTTGCATCCTGATATGAATAAACGCCAACGGATTCTTGAACAAAAAATCCTGCATAAGGCCCACATATGTACGAAAAGTTCTTTTGGTTCTTACCAATTCGGATGAAATTACTAAAGACCCCAGTACCTACTGAGGTCTTAAGTAGGTCATCAGAATTCCGATTTCCCCATAGAGGATCTACTATACTTGTGACACAAAGAAACACGAAATATTTTGATGCTAACAGTTTGGAAAGATTTAATATTTTTTTTTACAGAAAGTTGGTACTCTGTGACTCCTGAACTGGTAGCGAAGAATACTGCAGAGAGATGTAAAGCTGATGTTGTGATAGATGGTTTTTGTGGAGCTGGAGGCAATGCTATTCAGTTTGCCTTAACATGTAAAAAAGGTAATAAATTTTTTTTGAACGAAAAATTCAAATGAATTAAATATCGATTACATTTTCACAAAGTTTTGCATATATAATATTAGTATTATTTTCTTCGGCCACATGTTATTCTTGATGAATATATTTCAATATTTCGTAACTGAAACTTTATCAAATGTAATATTTAGTATCCGATTTTTCATTACCTCTACATCTTAAAACTAAGATTTAAATAAAATAATTTATACTTTTTTTCAGTTATAGCAATTGATATCGATCCAAAAAAAATTGAACTAGCTAAAAACAATGCAGCAGTTTATGGTGTTTTGGACAAAATACAATTCATTGTTGGAGACTTCATGAAATTGGCTCCGAAACTCGAAGCAGATATTGTTTTCCTGAGTCCTCCATGGGGTGGTCCATCTTATGTAGATCAGAGAGTGTACGATCTTGAAAGTATGCTTCAACCAGTACCATTTTCAGAATTGATGGATGCAACTAGGAGAATTACGAATAATATTGCATTATTTTTAACCGAAAAATAGCAATACTTATGATGTGAGTACCTACATTTATTAACATAATAAATTTTATATTCAGTTAGTTTCCTACTGTTGATCGAAATTAACCACAGCCAACATCATAAATATATGGTTTGATTGTTTTATTTGTTCACTGCTGGGTTATAATAGTTAGATTTATATTGGCGAAAACAAAAAAGGAATTTTATCGAAGATTAGTCCTGTGTAGTGTCACATTTTTTGAATTACACCAATTCACGAAGTGATCATATGCTGCAGAATATTTTACAAGAGATTTCGATGGTCCAATCGAAGAAACCGCTCCATTGGCGAAAACCTCAATTTCTGAAGACATTTTCATCACTTCTCACAAGCTTGCAAATGACAACTATCAATAATTATTTTACTTTATATCCGTCAGAATCAACTTTGGGTGGCAACCGTAACCAGGCATATGTCTCATAATTCATTCAATTATAATAATGATCGTAAGTGGAAAGAATCATGTGCGTAAATGTAAATCAATCCAAAAGTGGATATTCAGATTTTTATCAATAATGAAAACGTTTGAAAATAAAATAACATATTTCATTCGGAGTAGAAGTGACTTTTCATGGCTCGCTTCAATAAACCCAAGCTCGCCATGAAAAGTGACACTTTCCCTCCTTATAAAATAGTGTACGCTGTTGATGCAGGCAATAGCGTTGAGTCAAGCCAATTTTTTTCTGATGGGTATTTCAAAAAATGAGGGGTAGTCAGATTTTTGTTCTGATTTTTGAACAGCACTAAGGAATGTAATTTACCCAGACTAATGTTTGTTTTTTTTTCAGGTAATGAAACATGTAGGAGATGATGGTTTCGTAGAAATTGAAAAAAATTTCATGAATGACATTTTGATAGGTATAACTGTTTATTATAACAATCTTGTGTAAGAATGCCACCGTAATAAACAATATGTACATATGTATAAAGTATTTTTATTAAAATAATTATATTCCTATTCCCTCCAAAAATTAAGTTTAGGAAGGATAACAATTGAAAAAGTTGCAAGCAATATGATTCTCTTACCTTCAGGTTCATAAGTAGACATTTGAAAGCCTTTATTCGTATACAAACCTAGATTTAGGTACAAACACAGACATTTGTGTGAGCTCCTTAGGTGCAGAAGCAGAAATTTGACGTTTGGCCAATTATAGTGCTACTTTACTAGTCACGTTTCCTGGAAGCAGTGCGATATAATTTTTCTTCGTAAATGTGATACAATGAATTGTATAAAATATTTTTTTAAGCTTTTTCAAAAAAAAAAAGCTCAAAATCTGATAAAAAAAGCGTATCTACTCTATCAGCTAAGCACTTTGGGAGAGATTGTGCGGCTAATTAACAAAACAACTTTTTCAAATGTGCTTCTGAATGTGAAACTTTTCATGGGCTAGATCATCTCAACGATCCTGAAAAGGAGCCAATTTTCTGATGATATAGATGATGGTTTAAGAATTTCATTTCGATTCCTAAAAGCATTACAGTAGATATGCAACAAGATTTTCAAAACACATTCGACCATTTCTCATGTGAATCTCCATAAGGAATTTTAAGGTCCAAATTAGGGGAAAACGTTTCTTTTTCCGAATTTTTTTGAGTTCCATTCAAGGTCAATCCGGTGTTCGGTGAATCGTTGAGGTGGCATGGTTAAGAGTTGTAGGGTGGAGAGTATCAAGGGAATAATGTCCCCAGCGAATAATTTGAAACGTTCCATGGACCAAATATCTAAACTCAAACCTATTTTAATCCTTTGTCAACGAATACACTCGATGTATTTTACTTGAATCAAATTTTGTGTGATAATTTTATGTTTCCATGATTCTAAATATTCAATATAACCTTCGAAACAAATGTTATTCTTCACGATAGACTTTTTGACGCCTTTAACTTTTTGTTAACGCACCATAATTTCGATTCATGCATTCTATTTCGCCAGTTTTATATTCTTCATTTTCCCATTGTCGTCTCTTCATATCATCATCAGTAGTTCTTCAGCGTATATAATTCAGATCTGGGACCCACATAATCTGTCATCGGAATACCATTGTGTTCGTCTTTCATTATTCCTATCCTAGTACCTTCTTATTAACTCGTGGAATACCATAAAGATCGTCCTTAGTATAGTCAGATGTATCAAAATATTTATGACAATCTGTTTTCATATGGATCTTCAAGCACCTCGTAAATGAGAGAGTCTGTATCAGTATACAGCACGATGCAGTTACTAAAAACATTCTTCATGTAGTCATAAATGAAATTATAAATATTGGTTTCAGCTAAATCCAGTATACTCATCCCCACGAAGATAGGCTTCTTCAAATATACTTTTGTTTTTTAAGCTCAACAGTACCAACTTCTCATTGAAAATCAGTTTTCGCTCCATAACCACTGACCTTTCCACGACGTCAGAAGATGTAACACAATTATTGATGATAGGGATAGAGCTATTTCTTTGGAGGCCATCATTCAAGAAGTCAGTTTAAAATAAAATATCGAATCTTTAATAATGAAACCATATGACCACTGAAAATCTGTAGATTTCGATTATTCTGTCAGGGAATTTTAAGACAAAAATGTGATATCTTTTCTGTCTGGTTTTCGGTTTAGGTGAAAAACAATATTTCCTGATTTTTTTTTTAAATATTAATCATTCTGTCGAAATCATTGATATTCATTGATTCCTTCTGATAGATCGCAGATTTTCAATCACATAATAAAATTTCCAATGTTTATATTCTAAATTTGGCATTTGTAAAACAGACTGATGTATTCTACAGCGTACCTCCAAAAAAAGTAACGTAACTCATCATTAATTATCGCAAGATTCTTAAAGTAAAATTTTCATTCACATGACTGAATTGGTCATCGTATGAATTGAATCTATAGAAATGTTTTTCACATAAAAATTTTTTTTCAGGGTTAAAGGTATAAACCTGCAACTCTATAAATGCATGTATGTATTTCTCAAACTTCGAAAATATGAATCGGCAGGTGGAAGGATAATTCTCAATAGTTTTAATTTTTTAATGGAAATATAGGTTGAATAATCCTCTTTTTAGACTCACGGCCTAATGTGCAATCGATTAGACTTATCACAATCCTATTCCGATTTGAGAAAAAAAAAACAGTAGAGGTGTTTGGAGCGTGGAGGGTGAAAGATTTGAAATTCAAAAGAGCGTAGGGAGACCTGTTTCTGAAACAGCTCAAAGCAAACTTTGATTTCCATTCGTAATTGTTCTATAATGTGAAACCGTTAAAAGTAGCAAATAGGTCAAATCCAATTCGCCTTGTAGCTCGAAACTACGTAAACACGAGTCACACGACACCGTAGCGAGTTTCTATATCTCATAATTAAGGAGATGTAGGGCAAAATCATCAAAATTTGAGCCCCTTATACTGAACTTTATGTGATATCTAATTTTTAGTTTAGCTGGCCTGTTGATAATTCTGTTGTCTCCAAAATCGATTGCCAACAGATTTTGTCCGAAAAAAAATTGAAATATTATTTTCTCGAATTAGAAATATTCATTCCTCTACTTATGTGTCAAATCCGTTCATTCCGCCACATCCCGTAGAACAAAACAATGTTAGAATATCTCATACTGATTTCATTCTAACACTGTTTTCAGTAATATTTATTGATGACATGTTGGCGTCCTGTCACAGATTTATTCAACATCTGTCAAATTTCATAAGATAGAAAACAGTTCTGCCAATCAATATTTTTCAAAGCAAAAATAACTAAACAATATTTACGACAATATTTCATTAATTTCGATAAAAATTCTGCGAATTAGAGAAATAAATGTATGATACTCGTACAGAAGGCTCATTCTAACACTCGTTCATTCCAAAACTCGCCATGTCGTGGCTCGTTTTGGAATTTTGAACTTGTGTTAGAATATCAATGCCTTCTGCATTTGTATCATGAATATCTATTTCAGAGTGAAGCGATTCGGAAAAATGCATATTCGGGAGCTATTTTGAGATTCCATTATGTCGATACGTCGCGTAGTCGAGAATCAAAGAAGTTTTTCAAAATTTGTCGCGAAAAAGTTAGTCAAGGCAGAATCAGTGATATTTTGCATTCATTTTGCAGATAGCGAAATTTCTATTATTTTCAACAGAACAGTAAAATGTTGACATTTTTTTTAGGTGTAGGAATATTCTTTCTTTCTTCTGCCTGGGCGTTTCGAAATTGAGATTTTTAGATAACAAGGGTTCTTACTGATGTGATTGACAGCTATTTTTCTGGAATTCTTGAATCTTATATTGATTTGACTACCCTGTACCCCCATTCTTAACCCTCTACGAGAATACCACGTCATTAGAGATAACAAAGGTAATTGTGCAGATAGTAAAATTACCACATAATTTTTAATAGTTACAGACTCAATTCAGCATTCCGATAAGATCATATCCTTTCTGAGAGGAACAGCAGAGAAAATCTCATTTAACTAACTGGTTAACGATTCATTACAAAAAAATTTATCTAATCTCGGAATGTTGAAGAAGATAGTTTTCCAAAAAAAACCAGATTCATGTCGAAATCAGAGATATTTTCTCATTTTTTCTGTAAAAATCATTTATGGAAAGTGCTATATTTTCAATAGTTACAGTCAAACTCTGGCATTTCGAAAACTGACAGATGTAGGTATGTTTTTGAAGGTTTTATTTTCTACCCCAGCGTTAAGAAGTGGAAATATTGAGAGCTCAAATTAAATATAATTATATTGAAATAATCGTCTACGAAAAATACCATTTTTAGGGTGATCCCAATCTTGGATACCAAATCGTACCGAAATTGTTGATGATAGGGAAAGAGCTATTTCGTTGGACGCCATCATTCAAGAGGTCAATTTGAAAAAATATCGAATCTAGTAATGAAATGTAGATTTCGATTATTTTGTCAGAAATTTTCAGATAAAAATGTGATATTTTTTCTGTGTTTAGGTGAAAAATTATATTTTCGGAAAATTTTTTTAAATATCATATCAATCATTGTGTCGAAATCATTGACATTAATTTATTTCTCCTGCAGAACGCAAATATTGTAATCTCATAATATAACTTTCAATACTCATATTATAAATTTGGCATTTGGAAAAATGACTGATGTATTCTACACATTGATTATCGCAAGGTAAAATTTTCATTCGCATAACTGAATTGGTCATCATATGAATTGATTGTACCTCTATATCACAAGCAACATTTTTCCCACAAAAAAAAATTTAGAGTGAAGGTATAAACCCCCTTCTTTAAAACTGCATGTATTTATCAAACTTCGAAAATTATCTAAATTCCTTTCGAAATTAAAATACTTCGGACTACGGGTGCCAAGTTTTCCCTCAAAAATTCTTTGTAGAAGAATCGTTGACGTTTTTTTTTTGTCACGCTGTATTTTGGGAGTGAGACATGGATCCTGAATAAACGTGAGGCTGATAGATTGCTGATACTGGAACGGAAGATCCTGAGGGCTATTTTTGGGCCTTGTAGAGACGAAATAACGCTGGAGAATGGAGAATAAGAAAGAATCAAGAACTACAGGCACTCTATGGGAACGAGAATATAGTACGACACATCAAGTCCAATCGCATAAGATGGGCAGGACATGTCATGAGGTCACAAGATGGAAGACTCCTCAATACAGCATTCTGGGAAAGGCCTGAGGGTAGAAGAACGGTTGGTCGTCCAAGAAAACGGTGAAGAGACGCAGTGACCAGTGATTTGCAGAGACTGGGAGTAACACAATGGGAGCTAGCAGCACAAAATCGACAAGAGTGGAGAAGAATAGTAAATGCGGCCAAGACTCACCTTGAGTTGTAGAGCCATTGATGATGATGATGATGATGTATTTTGTTTGAAATAAATATGTTCTTCTTTTCTTTCCTCTACCCCAGCGTTTGTGCGTTCAGGAGTGAGAGATATTTGAAAAAATTTTCAAACTAAAATTATCGTCCATGAAAGTTAACATTTTTAAAGAGATCCCAAAATCTTGGATACCAAATCGACCAAATCGTACCAGAATTGTAGATCAGTTAAAGATGGAGCTACATTGTTCGAGAAAAAGCTCCAGATCTGTGCCGCTTGGATAGAACAAAATGAAACATTTTGAAGATATCCTGTTCATCTGCAGCAAACTCGATAAGATGAGAACAAACAGTGTGAAACTGATACCCAATATTCCTATGTTGAGATTCACTGCTTGCTCCTTGTCGACATTTTTGTCTCTTATCACGCATGTGGATGTATAATGCACTAAGCCAGAACTGAATGCCATCACAGGAAGAGAGAACACACACAGTACTGAATACATTCACATACCGTGAAGACTACATTCGACAGTCGAATCAATTTCATATCCATAAAATCCACCAAGACTACGACATGCAATATCTATACGAGAAGAAGATATCACAAAAGCATGAAAAAAGAACAGAAAAGAAGATAGCTATAACATCGAATGAAAAAACCGAGATATCTGGATGCTTCATGATGGCATTAGATATTTCTGAACTAAAGAATTCAGAAATTTCTGAAGAATATGCAAAAAGCTTTAAAATTATTGCTATAACTTCTGTATATAAACCAATCTCTATGAAATTGCAAAAAATAAAATATTGTTGGCTCTGAATGATTGTATGCGTGTTTCAGCCAAAATTCATAGCTTTCCTTAATTTGAAAAAAATCAATTTACGTTATATTACTGGATATTATCTCCGATAGTATGAACCCTGATCATAAAAAGGGTTCTATAGGTACAGAGAATTCTTGGTAGCCACAAATTACATCGTTTAAAATTCATTAGGCTACAGAAATTACGACCAGGAGATTATAGCCACAGAATTGACATTCGTGAAGGATTTATGAGTCAAACTTTCTCTTTCTAAATTTGAATATAGTTTTTCTGTCGGTGAAAGAGTACTTGAAGCAAACAAGACAGGTTTCTCTTCACCATTAATGCGGTGACTAAGAACTGCTCCAACACCATACCCACTTGAGTCACAAGTGACATAAATAGGTAGGGAAGGGTTGAAATGCGTAAGAACACTTTCAGATGTAAGTAACTTTTTACTAGCCTGAAATACATCTTCACATTCCTTAGTCCAAGTGAAATCGACACCTGACCTACACAAATCATAAAGTGTTTAAGAGTGTGCTAGAAAGCATTGGAATAAATTTACCATAGTAATTTAGAAGACCTAAGTACGATTTAAGCTGTGTTATGTTTTCTGGGGAAGGTGCTTTTTCAATGCACTCAACTTTAGCATTTGTAGGGTGTAGGCCGTATTCATCAATTTTGTGACCCAGAAATTCAATAACATTCTGATAAAACACACACTTTTTTTCATTAATTTTGACATTGTATTCCATCAATCTTTGCATGACAGATTTTACATTCCGATGACATTCTTCTAACTGTTCGAAACTGTTCAAACTGTTTTAAAAAGGGTCTAGAGAATGCTTTAACTTTTGAAAAAAAGGGCGAAATCAGTCAATATGTATAACCGACTTACAAGCTCCAGTGTCGACTTCCATGAAAATGTGAGCTTTTTCTACACACATCTTCAGTTGTAGACTTCCATTTTCCTTGGATATGGGGTTTAAACTAAGCCATCCTAACTCTAGAGAATCATCATCGGCTTCTTCTTCTTCTTGACCTTCATCCTCCGACAAACCATGAACTTTGTTTTTACACATACTCGACTTTGCAGTATGACCCATTAAATTGCACGAGAAGCATTTCCAGTTGACAGCAGGGCATTTATTGTCATCAAAATGGACTCTTAGACAACGTTTACATTGTTTTTTTGATTTTGAAGAACTTGTATTCTGACTTGATGACTGAGTTGACGACTGACTACTTTTACTGAACTTTTTATTATTATTTGACTTCCAATTTGACTTGTTGCCTTTTTGATACTTCAACTTGTTGACTGATCCTGTTGATTCATTACCAAACAACTGTAGTTGATTATCAGTAAGCTCCATAGCTACTGCTGTTTTTAGTGCCTCGTCATATGTTGGCAAAGGATCCATTGTTAACAGTTTCCGCTTAATTGAGTTTGACTTTACTCCGCACACTAGCTTATCTCGCAGTGCATCTGACAAAAATTACTTGAAATTGAAATATTTTGCAAGATTTCTAAGTCTGATTGAAAAAGCTTTAAGATCTTCTCCACTTTCTTGAACTGCTGTCCAAAACTTATACCTTTCAGCAATTATTAAACGCTTTCTTCCAAACTGACTAATCAATGCTAGAGTGAGTTCATCATACTTCTTGCTAGCTAAAGAATCTGGTGCTAGAAGATCCTTTAAACAATAATATGTTTCACCCCCAATTAAGGTTAAAAAAAGTGGAACTTTTTTTTCATCAGTGGTTATATTGTTCACCTTAAATAACTGTTCCAGGCGTTCATCATATGCCTCTGCATCTGACTCCTTGGAATTAAAATGTTCAATGGTTCCAATTTAGGACATTTTTGTAGACTTGCGACTTTAGACTGCTTTTCGACTAGACTTCAATATCTGAATAACTCCCAGACAGCTTTTCGGCACGTAGAACGACCTTTTCTCGTCGCCAATTTTGTTATGTATTTGACTTCGGTTATAATAAGACACAAGTTTCGTTAGATGAACCACATTTTATTTTTGACCATCTTACACCGTGCACCACGTGCTCTCTCATTAAGACCTAACCTCATAAGCGACTTGGTCATAGAACTATATATAAACATAGAACACTACAGTTGGTATAATGCGAAAGTCGAACGTAGTACAGTTTTCATGAATTCTCCTCCCAAAAAGCCTAACTATGACATCTTAATATATAAAACTCAGTCGACCATATTGTTGGTGACACCATTTATAACTCAAGATTGGATGAACTGTTTTTTATGAAAGTTTTTTTGTTGGATTCTTCAACGGCGGGGTTAACATAAAATACCATAAAACCCTGAAAAATTTGATGAATAAGAAAAAAATATAGGAAATAATTTTCTTTCTTGCGAATAACGCCAATCGATGTCGCTCCGGTTAACAGCGGTAGAGCTCTTTCTTCTGATTTCAAATACACCTTATCGAGAGTATCTCTGGCAGTTTTCTATAAATATAGATATTTTCTTCTAAATCAAAGGCAGTTGTGGAATGCCACACGAGACCGATGCGATTTTTTCATATCAAAGGAACCGTGGATAATGACACCTGATATTTATATTATTTATTTATTAACTGAAAGTTCAATTAGGGATTCGAATGACCCCTTTTCACTTCTAGACAGAGTCGATATCTTTTTTTGAAGTTTTTGAACATTTTCCTCAACATTTATGGAATATATTGAGGTTCTCAATTTCTTCTTCTATTCTGAATTTAATTTCTTTGATATTTTGCGGACGGGCATTTTATATTTCAAATATCCCCATAAAAAAGTGTCCAATGATGTTAAGAAGGGACTATCAGGAGACCATAGAATGGAAATTCGATATAAATAAATCACAGCATTCTCGAGTGGCATTCTACAGCTGCCTTAGATTTAGACAAAAAAAACCAATAATTTTCAGAAACTGTCGAAAAAAAACCTCAATAAAGTATGTATAAATATTTGAAATCAGAAGAAGGAGCTCTACCGATTAGGAAAATAAAATACAGGGTGTGCCATTTTAAAAACAACAATTCACATAGAATTTTTAGGTTAACGGTGCCTTAATGCAATTCTTAGTACTGAATTCTAAATGCCCATGAAATATACTGCAAATTTGCCCATTTGAACTTTTGTGTACTACCAATATTAACTGATATAGCTATTGAGTAATATATAAACAATCACCCTGTACATACCTATTTCATTGCAATCAAATTTTTTGTACTTTTGTATTTTTTTTGTATTTCACCTAATATATCCTTTGAAAAAAAAAACAACTTTATTCATCTCTAAGGCGGTACAATGTTTGCCGGTTCAGCTAGCTTATCTAATTGCCAATTGTCACAATTTGTTTCACCACCAGATCCCTTTCGCTCTTTAGTTTCTGGGATAGTAAATGATTCTAAACAGTTCTTGGCAAACATTCAAAAGCTGTTTCCGGACGACAACGTTTGGCGCAACACATACTGTACAGGACAATTTTATGTCCACTTTCAAGGTATTATACCATAATAGTTAATTATAATATTAAAGATGCTTTTTTGAGGCAGTACGAAGTCTGCCGGGTCAGCTAGTTTCAAATATATACTCAATTACTCATTGCCAGAAAGACATACTCGGGTATACCTGATAATAAAATAGTCATTAGCAATAGGAGTTATCACGAAGACCCCCGGTAAGACTTTTTCAGAGAAGGTTATGAAATAAATTCAGATAACTTCTTGGAACTCTACTTTCAATCGATTCCTCTGATGGATTTGTTTACATTGTGGTCAGAGGAAAGCGCAGGTAGTCTTAAGTTTTGTACTCTTCGAGATGAAATTGCAACAAGTACTCAAATAATAATTTTTCAATATCTATTGAAATATTTTATGAGAAGTCTATGCATTTTTGTGAAAAATTCTTAGGGATTTATCTGTCAGCTCTGAAACAAAAACCAATAAAAAACATTTTCAAATAATATAAGAAAGGCCCCTGCATCATAAAGTTGTGCTCTAATTTATCAGATCTTTTCAGAAATTGTTGCCTAACCATGAAAAAAAAACCAACACAAGAGAATCCTATAACAGGGCCAGCTAATCTAAAGGAAAAATGTATGTGATTTGAAAACAATTGAACACAGTACTACATGTTCTATGAGAATTTGAATCGATTTGACCATTTTAAATACTTAAGTACTTAAATAACAATTACAGAAGCTATTATTCGGACTATAATGAGTTTGAATAAACGATAGCATACAATGCAAACTTCGATTCCTCACCCTTTACAAATATTTTTGAAGATGTTGAGACTACCACAATACGTATAAGAACGAATTATTTCATCGAAATAACAAAATTATATCAATTGATTTCACGCAAGATGATGTTTATCATCTCTCACTCTGGCTTACCTCATTTCTGTGTATCGATTTATTCACTGAATTTATCGATGCAACAACTACCCTATTTCAAACATTTTTCAATTGTTTCGAATATGAGCAAGAGAACTATCAGAAATAATTTTTTCTAGTTTTAATGTTGATACTATTATTTTATTTCTAGTTTCAGTTGTTCAGGGTTCTCGACTTGTTAAAAAATCCTCATATCATTTATTGGTGTTGAAATATGTACAGATTCGTTGAGCGAATATATATTTTCGTAAAAAAATTTTCTAACGCTTCGTTGGCGTCCAGGGTTTTCTTCTGTTTACAACTACGATTCCGAGATTTTCATAACAGTCAGACTTAAGAGGCAAAGTAAAATATATAATGAAACAAACTTGGAGAGAAACGTCCCAGGCATACCTACTTCGATGATGAAGAAAATCCTATTTCGGAAGATGACGAAGGGATATGATAGATCACGAACAAGT
The DNA here is from genome assembly GCA_038502775.1 of Hippodamia convergens. NCBI lineage: Eukaryota > Metazoa > Arthropoda > Insecta > Coleoptera > Coccinellidae > Hippodamia > Hippodamia convergens. The sequence continues at coordinate 24,526 of JAVSIQ010000855.1, read as the reverse complement.
TTTCTTCAAATTTCTATGGCTATTGTATCTGATGAGATGAAACCAAAAAATATATTATAATTGATATATATCATATAACTAGTTTTGACAATTTGTGAAAAGACCATTCACTGAGCAATGAAAAAGAAGAAAAAGAAGAAGAAAAAGAAGAAAAAGAAGAAAAAGAATAGAGGCATAGATTCCTATGAGAAATTTCTAATGGAGCAACAGGTAGTCAAAATAGCATTCAGTAGAAGGGTGTATCGTGATGATGGCTAACATGTTTCTAGAAGAGAAAAGAATTTCGGTAAGGAATAAAATATTCAAAGTTAATAATATTCGTAATAATTTGATTTCGTTCAGACATTGTATCTGATATAATGATAGTAAAAATTATATTATTATTTAGTTTTTATTAGTAAATTATTAGTAACGTTCCTTCTTTGAGTGAACGATCTAAAATTTTTATTTTATCATTCATTTTTAACACTGAAGTCAATTGAGAGGAAAATAAAATTTTTGATCTTTCTCAGTAAACAAAGAATGCTTGAAAATTTACTAATGTAGCAACAGGTAGTAAAGAATAATTATTCAGTAGAAGTGCGTGCATCGTGATCGTAAACATATTTTCAGTAGATAAAAGAATTTGCGTAAGGAATAAAATACTCAAAGTCACTATTTGTAATAATTTGAATTCGTTCAGAAGTCGTATATGATGTGATGATACTAAAAAATTGATTATATATTTCAAATTAAAATAATATTTTAATATTAGTTACTTTAATTTTCGAGTGAACGATCTAAAATTTTTATCTATTATTCATTTTTTACAATAAATTCAATTGCGAGAAATTTCAAGTTTTGATGATTCCCAGTGAAGAAATAATGCTTGAAATGTAGAATTGTAGATACAGAAGAAAAATTTGTGCAAAGAAAAAGATTAAAGACATAGTTTTCTATAGTTAATTTCCAATGTTGCAACTATAATTGGTGTTTCTCGGAATAACTTTGTCGTATCTGCTTACTTCTAACCCAAATCTCTAAATCTGGTGGTGTTTCCTGGAATTACCTTTGCCGCAATCTCGAGCAAAGTTCTGAGTAGGATCCTGGCAATCTTTTAGGGCGGTCGAAGGGAGAGTTGTTATGACCGTTTGACCAATACGATACGAGCTTCATAGTGCGCAAACCAGACGATTCTGTTTGTTGTTTTCCTTCTTAAATTTGAACAGAGTATAGAGCAACAGTCAGTAAACATTCTGTAGAAGTGTTTGAATCTACTAGATAGTGATGTTGTCAGTCGAGAAAAAGAATTTGGGTAAGGAATAAAATATTCAAAGTCGATAATATTCGTGAAAATTTGAATTCGTTCAGACACTTTTATATTAAATATTTTTTTTCAGGAGCATCGTCTCGAGGATGTCTCAAATAATTTCCCAACAAATGAGGAATCAATCTACATACCACCTCACAGGAGGAGGAGAAGCAGGAGATATGCCATTCCAGAAGAAATAAAAGCAAATTCTAAATTACGAAAATATTGGTTGAGAAGATATTCTCTCTTCAAGCGGTTTGATGAAGGGATTAAACTTGACGAAGGTAAGTCATCAATTATCCATTTCGATACATTGAATTCACTGCCGAATGTTAATGTTAATCACTATCTGGTATCTATACCAGAGGTTCTGATTAAGAAGGAAATTCCTAATAATTGATTGAAACTAATTTTTTCGTCTATATTTGGGCCCCATGCAGCATTTGTTGTTCAAAAATCCGCTGCGTTCATTCAGATCTGGATGGAAAAATTCATTTTCCAATACTGCTTCTAAGTCATTTTGATCTCTATTGAAAATTATGCCAGATATGAAGTCTCATTTTGATTCTTCAACGAAAAGAAGCCGCATAGAACCATTAGATGGGAAGAAAAAATCTGGTTTCAACCAATTAGTATATAAAAGCTCGCGCTGAATACAAATCTTCCATTTTAATTGAAATTAAAATGGAAGGTTTACATTTGATATTTCCAAGTTGGACCTTTTATTTCGTATAAGACCATCATGGCCGAAAATTCTCATGGGTTCTATCGATTCACCGACAAAAATTACCTCAGTATCAGAATATAAATTTTTGCATCCTGATATGAATAAACGCCAACGGATTCTTGAACAAAAAATCCTGCATAAGGCCCACATATGTACGAAAAGTTCTTTTGGTTCTTACCAATTCGGATGAAATTACTAAAGACCCCAGTACCTACTGAGGTCTTAAGTAGGTCATCAGAATTCCGATTTCCCCATAGAGGATCTACTATACTTGTGACACAAAGAAACACGAAATATTTTGATGCTAACAGTTTGGAAAGATTTAATATTTTTTTTTACAGAAAGTTGGTACTCTGTGACTCCTGAACTGGTAGCGAAGAATACTGCAGAGAGATGTAAAGCTGATGTTGTGATAGATGGTTTTTGTGGAGCTGGAGGCAATGCTATTCAGTTTGCCTTAACATGTAAAAAAGGTAATAAATTTTTTTTGAACGAAAAATTCAAATGAATTAATATCGATTACATTTTCACAAAGTTTTGCATATATAATATTAGTATTATTTTCTTCGGCCACATGTTATTCTTGATGAATATATTTCAATATTTCGTAACTGAAACTTTATCAAATGTAATATTTAGTATCCGATTTTTCATTACCTCTACATCTTAAAACTAAGATTTAAATAAAATAATTTATACTTTTTTTCAGTTATAGCAATTGATATCGATCCAAAAAAAATTGAACTAGCTAAAAACAATGCAGCAGTTTATGGTGTTTTGGACAAAATACAATTCATTGTTGGAGACTTCATGAAATTGGCTCCGAAACTCGAAGCAGATATTGTTTTCCTGAGTCCTCCATGGGGTGGTCCATCTTATGTAGATCAGAGAGTGTACGATCTTGAAGTATGCTTCAACCAGTACCATTTTCAGAATTGATGGATGCAACTAGGAGAATTACGAATAATATTGCATTATTTTTACCGAAAAATAGCAATACTTATGATGTGAGTACCTACATTTATTAACATAATAAATTTTATATTCAGTTAGTTTCCTACTGTTGATCGAAATTAACCACAGCCAACATCATAAATATATGGTTTGATTGTTTTATTTGTTCACTGCTGGGTTATAATAGTTAGATTTATATTGGCGAAAACAAAAAAGGAATTTTATCGAAGATTAGTCCTGTGTAGTGTCACATTTTTTGAATTACACCAATTCACGAAGTGATCATATGCTGCAGAATATTTTACAAGAGATTTCGATGGTCCAATCGAAGAAACCGCTCCATTGGCGAAAACCTCAATTTCTGAAGACATTTTCATCACTTCTCACAAGCTTGCAAATGACAACTATCAATAATTATTTTACTTTATATCCGTCAGAATCAACTTTGGGTGGCAACCGTAACCAGGCATATGTCTCATAATTCATTCAATTATAATAATGATCGTAAGTGGAAAGAATCATGTGCGTAAATGTAAATCAATCCAAAAGTGGATATTCAGATTTTTATCAATAATGAAAACGTTTGAAAATAAAATAACATATTTCATTCGAGTAGTAGAAGTGACTTTTCATGGCTCGCTTTCAATAAACCCAAGCTCGCCATGAAAAGTGACACTTTCCCTCCTTATAAAATAGTGTACGCTGTTGATGCAGGCAATAGCGTTGAGTCAAGCCAATTTTTTTCTGATGGGTATTTCAAAAAATGAGGGGTAGTCAGATTTTTGTTCTGATTTTTGAACAGCACTAAGGAATGTAATTTACCCAGACTAATGTTTGTTTTTTTTTTCAGGTAATGAAACATGTAGGAGATGATGGTTTCGTAGAATTGAAAAAATTTCATGAATGACATTTTGATAGGTATACTGTTTATTATAACAATCTTGTGTAAGAATGCCACCGTAATAAACAATATGTACATATGTATATAAAGTATTTTTATTAAAATAATTATATTCCTATTCCCTCCAAAAATTAAGTTTAGGAAGGATAACAATTGAAAAAGTTGCAAGCAATATGATTCTCTTACCTTCAGGTTCATAAGTAGACATTTGAAAGCCTTTATTCGTAATACAAACCTAGATTTAGGTACAAACACAGACATTTGTGTGAGCTCCTTAGGTGCAGAAGCAGAAATTTGACGTTTGGACAATTATAGTGCTACTTTACTAGTCACGTTTCCTGGAAGCAGTGCGATATAATTTTTCTTCGTAAATGTGATACAATGAATTGTATAAAATATTTTTTTAAGCTTTTTCAAAAAAAAAAGCTCAAAATCTGATAAAAAAAGCGTATCTACTCTATCAGCTAAGCACTTTGGGAGAGATTGTGCGGCTAATTAACAAAACAACTTTTTCAAATGTGCTTCTGAATGTGAAACTTTTCATGGGCTAGATCATCTCAACGATCCTGAAAAGGAGCCAATTTCTGATGATATAGATGATGGTTTAAGAATTTCATTTCGATTCCTAAAAGCATTACAGTAGATATGCAACAAGATTTTCAAAACACATTCGACCATTTCTCATGTGAATCTCCATAAGGAATTTTAAGGTCCAAATTAGGGGGAAAACGTTTCTTTTTCCGAATTTTTTTGAGTTCCATTCAAGGTCAATCCGGTGTTCGGTGAATCGTTGAGGTGGCATGGTTAAGAGTTGTAGGGTGGAGAGTATCAAGGGAATAATGTCCCCAGCGAATAATTTGAAACGTTCCATGGACCAAATATCTAAACTCAAACCTATTTTAATCCTTTGTCAACGAATACACTCGATGTATTTTACTTGAATCAAATTTTGTGTGATAATTTTATGTTTCCATGATTCTAAATATTCAATATAACCTTCGAAACAAATGTTATTCTTCACGATAGACTTTTTGACGCCTTTAACTTTTTTGTTAACGCACCATAATTTCGATTCATGCATTCTATTTCGCCAGTTTTATATTCTTCATTTTCCCATTGTCGTCTCTTCATATCATCATCAGTAGTTCTTCAGCGTATATAATTCAGATCTGGGACCCACATAATCTGTCATCGGAATACCATTGTGTTCGTCTTTCATTATTCCTATCCTAGTACCTCTTATTAACTCGTGGAATACCATAAAGATCGTCCTTAGTATAGTCAGATGTATCAAAATATTATGACAATCTCTTTCTCATATGGATCTTCAAGCACCTCGTAAATGAGAGAGTCTGTATCAGTATACAGCACGATGCAGTTACTAAAAACATTCTTCATGTAGTCATAAATGAAATTATAAATATTGGTTTCAGCTAAATCCAGTATACTCATCCCCACGAAGATAGGCTTCTTCAAATATACTTTCTGTTTTTTAAGCTCAACAGTACCAACTTCTCATTGAAAATCAGTTTTCGCTCCATAACCACTGACCTTTCCACGACGTCAGAAGATGTAACACAATTATTGATGATAGGGATAGAGCTATTTCTTTGGAGGCCATCATTCAAGAAGTCAGTTTAAAATAAAATATCGAATCTTTAATAATGAAACCATATGACCACTGAAAATCTGTAGATTTCGATTATTCTGTCAGGAATTTTAAGACAAAAATGTGATATCTTTTCTGTCTGGTTTTCGGTTTAGGTGAAAAACAATATTTCCTGATTTTTTTTTTAAATATTAATCATTCTGTCGAAATCATTGATATTCATTGATTCCTTCTGAAGAACGCAGATTTTCAATCACATAATAAAATTTCCAATGTTTATATTCTAAATTTGGCATTTGTAAAACAGACTGATGTATTCTACAGCGTACCTCCAAAAAAAGTAACGTAACTCATCATTAATTATCGCAAGATTCTTAAAGTAAAATTTTCATTCACATGACTGAATTGGTCATCGTATGAATTGAATCTATAGAAATGTTTTTCACATAAAAATTTTTTTTCAGGGTTAAAGGTATAAACCTGCAACTCTATAAATGCATGTATGTATTTCTCAAACTTCGAAAATATGGAATCGGCAGGTGGAAGGATAATTCTCAATAGTTTTAATTTTTTAATGGAAATATAGGTTGAATAATCCTCCTTTTTAGACTCACGGCCTAATGTGCAATCGATTAGACTTATCACAATCCTATTCCGATTTGAGAAAAAAAAAACAGTAGAGGTGTTTGGAGCGTGGAGGGTGAAAGATTTGAAATTCAAAAGAGCGTAGGGAGACCTGTTTCTGAAACAGCTCAAAGCAAACTTTGATTTCCATTCGTAATTGTTCTATAATGTGAAACCGTTAAAAGTAGCAAATAGGTCAAATCCAATTCGCCTTGTAGCTCGAAACTACGTAAACACGAGTCACACGACACCGTAGCGAGTTTCTATATCTCATAATTAAGGAGATGTAGGGCAAAATCATCAAAATTTGAGCCCCTTATACTGAACTTTATGTGATATCTAATTTTTAGTTTAGCTGGCCTGTTGATAATTCTGTTGTCTCCAAAATCGATTGCCAACAGATTTTGTCCGAAAAAAAATTGAAATATTATTTTCTCGAATTAGAAATATTCATTCCTCTACTTATGTGTCAAATCCGTTCATTCCGCCACATCCCGTAGAACAAAACAATGTTAGAATATCTCATACTGATTTCATTCTAACACTGTTTTCAGTAATATTTATTGATGACATGTTGGCGTCCTGTCACAGATTTATTCAACATCTGTCAAATTTCATAAGATAGAAAACAGTTCTGCAATCATATATTTTTCAAAGCAAAAATAACTAAACAATATTTACGACAATATTTCATTAATTTCGATAAAAATTCTGCGAATTAGAGAAATAAATGTATGATACTCGTACAGAAGGCTCATTCTAACACTCGTTCATTCAAAACTCGCCATGTCGTGGCTCGTTTTGGAATTTTGAACTTGTGTTAGAATATCAATGCCTTCTGCATTTGTATCATGAATATCTATTTCAGAGTGAAGCGATTCGGAAAAATGCATATTCGGGAGCTATTTTGAGATTCCATTATGTCGATACGTCGCGTAGTCGAGAATCAAAGAAGTTTTCTCAAAATTTGTCGCGAAAAAGTTAGTCAAGGCAGAATCAGTGATATTTTGCATTCATTTTGCAGATAGCGAAATTTCTATTATTTTCAACAGAACAGTAAAATGTTGACATTTTTTTTAGGTGTAGGAATATTCTTTCTTTCTTCTGCCTGGGCGTTTCGAAATTGAGATTTTTAGATAACAAGGGTTCTTACTGATGTGATTGACAGCTATTTTCTTGGAATTCTTGAATCTTATATTGATTTGACTACCCTGTACCCCCATTCTTAACCCTCTACGAGAATACCACGTCATTAGAGATAACAAAGGTAATTGTGCAGATAGTAAAATTACCACATAATTTTTAATAGTTACAGACTCAATTCAGCATTCCGATAAGATCATATCCTTTCTGAGAGGAACAGCAGAGAAAATCTCATTTAACTAACTGGTTAACGATTCATTACAAAAAAATTTATCTAATCTCGGAATGTTGAAGAAGATAGTTTTCCAAAAAAAACCAGATTCATGTCGAAATCAGAGATATTTTCTCATTTTTTCTGTAAAAATCATTTATGGAAAGTGCTATAATTTTCAATAGTTACAGTCAAACTCTGGCATTTCGAAAACTGACAGATGTAGGTATGTTTTTGAAGGTTTTATTTTCTACCCCAGCGTTAAGAAGTGGAAATATTGAGAGCTCAAAATTAAATATAATTATATTGAAATAATCGTCTACGAAAAATACCATTTTTAGGGTGATCCCAATCTTGGATACCAAATCGTACCGAAATTGTTGATGATAGGGAAAGAGCTATTTCGTTGGACGCCATCATTCAAGAGGTCAATTTGAAAAAATATCGAATCTAGTAATGAAATGTAGATTTCGATTATTTTGTCAGAAATTTTCAGATAAAAATGTGATATTTTTTCTGTGTTTAGGTGAAAAATTATATTTTCGGAAAATTTTTTTAAATATCATATCAATCATTGTGTCGAAATCATTGACATTAATTTATTTCTCCTGCAGAACGCAAATATTGTAATCTCATAATATAACTTTCAATACTCATATTATAAATTTGGCATTTGGAAAAATGACTGATGTATTCTACACATTGATTATCGCAAGGTAAAATTTTCATTCGCATAACTGAATTGGTCATCATATGAATTGATTGTACCTCTATATCACAAGCAACATTTTTCCCACAAAAAAAAATTTAGAGTGAAGGTATAAACCCCCTTCTTTAAAACTGCATGTATTTATCAAACTTCGAAAATTATCTAAATTCCTTTCGAAATTAAAATACTTCGGACTACGGGTGCCAAGTTTTCCCTCAAAAATTCTTTGTAGAAGAATCGTTGACGTTTTTTTTTTGTCACGCTGTATTTTGGGAGTGAGACATGGATCCTGAATAAACGTGAGGCTGATAGATTGCTGATACTGGAACGGAAGATCCTGAGGGCTATTTTTGGGCCTTGTAGAGACGAAATAACGCTGGAGAATGGAGAATAAGAAAGAATCAAGAACTACAGGCACTCTATGGGAACGAGAATATAGTACGACACATCAAGTCCAATCGCATAAGATGGGCAGGACATGTCATGAGGTCACAAGATGGAAGACTCCTCAATACAGCATTCTGGGAAAGGCCTGAGGGTAGAAGAACGGTTGGTCGTCCAAGAAAACGGTGAAGAGACGCAGTGACCAGTGATTTGCAGAGACTGGGAGTAACACAATGGGAGCTAGCAGCACAAAATCGACAAGAGTGGAGAAGAATAGTAAATGCGGCCAAGACTCACCTTGAGTTGTAGAGCCATTGATGATGATGATGATGATGTATTTTGTTTGAAATAAATATGTTCTTCTTTTCTTTCCTCTACCCCAGCGTTTGTGCGTTCAGGAGTGAAGATATTTTGAAAAAATTTTCAAACTAAAATTATCGTCCATGAAAGTTAACATTTTTAAAGAGATCCCAAAATCTTGGATACCAAATCGACCAAATCGTACCAGAATTGTAGATCAGTTAAAGATGGAGCTACATTGTTCGAGAAAAAGCTCCAGATCTGTGCCGCTTGGGATAGAACACAAATGAAACATTTTGAAGATATCCTGTTCATCTGCAGCAAACTCGATAAGATGAGAACAACACACGTGTGAAACTCCATACCCAATATTCCTATGTTGAGATTCACTGCTTGCTCCTTGTCGACATTTTTGTCTCTTATCACGCATGTGGATGTATAATGGGCCACTAAGCCATAGTTAAGCCTGAAAATGCCATCACAGGAAGAAAGAGAAGATCAGCACAGTAACTTGAAAGATACATTCCAGGCAAGAATAAATCTGGGAGATATCTGGGGTAAAAAAAGAAGTGTCATTTCCAAAGATCTGAGATGGCCATTAGATATTTCTGAACTAAAGAATTCAGAAATTTCTGAAGAATATGCAGCCACAAAAATCGCTTTAAAATTATTGCTATAACTTCTGTATATAAACCAATCTCTATGAAATTGCAAAAATAAAATATTGTTGGCTCTGAATGATTGTATGCGTGTTTCAGCCAAAATTCATAGCTTTCCTTAATTTGAAAAAAATCAATTTACGTTATATTACTGGATATTATCTCCGATAGTATGAACCCTGATCATAAAAAGGGTTCTATAGGTACAGAGAATTCTTGGTAGCCACAAATTACATCGTTTAAAATTCATTAGGCTACAGAAATTACGACCAGGAGATTATAGCCACAGAATTGACATTCGTGAAGGATTTATGAGTCAAACTTTCTCTTTCTAAATTTGAATATAGTTTTTCTGTCGGTGAAAGAGTACTTGAAGCAAACAAGACAGGTTTCTCTTCACCATTAATGCGGTGACTAAGAACTGCTCCAACACCATACCCACTTGAGTCACAAGTGACATAAATAGGTAGGGAAGGGTTGAAATGCGTAAGAACACTTTCAGATGTAAGTAACTTTTTACTAGCCTGAAATACATCTTCACATTCCTTAGTCCAAGTGAAATCGACACCTGACCTACACAAATCATAAAGTGGTTTAAGTGTGCTAGAAAGCATTGGAATAAATTTACCATAGTAATTTAGAAGACCTAAGTACGATTTAAGCTGTGTTATGTTTTCTGGGGAAGGTGCTTTTTCAATGCACTCAACTTTAGCATTTGTAGGGTGTAGGCCGTATTCATCAATTTTGTGACCCAGAAATTCAATAACATTCTGATAAAACACACACTTTTTTTCATTAATTTTGACATTGTATTCCATCAATCTTTGCATGACAGATTTTACATTCCGATGACATTCTTCTAACTGTTCGAAACTGTTCAAACTGTTTTAAAAAGGGTCTAGAGAATGCTTTAACTTTTGAAAAAAAGGGCGAAATCAGTCAATATGTATAACCGACTTACAAGCTCCAGTGTCGACTTCCATGAAAATGTGAGCTTTTTCTACACACATCTTCAGTTGTAGACTTCCATTTTCCTTGGATATGGGGTTTAAACTAAGCCATCCTAACTCTAGAGAATCATCATCGGCTTCTTCTTCTTCTTGACCTTCATCCTCCGACAAACCATGAACTTTGTTTTTACACATACTCGACTTTGCAGTATGACCCATTAAATTGCACGAGAAGCATTTCCAGTTGACAGCAGGGCATTTATTGTCATCAAAATGGACTCTTAGACAACGTTTACATTGTTTTTTTGATTTTGAAGAACTTGTATTCTGACTTGATGACTGAGTTGACGACTGACTACTTTTACTGAACTTTTTATTATTATTTGACTTCCAATTTGACTTGTTGCCTTTTTGATACTTCAACTTGTTGACTGATCCTGTTGATTCATTACCAAACAACTGTAGTTGATTATCAGTAAGCTCCATAGCTACTGCTGTTTTTAGTGCCTCGTCATATGTTGGCAAAGGATCCATTGTTAACAGTTTCCGCTTAATTGAGTTTGACTTTACTCCGCACACTAGCTTATCTCGCAGTGCATCTGACAAAAATTACTTGAAATGAAATATTTTGCAAGATTTCTAAGTCTGATTGAAAAAGCTTTAAGATCTTCTCCACTTTCTTGAACTGCTGTCCAAAACTTATACCTTTCAGCAATTATTAAACGCTTTCTTCCAAACTGACTAATCAATGCTAGAGTGAGTTCATCATACTTCTTGCTAGCTAAAGAATCTGGTGCTAGAAGATCCTTTAAACAATAATATGTTTCACCCCCAATTAAGGTTAAAAAAAGTGGAACTTTTTTTTCATCAGTGGTTATATTGTTCACCTTAAATAACTGTTCCAGGCGTTCATCATATGCCTCTGCATCTGACTCCTTGGAATTAAAATGTTCAATGGTTCCAATTTAGGACATTTTTGTAGACTTGCGACTTTAGACTGCTTTTCGACTAGACTTCAATATCTGAATAACTCCCAGACAGCTTTTCGGCACGTAGAACGACCTTTTCTCGTCGCCAATTTTGTTATGTATTTGACTTCGGTTATAATAAGACACAAGTTTCGTTAGATGAACCACATTTTTTTTTTGACCATCTTACACCGTGCACCACGTGCTCTCTCATTAAGACCTAACCTCATAAGCGACTTGGTCATAGAACTATATATAAACATAGAACACTACAGTTGGTATAATGCGAAAGTCGAACGTAGTACAGTTTTCATGAATTCTCCTCCCAAAAAGCCTAACTATGACATCTTAATATATAAAACTCAGTCGACCATATTGTTGGTGACACCATTTATAACTCAAGATTGGATGAACTGTTTTTTATGAAAGTTTTTTTGTTGGATTCTTCAACGGCGGGGGGTTAACATAAAATACCATAAAACCCTGAAAAATTTGATGAATAAGAAAAAAATATAGGAAATAATTTTCTTTCTTGCGAATAACGCCAATCGATGTCGCTCCGGTTAACAGCGGTAGAGCTCTTTCTTCTGATTTCAAATACACCTTATCGAGAGTATCTCTGGCAGTTTTCTATAAATATAGATATTTTCTTCTAAATCAAAGGCAGTTGTGGAATGCCACACGAGACCGATGCGATTTTTTCATATCAAAGGAACCGTGGATAATGACACCTGATATTTATATTATTTATTTATTAACTGAAAGTTCAATTAGGGATTCGAATGACCCCTTTTCACTTTAGACAGAGTCGATATCTTTTTTTGAAGTTTTTGAACATTTTCCTCAACATTTATGGAATATATTGAGGTTCTCAATTTCTTCTTCTATTCTGAATTTAATTTCTTTGATATTTTGCGGACGGGCATTTTATATTTCAAATATCCCCATAAAAAAGTGTCCAATGATGTTAAGAAGGGACTATCAGGAGACCATAGAATGGAAATTCGATATAAATAAATCACAGCATTCTCGAGTGGCATTCTACAGCTGCCTTAGATTTAGACAAAAAAAACCAATAATTTTCAGAAACTGTCGAAAAAAAACCTCAATAAAGTATGTATAAATATTTGAAATCAGAAGAAGGAGCTCTACCGATTAGGAAAATAAAATACAGGGTGTGCCATTTTAAAAACAACAATTCACATAGAATTTTTAGGTTAACGGTGCCTTAATGCAATTCTTAGTACTGAATTCTAAATGCCCATGAAATATACTGCAAATTTGCCCATTTGAACTTTTGTGTACTACCAATATTAACTGATATAGCTATTGAGTAATATATAAACAATCACCCTGTACATACCTATTTCATTGCAATCAAATTTTTTGTACTTTTGTATTTTTTTTGTATTTCACCTAATATATCCTTTGAAAAAAAAAACAACTTTATTCATCTCTAAGGCGGTACAATGTTTGCCGGTTCAGCTAGCTTATCTAATTGCCAATTGTCACAATTTGTTTCACCACCAGATCCCTTTCGCTCTTTAGTTTCTGGGATAGTAAATGATTCTAAACAGTTCTTGGCAAACATTCAAAAGCTGTTTCCGGACGACAACGTTTGGCGCAACACATACTGTACAGGACAATTTTATGTCCACTTTCAAGGTATTATACCATAATAGTTAATTATAATATTAAAGATGCTTTTTTTGAGGCAGTACGAAGTCTGCCGGGTCAGCTAGTTTCAAATATATACTCAATTACTCATTGCCAGAAAGACATACTCGGGTATACCTGATAATAAAATAGTCATTAGCAATAGGAGTTATCACGAAGACCCCGGTAAGACTTTTTCAGAGAAGGTTATGAAATAAATTCAGATAACTTCTTGGAACTCTACTTTCAATCGATTCCTCTGATGGATTTGTTTACATTGTGGTCAGAGGAAAGCGCAGGTAGTCTTAAGTTTTGTACTCTTCGAGATGAAATTGCAACAAGTACTCAAATAATAATTTTTCAATATCTATTGAAATATTTTATGAGAAGTCTATGCATTTTTGTGAAAAATTCTTAGGGATTTATCTGTCAGCTCTGAAACAAAAACCAATAAAAAACATTTTCAAATAATATAAGAAAGGCCCCTGCATCATAAAGTTGTGCTCTAATTTATCAGATCTTTTCAGAAATTGTTGCCTAACCATGAAAAAAAAACCAACACAAGAGAATCCTATAACAGGGCCAGCTAATCTAAAGGAAAAATGTATGTGATTTGAAAACAATTGAACACAGTACTACATGTTCTATGAGAATTTGAATCGATTTGACCATTTTAAATACTTAAGTACTTAAATAACAATTACAGAAGCTATTATTCGGACTATAATGAGTTTGAATAAACGATAGCATACAATGCAAACTTCGATTCCTCACCCTTTACAAATATTTTTGAAGATGTTGAGACTACCACAATACGTATAAGAACGAATTATTTCATCGAAATAACAAAATTATATCAATTGATTTCACGCAAGATGATGTTTATCATCTCTCACTCTGGCTTACCTCATTTCTGTGTATCGATTTATTCACTGAATTTATCGATGCAACAACTACCCTATTTCAAACATTTTTCAATTGTTTCGAATATGAGCAAGAGAACTATCAGAAATAATTTTTTCTAGTTTTAATGTTGATACTATTATTTTATTTCTAGTTTCAGTTGTTCAGGGTTCTCGACTTGTTAAAAAATCCTCATATCATTTATTGGTGTTGAAATATGTACAGATTCGTTGAGCGAATATATATTTTCGTAAAAAAATTTTCTAACGCTTCGTTGGCGTCCAGGGTTTTCTTCTGTTTACAACTACGATTCCGAGATTTTCATAACAGTCAGACTTAAGAGGCAAAGTAAAATATATAATGAAACAAACTTGGAGAGAAACGTCCCAGGCATACCTACTTCGATGATGAAGAAAATCCTATTTCGGAAGATGACGAAGGGATATGATAGATCACGAACAAGTTTTCTTCAAATTTCTATGGCTATTGTATCTGATGAGATGAAACCAAAAAATATATTATAATTGATATATATCATATAACTAGTTTTGACAATTTGTGAAAAGACCATTCACTGAGCAATGAAAAAGAAGAAAAAGAAGAAAAAGAAGAAAAAGAAGAAAAAGAAAGAAAAAGAATATAGAGGATAGATTCCTATGAGAAATTTCTAATGGAGCAACAGGTAGTCAAAATAGCATTCAGTAGAAGGGTGTATCGTGATGGCTAACATGTTTCTAGAAGAGAAAAGAATTTCGGTAAGGAATAAAATATTCAAAGTTAATAATATTCGTAATAATTTGATTTCGTTCAGACATTGTATCTGATATAATGATAGTAAAAATTATATATTATTTAGTTTTTATTAGTAAATTATTAGTAACGTTCCTTCTTTGAGTGAACGATCTAAAATTTTTATTTTATCATTCATTTTTAACACTGAAGTCAATTGAGAGAAAATAAAATTTTTGATCTTTCTCAGTAAACAAAGAATGCTTGAAAATTTACTAATGTAGCAACAGGTAGTAAAGAATAATTATTCAGTAGAAGTGCGTGCATCGTGATCGTAAACATATTTTCAGTAGATAAAAGAATTTGCGTAAGGATTAAAATACTCAAAGTCACTATTTGTAATAATTTG
The DNA here is from genome assembly GCA_038502775.1 of Hippodamia convergens. Lineage (NCBI taxonomy): Eukaryota > Metazoa > Arthropoda > Insecta > Coleoptera > Coccinellidae > Hippodamia > Hippodamia convergens. Next base: position 9,399 of record JAVSIQ010000855.1, on the reverse strand, counting down.
AATTCGTTCAGAAGTCGTATATGATGTGATGATACTAAAAAATTGATTATATATTTCAAATTAAAATAATATTTTAATATTAGTTACTTTAATTTTCGAGTGAACGATCTAAAATTTTTATCTATTATTCATTTTTTACAATAAATTCAATTGCGAGAAATTTCAAGTTTTGATGATTCCCAGTGAAGAAATAATGCTTGAAATGTAGAATTGTAGATACAGAAGAAAAATTTGTGCAAAGAAAAAGATTAAAGACATAGTTTTCTATAGTTAATTTCCAATGTTGCAACTATAATTGGTGTTTCTCGGAATAACTTTGTCGTACTCTTGCAAGATTCTAACCCAAATCTCTAAAACTCTGGTGTTTCCTGGAATTACCTTGCCGCAATCTCGAGCAAAGTTCTGAGTAGGATCCTGGCAATCTTTTAGGGCGGTCGAAGGGAGAGTTGTTATGACCGTTTGACCAATACGATACGAGCTTCATAGTGCGCAAACCAGACGATTCTGTTTGTTGTTTTCCTTCTTAAATTTGAACAGAGTATAGCAACAGTCAGTAACATTCTGTAGAAGTGTTTGAATCTAGATAGTGATGTTGTCAGTCGAGAAAAGAATTTGGGTAAGGAATAAAATATTCAAAGTCGATAATATTCGTGAAAATTTGAATTCGTTCAGACACTTTTATATTAAATATTTTTTTTCAGGAGCATCGTCTCGAGGATGTCTCAAATAATTTCCCAACAAATGAGGAATCAATCTACATACCACCTCACAGGAGGAGGAGAAGCAGGAGATATGCCATTCCAGAAGAAATAAAAGCAAATTCTAAATTACGAAAATATTGGTTGAGAGATATTCTCTCTTCAAGCGGTTTGATGAAGGGATTAAACTTGACGAAGGTAAGTCATCAATTATCCATTTCGATACATTGAATTCACTGCCGAATGTTAATGTTAATCACTATCTGGTATCTATACCAGAGGTTCTGATTAAGAAGGAAATTCCTAATAATTGATTGAAACTAATTTTTTCGTCTATATTTGGGCCCCATGCAGCATTTGTTGTTCAAAAATCCGCTGCGTTCATTCAGATCTGGATGGAAAAATTCATTTTCCAATACTGCTTCTAAGTCATTTTGATCTCTATTGAAAATTATGCCAGATATGAAGTCTCATTTTGATTCTTCAACGAAAAGAAGCCGCATAGAACCATTAGATGGGAAGAAAAAATCTGGTTTCAACCAATTAGTATATAAAAGCTCGCGCTGAATACAAATCTTCCATTTTAATTGAAATTAAAATGGAAGGTTTTACATTTGATATTTCCAAGTTGGACCTTTTATTTCGTATAAGACCATCATGGCCGAAAATTCTCATGGGTTCTATCGATTCACCGACAAAAATTACCTCAGTATCAGAATATAAATTTTTGCATCCTGATATGAATAAACGCCAACGGATTCTTGAACAAAAAATCCTGCATAAGGCCCACATATGTACGAAAAGTTCTTTTGGTTCTTACCAATTCGGATGAAATTACTAAAGACCCCAGTACCTACTGAGGTCTTAAGTAGGTCATCAGAATTCCGATTTCCCCATAGAGGATCTACTATACTTGTGACACAAAGAAACACGAAATATTTTGATGCTAACAGTTTGGAAAGATTTAATATTTTTTTTACAGAAAGTTGGTACTCTGTGACTCCTGAACTGGTAGCGAAGAATACTGCAGAGAGATGTAAAGCTGATGTTGTGATAGATGGTTTTTGTGGAGCTGGAGGCAATGCTATTCAGTTTGCCTTAACATGTAAAAAAGGTAATAAATTTTTTTTGAACGAAAAATTCAAATGAATTAATATCGATTACATTTTCACAAAGTTTTGCATATATAATATTAGTATTATTTTCTTCGGCACATGTTATTCTTGATGAATATATTTCAATATTTCGTAACTGAAACTTTATCAAATGTAATATTTAGTATCCGATTTTTCATTACCTCTACATCTTAAAACTAAGATTTAAATAAAATAATTTATACTTTTTTTCAGTTATAGCAATTGATATCGATCCAAAAAAAATTGAACTAGCTAAAAACAATGCAGCAGTTTATGGTGTTTTGGACAAAATACAATTCATTGTTGGAGACTTCATGAAATTGGCTCCGAAACTCGAAGCAGATATTGTTTTCCTGAGTCCTCCATGGGGTGGTCCATCTTATGTAGATCAGAGAGTGTACGATCTTGAAAGTATGCTTCAACCAGTACCATTTTCAGAATTGATGGATGCAACTAGGAGAATTACGAATAATATTGCATTATTTTTACCGAAAAATAGCAATACTTATGATGTGAGTACCTACATTTATTAACATAATAAATTTTTATATTCAGTTAGTTTCCTACTGTTGATCGAAAATTAACCAAGCCAACATCATAAATATATGGTTTGATTGTTTTATTTGTTCACTGCTGGGTTATAATAGTTAGATTTATATTGGCGAAAACAAAAAAGGAATTTTATCGAAGATTAGTCCTGTGTAGTGTCACATTTTTTGAATTACACCAATTCACGAAGTGATCATATGCTGCAGAATATTTTACAAGAGATTTCGATGGTCCAATCGAAGAAACCGCTCCATTGGCGAAAACCTCAATTTCTGAAGACATTTTCATCACTTCTCACAAGCTTGCAAATGACAACTATCAATAATTATTTTACTTTATATCCGTCAGAATCAACTTTGGGTGGCAACCGTAACCAGGCATATGTCTCATAATTCCATTCAATTATAATAATGATCGTAAGTGGAAAGAATCATGTGCGTAAATGTAAATCAATCCAAAAGTGGATATTCAGATTTTTATCAATAATGAAAACGTTTGAAAATAAAATAACATATTTCATTCGGAGTAGAAGTGACTTTTCATGGCTCGCTTCAATAAACCCAAGCTCGCCATGAAAAGTGACACTTCCCTCCTTATAAAATAGTGTACGCTGTTGATGCAGGCAATAGCGTTGAGTCAAGCCAATTTTTTTCTGATGGGTATTTCAAAAAATGAGGGGTAGTCAGATTTTTGTTCTGATTTTTGAACAGCACTAAGGAATGTAATTTACCCAGACTAATGTTTGTTTTTTTTTCAGGTAATGAAACATGTAGGAGATGATGGTTTCGTAGAAATTGAAAAAAATTTCATGAATGACATTTTGATAGGTATAACTGTTTATTATAACAATCTTGTGTAAGAATGCCACCGTAATAAACAATATGTACATATGTATAAAGTATTTTTATTAAAATAATTATATTCCTATCCCTCCAAAAATTAAGTTTAGGAAGGATAACAATTGAAAAAGTTGCAAGCAATATGATTCTCTTACCTTCAGGTTCATAAGTAGACATTTGAAAGCCTTTATTCGTATACAAACCTAGATTTAGGTACAAACACAGACATTTGTGTGAGCTCCTTAGGTGCAGAAGCAGAAATTTGACGTTTGGACAATTATAGTGCTACTTTACTAGTCACGTTTCCTGGAAGCAGTGCGATATAATTTTTTTCGTAAATGTGATACAATGAATTGTATAAAATATTTTTTTAAGCTTTTTCAAAAAAAAAAGCTCAAAATCTGATAAAAAAAGCGTATCTACTCTATCAGCTAAGCACTTTGGGAGAGATTGTGCGGCTAATTAACAAAACAACTTTTTCAAATGTGCTTCTGAATGTGAAACTTTTCATGGGCTAGATCATCTCAACGATCCTGAAAAGGAGCCAATTTCTGATGATATAGATGATGGTTTAAGAATTTCATTTCGATTCCTAAAAGCATTACAGTAGATATGCAACAAGATTTTCAAAACACATTCGACCATTTCTCATGTGAATCTCCATAAGGAATTTTAAGGTCCAAATTAGGGGAAAACGTTTCTTTTTCCGAATTTTTGAGTTCCATTCAAGGTCAATCCGGTGTTCGGTGAATCGTTGAGGTGGCATGGTTTAAGAGTTGTAGGGTGGAGAGTATCAAGGGAATAATGTCCCCAGCGAATAATTTGAAACGTTCCATGGACCAAATATCTAAACTCAAACCTATTTTAATCCTTTGTCAACGAATACACTCGATGTATTTTACTTGAATCAAATTTTGTGTGATAATTTTATGTTTCCATGATTCTAAATATTCAATATAACCTTCGAAACAAATGTTATTCTTCACGATAGACTTTTTGACGCCTTTAACTTTTTTGTTAACGCACCATAATTTCGATTCATGCATTCTATTTCGCCAGTTTTATATTCTTCATTTTCCATTGTCGTCTCCTTCATATCATCATCAGTAGTTCTTCAGCGTATATAATTCAGATCTGGGACCCACATAATCTGTCATCGGAATACCATTGTGTTCGTCTTTCATTATTCCTATCCTAGTACCTCTTATTAACTCGTGGAATACCATAAAGATCGTCCTTAGTATAGTCAGATGTATCAAAATATTTATGACAATCTGTTTTCATATGGATCTTCAAGCACCTCGTAAATGAGAGAGTCTGTATCAGTATACAGCACGATGCAGTTACTAAAAACATTCTTCATGTAGTCATAAATGAAATTATAAATATTGGTTTCAGCTAAATCCAGTATACTCATCCCCACGAAGATAGGCTTCTTCAAATATACTTTCTGTTTTTTAAGCTCAACAGTACCAACTTCTCATTGAAAATCAGTTTTCGCTCCATAACCACTGACCTTTCCACGACGTCAGAAGATGTAACACAATTATTGATGATAGGGATAGAGCTATTTCTTTGGAGGCCATCATTCAAGAAGTCAGTTTAAAATAAAATATCGAATCTTTAATAATGAAACCATATGACCACTGAAAATCTGTAGATTTCGATTATTCTGTCAGGAATTTTTAAGACAAAAAATGTGATATCTTTTCTGTCTGGTTTTCGGTTTAGGTGGAAAAACAATATTTCCTGATTTTTTTTTTTAAATATTAATCATTCTGTCGAAATCATTGATATTCATTGATTCCTTCTGAAGAACGCAGATTTTCAATCACATAATAAAATTTCAATGTTTATATTCTAAATTTGGCATTTGTAAAACAGACTGATGTATTCTACAGCGTACCTCCAAAAAAAGTAACGTAACTCATCATTAATTATCGCAAGATTCTTAAAGTAAAATTTTCATTCACATGACTGAATTGTCATCGTATGAATTGAATCTATAGAAATGTTTTTCACATAAAAATTTTTTTCAGGGTTAAAGGTATAAACCTGCAACTCTATAAATGCATGTATGTATTTCTCAAACTTCGAAAATATGAATCGGCAGGTGGAAGGATAATTCTCAATAGTTTTAATTTTTTAATGGAAATATAGGTTGAATAATCCTCTTTTTTAGACTCACACGCCTAATGTGCAATCGATTAGACTTATCACAATCCTATTCGATTTGAGAAAAAAAAAACAGTAGAGGTGTTTGGAGCGTGGAGGGTGAAAGATTTGAAATTCAAAAGAGCGTAGGGAGACCTGTTTCTGAAACAGCTCAAAGCAAACTTTGATTTCCATTCGTAATTGTTCTATAATGTGAAACGTTAAAGTAGCAAATAGGTCAAATCCAATTCGCCTTGTAGCTCGAAACTACGTAAACACGAGTCACACGACACCGTAGCGAGTTTCTATATCTCATAATTAAGGAGATGTAGGGCAAAATCATCAAAATTTGAGCCCCTTATACTGAACTTTATGTGATATCTAATTTTTAGTTTTGCTGGCCTGTTGATAATTCTGTTGTCTCCAAAATCGATTGCCAACAGATTTTGTCCGAAAAAAAATTGAAATATTATTTTCTCGAATTAGAAATATTCATTCTCTACTTATGTGTCAAATCCGTTCATTCCGCCACATCCCGTAGAACAAAACAATGTTAGAATATCTCATACTGATTTCATTCTAACACTGTTTTCAGTAATATTTATTGATGACATGTTGGCGTCCTGTCACAGATTTTCACATCTGTCAAATTTCATAGATAGAAAACAGTTCTGCCAATCAATTATTTTCAAAGCAAAAATAACTAAACAATATTTACGAATATTTCATTAATTTCGATAAAAATTCTGCGAATTAGAGAAATAAATGTATGATACTCGTACAGAAGGCTCATTCTAACACTCGTTCATTCCAAAACTCGCCATGTCGTGGCTCGTTTGGAATTTTGAACTTGTGTTGAATATCAATGCCTTCTGCATTTGTATCATGAATATCTATTTCAGAGTGAAGCGATTCGGAAAAATGCATATTCGGGAGCTATTTTGAGATTCCATTATGTCGATACGTCGCGTAGTCGAGAATCAAAGAAGTTTTCTCAAAATTTGTCGCGAAAAAGTTAGTCAAGGCAGATTCGTGATATTTTGCATTCATTTTGCAGATAGCGAAATTTCTATTATTTTCAACAGAACAGTAAAATGTTGACATTTTTTTTAGGTGTAGGAATATTCTTTCTTTCTTCTGCCTGGGCGTTTCGAAATTGAGATTTTTAGATAACAAGGGTTACTATGATGTGATTGACAGCTATTTTCTTGGAATTCTTGAATCTTATATTGATTTGACTACCCTGTACCCCCATTCTTAACCCTCTACGAGAATACCACGTCATTAGAGATAACAAGGTAATTGTGCAGATAGTAAAATTACCACATAATTTTTAATAGTTACAGACTCTCAATTCAGCATTCCGATAAGATTAATATCCCTTTCTGTGAGGGAACAGCAGAGAAAATCTCATTTAAACTAACTGTTAACGATTCATTACAAAAAAATTTATCTAATCTCGGAATGTTGAAGAAGATAGTTTTCCAAAAAAAACCAGATTCATGTCGAAATCAGAGATATTTTCTCATTTTTTTCTGTAAAAAATCATTTATGGAAAGTGCTATAATTTTCAATAGTTACAGTCAAACTCTGGCATTTCGAAAACTGACAGATGTTGGTATGTTTTTGAAGGTTTATTTTCTACCCCAGCGTTAAGAAGTGGAAATATTGAGAGCTCAAAATTAAATATAATTATATTGAAATAATCGTCTACGAAAAATACCATTTTTAGGGTGATCCCAATCTGGATACCAAATCGTACCGAAATTGTTGATGATAGGGAAAGAGCTATTTCGTTGGACGCCATCATTCAAGAGGTCAATTTGAAAAAATATCGAATCTAGTAATGAAATGTAGATTTCGATTATTTTGTCAGAAATTTTCAGATAAAAATGTGATATTTTTTCTGTGTTTAGGTGAAAAAAAAATTATTTTCGGAAAATTTTTTTTAAATATCATATCAATCATTGTGTCGAAATCATTGACATTAATTTTTTCTCCTGCAGAACGCAAATATTGTAATCTCATAATATAACTTTCAATACTCATATTATAAATTTGGCATTTGGAAAAATGACTGATGTATTCTACACATTGATTTATCGCAGGTAAAATTTTCATTCGCATAACTGAATTGGTCATCTTATGAATTGATTGTACCTCTATATCACAAGCAACATTTTTCCCACAAAAAAAAATTTAGAGTGAAGGTATAAACCCCCTTCTTTAAAAAACTGCATGTATTTATCAAACTTCGGAAAATTATTCTAAATTCCTTTCGAAAATTAAAATACTTCGGACTACGGGTGCCAAGTTTTCCCTCAAAAATTCTTTGTAGAAGAATCGTTGACGTTTTTTTTTTGTCACGCTGTATTTTGGGAGTGAGACATGGATCCTGAATAAACGTGAGGCTGATAGATTGCTGATACTGGAACGGAAGATCCTGAGGGCTATTTTTGGCCTTGTAGAGACGAAATAACGCTGGAGAATGGAGAATAAGAAAGAATCAAGAACTACAGGCACTCTATGGGAACGAGAATATAGTACGACACATCAAGTCCAATCGCATAAGATGTGGCAGGACATGTCATGAGGTCACAAGATGGAAGACTCCTCAATACAGCATTCTGGGAAAGGCCTGAGGGTAGAAGAACGGTTTGGTCGTCCAAGAAAACGGTGAAGAGACGCAGTGACCAGTGATTTGCAGAGACTGGGAGTAACACAATGGGAGCTAGCAGCACAAAATCGACAAGAGTGGAGAAGAATAGTAAATGCGGCCAAGACTCACCTTGAGTTGTAGAGCCATTGATGATGATGATGATGATGTATTTTGTTTGAAATAAATATGTTCTTCTTTTCTTTCCTCTTCCCCAGCGTTTTTGTGCGTTCAGGATGTGAAGATTTTGAAAAATTTTCAAACTAAAATTATCGTCCATGAAAGTTAACATTTTTAAAGAGATCCCAAAATCTTGGATACCAAATCGACCAAATCGTACCCAGAATTGTAGATCAGGTTAAAGATGGAGCTACATTGTTCGAGAAAAAGCTCCAGATCTGTGCCGCTTGGGATAGAACACAAATGAACATTTTGAAGATATCCTGTTCATCTGCAGCAAACTCGATAAGATGAGAACAACACACGTGTGAAACTCCCATACCCAATATTCCTATGTTGAGATTCACTGCTTGCTCCTTGTCGACATTTTTGTCTCTTATCACGCATGTGGATGTTATAATGGGCCACTAAGCCATATTAAGCCTGAAAATGCCATCACAGGAAGAAAGAGAAGATCAGCACAGTAACTTGAAAGATACATTCCAGGCAAGAATAAATCTGGGAGATATCTGGGGTAAAAAAGAAGTGTCATTTCCAAAGATCTGAGATGGCCATTAGATATTTCTGAACTAAAGAATTCAGAAAAATTTTGAAGAATATGCAGCCACAAAAATCGCTTTTAAAATTATTGCTATAACTTCTGTATATAAACCAATCTCTATGAAATTGCAAAAATAAAATATTGTTGGCTCTGAATGATTGGTATGCGTGTTTCAGCCAAAATTCATAGCTTTCCTTAATTTGAAAAAAATCAATTTACGTTATATTACTGGATATTATCTCCGATAGTATGAACCCTGATCATAAAAAGGGTTCTATAGGTACAGAGAATTCTTGTAGCCACAAATTACATCGTTTAAAATTCATTAGGCTACAGAAATTACGACCAGGAGATTATAGCCACAGAATTGACATTCGTGAAGGATTTATGAGTCAAACTTTCTCTTTCTAAATTTGAATATAGTTTTTCTGTCGGTGAAAGAGTACTTGAAGCAAACAAGACAGGTTTCTCTTCACCATTAATGCGGTGACTAAGAACTGCTCCAACACCATACCCACTTGAGTCACAAGTGACATAAATAGGTAGGGAAGGTTGTTGAAATGCGTAAGAACACTTTCAGATGTAAGTAACTTTTTTACTAGCCTGAAATACATCTTCACATTCCTTAGTCCAAGTGAAATCGACA